>UFQX01000078.1:571354-1021568 GCA_900497675.1 Arapaima gigas
TTTTTTTTTTTTTTTTTTTTTTTTTTTTTTTTTTTTTTTTTGGAAGTTTAATATGGTCAGAGACAAACTGTATGTATATCTGTAGGCTAGTGGAAATCACCATATGTCCAACACAGAGGTATGGAATAATGAGGATGGATGGTACATGTGTACTATTGCTAGTGTGCTTATCAGCTTCAATAAATGTGTTCTGTTTCTCTGAATGATGCTATGGTGTAAAGAGAGGATCAAGTCATAAATTTTTGCTGGTTTTCAGGTGCTTTTGATGGAAGACCAGCAGACTACATATTTATGTTGCTGTTCAACTGGATTTGCATTGTTGTATCCTTTCCTAACAGTCTGGATAATTAATTCCAAAAGCCTACAGTACAGAAGTCAACTAAGAGAAAGTTAGTTTCTTCAAATGGATGAAAAAAAAGTAATACCCCCCCCCCCCATCCCCATAGCCCACTAAGACTACATGTTTGCTCACTACAGTACATGCTCAAGCAGTTCAGTCATTGCTCCTCTGTTTAGGAACATAGGAGCTCCATACACAGGTAGCCATAGTGATAACTGTTGTTTTTATTTGCCCCTTTTTAGGCAAGTGTCCCGCCATTAGTCACTCTAATCCAACAGAGTTCAGTTCTGCAATCCTCTGGGTCTGGTACCCTATAAGAGGCGTTAACTGACCTGGTATTTAGATGGTGTCAGTAAGGAAGCTTACTACTGCTTTGCCCCAGAGAGTTGGTAACCCTATGTAAGTCACAGCTGACATTTAAGCCAGTGGTGAAAAACTTGTATTGAAATCTGGCTTCTATTACCCTATGTACATTCGTAGTACATACTCATACTTTGTTGGTAATGCAGCTTACAAATTTCCGATTTCAATTTTTTGGACTCTGTGCTCATGACAGTAAATAAGGGAGGCACAATTATAACCAATTACTTCCCACTCTTCCACGTAAGTGAAAGAAAAAAATGAATCATCACGTACACATCGCCCACACTGGCCAATGTTCTAGTGTCCCTTGACAATGCCTGTGCAGATAACTGGCTTAATAATGGACATGCAAGTAAGTTTTTTTTTTTTTTTTTTTTTTTTTTTTTTTTTTTTTTTTTTTTTTTTTTAAGAGCCTTTTTGGTCTGATTCATGCGANTATTTTTTTTTTTTTTTTTTTTTTTTTTTTTTTTTTTTTTTTATACTTTCTTCAAGAGCCTTTGTCGTTTTTGTGGTTACTGGAAAATATAATGAAAACAGTTTATTGCAGCATGTCGAATCAAGCTCTGTCATCTCAATATCTCTTGATATTGTTGGCAGAGTGAATGTTTTGTTGTGCTCATAAACATTTGCTGTGCTAAGTTCTTTGGTGCTTTGTAAGGCTTCTTAAATACACATCATTTAAGGAGATCTGTCTAGTCAGATTATTCTGATGCTGGAGGAGGTGCATAAATGCAGTTGTGTATAACAGTACAAAATCCACGCTGAACTGAAAGCTTGATTCTGTTTCCCAGCTCTTGATGATCCCCCTCATCATGTCTGTGCTGTATGTCTGGGCCCAGCTGAACCGAGACATGATAGTGTCCTTCTGGTTTGGAACAAGGTTCAAGGTTAGGATACTGGACTTAATATACTGGATACAGACTTTTGTCATGACAATAGCTTCGTGCCCACAATATACAGTTATTATTATGATGGCCGTTTTTTTTTTTTTTTTTTCAGGAGTAGATTTTTGGGCACAAAGTATTGCCTAATGTAATTGTTACATTTGTTTTTTAGGCCTGTTACCTTCCATGGGTCATTCTTGGATTTAACTACATCATTGGAGGCTCGTAAGTTGTTGTATTCTTCACCCTATCATTAGTTAAATTCCTCTGTTTGAGACAATTAAAAAGACTCCTTGAACATTTGCAACATTTGAACCTGTTGTATTAGAAATATTAGAATATTCCTCTTCTGTTCCTGCCTACAGCATCGTGAACGAATTGATCGGAAACCTTGTAGGTCACCTGTACTTCTTCCTGATGTTTAAGTATCCAATGGACTTGGGTGGCAGGGCCTTCCTCTCAACGCCACAGTTTCTGTAAGTTCCTGAGCAGTTTTACATTTCCTACATTTCCAAAGGAAATTAACCTACAAGTTACCTGAATCAAGTAGAATGGATGGTTTTGTGTGTGGTGAAATGAGTGCCAGCGAAAGACTCACTGACTCTGGTTCTGTGTAGTTTGTGTAGTGCTCTGATTTGGGTGAACAACTGCTTCACAGTCCTTCGCTCTTTGAATTTTTAGATCCTCTCCTGTGTCACAGCATCTGACCCTCTTCCCTCTAGGTACCGCTTCTTTCCCAGCCGACGCGGCGGTGTCTCTGGCTTTGGTGTCCCACCACCCAGCAGAAGACCCATAGCCCATGAACAGGGTGGTGCAGGGGCCGGTCGCCATAACTGGGGCCAAGGCTTCCGGCTAGGGGAGGACTGAGGAGAGACTGGTCACAACCCACAACACTGTCTGACATCAGCACTGACTTTACTGTGCAGGTGGAAACACCACAAAGAGCACACAGTCTTTCCTTTGGACAGCTTGTACTGAGGAAATGACAACTTGTCAACTGGCGATGTTGCTGCTAAAATGCAGCATGCTGTTGTGTTTGTTTACTGTGTTCTTTTATGCCATAATATATTTCCTGTAATTAAAATCCCAATTGTGTAGACACCTGAAGAGCTTGGGCAGGATAAGTCTCTGCTGTTGCATTATACTTCAGAATTGGTTCAAACAGGCAGACAGTTTACCACTAAATATTGAACCTTAGCTAAATTATTTTGGTTCAGGTTGACATGCTCAGATGTAGTGAAATGTTGTCTAATACATAATATAAATACTCAGTTGTCAATTTTTTTTTTAAATTGGGTTGGGGGGATTGCATGGTCCTCAAAGAATTTTAGTGAATGGGGGTTGTTTTTTGAAGTGATGTAATGGTACTGTTACGTTGTCCATATGAACGTAGCCCCTTAGGAAAAATCTTTTCTTTCTTCATTCTGAATTCAGCTAAGAGGTGACTGAGCAGCATAAATGACAACAGATATATGATTTGTGTTTGCTTACATCACTGTTTTATGGGAATAAAATTCAGGACCATCAAAACAGTGAAATGGTGCCAAAACACTTTCCAAGGGAAAGGTGTCAAAAAAATCATAATTGTTTGGCTGGCACTAGGAGAAATTTTGTCTACTTGAACCACAGTAATGTTTGGTTCCTCTGTGGAATATAAACAGAATATAATCTTTTTATATAATTGGCTTGTTGACACTGATAAAATCTACATTTTATTATTTAAAAAAGATATTAATTGGAACTAGACAATGTGTATGATGTTAGCAGCATCAGGGTAATGAATGAATGAATGTAATTTTTTTTAAACAAATTAAACTGTCACCTCAGTTTCTTCTAGTTGACAGTAGGTGCTGATGGCACCATTTCTGAAAAATTTTAGTTTTACTATGTAATTTTTTTCATAGAGACGCCTGAGATTTAATGACTGAAATTCATTATTTTTGAATTTTGAGATGGGTCTTTTTTTTAATGAAGTTATGATTTACCACATTTAAAAAAATCAACTCCTCAAATTCACATGGTCAAATAAAGATTCTAAGGTATTTTTTTCTCATTTTCTATCCTCTAGTTTTATAGATGGTGCTAGGGTATCTCCATTATTGCTGAGGTTTACTGTGCCCCCACCTAACAGAATACATATGAGCAGACACTGCTAGGTCAGGGTAAGCAACCAAAAGGTCAGTGGGGTTTTCAGTGTTTGCTCAGCAAATTTTTAAAATATAAATATATTTTTATAATCCCTCTGGTCAAAATATGATCCTTTTGTGGTCACACAATATCTAAATGAATCGCTTTGAACCTGCAACGCACTCATGTTCCAGCCAGAGGTTGATGTTGTTTGACAGCCTGGTGCCCCATGATTCCGATAGACTTTAGGCTGCATGGATGACTTCTGCCTTAACTGGTGGTACTTATTGCCTAGGTTCAGAATCTGTCCTACTGTTTGTGTATCTGAAATAACAAATGATTCACATACTTCAGAAATTGCCATTCTTACAGTGTAAATATAAAACAAGCTTAAGTGTATTTTCACAATCTAGGCTGATCAGAAAAAGATACAAGGTAAGTTGTAGGGGCAGCTAAATGAAACTAATGAAAAAGTCTCCCAATTCAAATATTATTCATTGTCAAATTGGGAGATTATAAAGACACCCTTATGACAAAGCATATGGGTGGCCAACTCAGCTGTTAAAAAGCATTATAATGTCAGGTTTCTACAAGTGCTGTCAGTCCTCAAGAATGCAGCTGTCTTTTACAGCTATCAGCTCAGTCGGCTGATTCATTTCATATCAGCTTCTCCGGTTCTGCCAGCTGAGCCCACATTGGAATCTAAATAGAAATACTGATTGATTTAGTATTAAGATCCACTGCATAGATGTCAACAAGCCCCAAAAAAAAGGAGTGAATTGCTTTAAATGACCTTGCAGCCTACTTCCTTAGCCTTTGCAAATAAGCATTTTCAACAAAAAGATCAGTTGAGCTGGATTTCTGTTCTTAGTTGTGTGACATCAAATATCAGCTGTTGACAGCATGCAGGGTAATACATACCCATGTACTGGGAGAGGAAACCATTTGAAATGCCATGTGATTTTTTTCCCCACTACTTCAAATATTCTGGACCCAGTCATTTTAAATAGGCTGTTTTATTGGATTACAGCAGACAGCAACTGGTTCAAAAAAAAAAAAGAGTAAAGCAGGATCTTGGCAGAATTACAGTATTCTTGATATATTTATGAGACTGACATTATAGCAGAAAAGTACCATAAAGAGCATTTATGTCTTGATATTTTGTGTTTATACAGTTAAATGGATCTAGTACTACGTAGGATCTTCCTAGAAAGCCAACAAGTACAAAAGCCTGTAACAATGTGTCATTTGAAGAAATATCGCTGTAGAAGAATTCTGCAAATTTTTATGTGCAGCATGGTTCTATACTGATTTCAGAGTGAGTATTTAACCTGTCATAACACCATTCAGCTAGAATGGTCGCCTGGTGTAGCCACTCATTGTTCAGTCAACACTGAATGGCAACCATTGAAAGACCCTCAGTGTTACTATTGCAAAATGCAGTATGGTCTCCACAAGAGCGTTGTGTAGTCCACCATATTCACCTGTATCCCCTTAGAGTTACTGCTTAGATTTGCTCTTAAGAATGTCCTCAGAACAGAATACACATGGGGACAGTAGTGCTCGAATGGACTGCCAACATATGTAGTGGTTCATGATGTATTGTTACAAAAGGATATCACTGCTATAAGGACCAGCCAAAACTCAAAGGGATGAGTCCACTCCTAGTACAAATGTAACAAAATTCCTCCAAATATTGTACAAATCTATTGTAGAACAGAAGATATTTACAGGGACCCTTTTCATTTGTTTAAAAAAGTGTAATTAACAAGCAGTTCAGATTTGGCACTCGACGGTCACCTCCAGCAGACGTCAGTGTGTCAGGGACATGCGCAGCTCTCTCCCCGTGCCTCGAGTTCATCACAGTTAGCACAATACATTCCATTTTGACAGCAGAGCAACACTGACAATGCTGCTTTTGCTTAGACAGCAAATAAAATCATTGGTTCCAAAGTGTGAAACAAAAAAATAGGATCTTTCACCTTCCTTCTGTGCAACTGACAGTAGTCACTTCTCACCTGCAGCCAGAAGCAAAACAAAACAGAAAGAGGTTTATAAAATGGAGACGACAGTCCTACTACGATAAAAATGTACTATGCAGCTGGTTTTGAAATTGAATGTTCAGCGTAAATGACGGATCAAATCAAACACCACTTAGAAACTGCCCTTCAAAAAAAAAAACATTAAATAATGAGCAATAATTTTTTTTATCCTTGATTTATAGTGGAAATTCCTTATTGTTTTCCAGAATATTTCACATCCTGAAATTCTGAAAGGACTACAGTGTAACAGTACATTTTTAACAGTAAAAAATGATAATATATTAATGTTAAATCCATAATTAAAGAAGCAGTTGCTACCTGGCACACATACCAACTCTGTCACCCTTCCAGAGGAGTCTTTGTCACATTACCAGTGTCCAAGATGAGCTCCGAATCCCTTAAGCCCGCACCTGCCCCCATGGTCATGTCAACCCAGCTCCCAGGATCCTCTGCAGTTAAGCCATTCTGGCCTCCATTCCTGGCTACGTTGGGTCCATTATGTCCCAGCTTGTTGGTGAACCAGTCAGTGATCTCTCGGCTGCTGAGCTTGGCGCATTCCGACAGCCGGTCCACATCTCCAGGCCGAGCTGGCTTGTTTTCCTGGCAGCGCCTCAAGAGGGCACTCTGGGAATGTGCTGTGCCAGACAAGTCACCCTGGCCATTTTGTCCTCTGCTGCTTATCTGCTGGAACATCTCCATCCATTCCAAGGCACCACTCTTAAGAAGCAACCGGTTGTCCTTGAACCAGCGGACAATTTCGGTGCGAGCCAGACCTGTCTGAACCTCCAGCTGGCTATACTCCTCAGGAGACGGCCAGCGAGTCTGTGCAAATACGTCTTTGAGGAGGACCAGTGATTTGCCATCTATTGGTATGGAACATGGGGATGTGGTGCTCACAGGAAGAGGAGAACCCTTAGACCGACTGTCCTTCTCCTGAACACCGTTTGATACACTCTGCCGTGATTGCTGCCTCTCCCCTCTGTCCACCTTCCTTGAACCCATAGAGTTCAACACAGCCTGTTCCAGGTTGTCTCGCAACGCACGGCGTTCCAAAAACCAGCAGTCAATTTCCATCTTAGAGAGTCTAGTTTCACTCATGAGGCTTTTGACCTCTGCTTGTGTGGGTAAACTACTTCTCTGGAAACTCTCCTCCAAAATCTTCAGCTGTTCAGCAGTCTTTCCTTTCACTCTGTCCAAGAGAGGGAACTGAGAGGGAACAGTCCTGTGTTGTGTCTCTTTTAGCACAAAGTCACTGTTCACACACAGGTTACCCTTGTTATTAGCATAATGCTGGACAGTAGAACCTTTTTTAAGGTCACCTCCTGAAAGGACAGCAGCCTCTTTGAAGCTGTGTACCTCATCTTCTGGACTCTTGCATTTGTCATAGTTGAGTCTAAACTCTGTGATATGATCATCTATAGGTTTAGGAGAAGCAGCTTTACGGGGGGACTGAACAGACTGGATTATAGTTGGCCGCTTAACCTCAGGGAGAATTGCATTAGTCGTGGCATTCAGCTTTCCTTCAGGGGCTGATACCTGGGTGGCCACCTGTGGATTTGTGTCAATGGAAGCAGTTAGGTTAGCTACTGGTCTCTTCATTTCAGGAGCCACAATTACTGCTGCCATGGATCGCTTACCTTCAGCGGGCAGAACTGGGGTTAAGATCATTTGTTTTGCTTCAGGAGTTAACGTGGGGGCCACAGTTGGCCGCTTGGCTTCAGAGGCAGATGTTGCAGGACCAGCTGGATGCTTTGCTTCAGAGGGCAGAACCGGAGCTATAACTGACTTTACTTCAGAGGACAGGGTCGGTATAGCCATTGGCCATTTCACTTCAGAGGCTAATGCTGGGCCAACAATTGACTTCTTTGCTTCTGACATCGATACTGGAACTGCCACTGGCTGCCTTACTTCAGAGGCTTGCACTGGGGCGACAAGCGGCCGTGTCACTTCACTGGTTAGTGCTGTGGCTGCCACAGGCAGTTTCACATCAGGGGCCAACACTGGAGTAGTCATTCGCTTCTTCTCAGGGGTTATTAAAGGGACTGCCATGGGTCTCTTAACCTCAGGGGCAATCACTGGCGATACCAAGGGTCGCTTCACTTCAGGGGCCAAAGCTGGAGGAGTCAAGGGCCGCTTAAATGTATGAGATTGGTTGGCTACTGAAAGTGCAATGGGTGAGCAACTCATGGCTGAACCACTGGCAACAGTTGTCAACACCAGATTAGACTGACCAAGCAGCTGACAAGGAACATTCTGAATGACTGGATGGGCAGGTTTTGCTGACTTTGTCACAGGGGTAGACAGAACAGCAAAGGACTGATGTACAGGTGGGATGGAGCCATCAAACATCTTTTTACGTGCTTCTTCTACTTCCTCTGGGGACCAGGTTATGCCTTGTTTCAGACGCTGAGTGGTAAACCAGACTTTTATTTGTTCTTCAGGATGCTTGGAGGCAGCAGTCAGCCAAGACATCTCAGCATGGGTTGGATAAGGGAATTTGTTAAAGGAGGTAATGAGGGTCATGTTGTTGTCCAAAGAAGGGTTGTATTTGGTGGTGTTCAAGGGGACAGCAATTTTTGGTATAGAGTTATAGTTGGGTGGGCGCTGAAGTAAGGGCATTATATGAGACAGTCCTTCCTTAATAGTTGATTCGGGGATAATAACCATTCCATTCACATTTATTGTGATTGGGTCTTTGGGATTTAGGTTGTCCACAGGAATCTCCAGCTTCTTATTTAATTTAGGCTGTCCAGTCTTGGTGGTAGATGATTTGCCTAAAGAAAAGGTGGCAGATCCTTCCTCACTTTGACTGGTATCACACATTACTGCATTGGTCACCCCTTCAATTGTTTGTTCTAGTATGGTCTGACTGTTAACTTTTATCCTTTTGAACTTGAAGTTGCACTCCCCAGGATGATACTTCTCATTATGTTCTGTTAGCGTGTCAAACTTCTTTGTGTTGAAGTTGCACACAGTACATAGATAAAGTGGATTCAGTATGACATTGGGATGGCTGGAATCCACATGTTCTTTGAAGGTAGTCAAGTTCTGTGTGGAAAAAGGGCAATACTTGCATTCATAACCACCCTGTTGCTTTCGTGGTTGATGTCCCTCTTCTGTGTTGTGCTTTGGAGGAGCCTCGGCATGACCAGTTCTGGTGTCTTTTCCTAAAACTGAGTCCTTAGACATTACAGGTGAGTTGTTTTCCATAGCATCGTTAGAAGACACTTCCATTTCCTCATTATCTTGCTCTGTCACATCACTCAATCGGATCATGCATGGAACAGTTGACTTCCTTCGACTGGCCATGGCAGAAGATGGCAAAGAACTTCAGGGTATGACTTGAGTGGAAGGTACAAGAGCTGTGTTTGTGTCGGAAGGGGCGATTTCTCCTGTAATGTTGTGTCAGTACTATAATTTCCTGCTGACTATGAATGTCAGCTCCAGTGGAAGACTTCATGAGACTTCATTACAGATAACCTGACATAAAAAAACAGAAAATGTCAAAAAATTAAGAAACATTTAAGTCTTGACTTAATATTTGGGTGAAGAGGGAAAAAGTCTAAGAGGGGCTGGGGGGGGGGGGGCAGTCCCGGGGAGAAAGGGATGTTAAAAAATGATTGTGAGTGGAGAATTTTAAAAAATAAAAATAAAATGTCTACAAGGGGATTTTTTTTCTCTCACTTTTTAATGTTTTTTTTATGTTTGTTTTCACCCATTAAAATGGGTGAAAACAAAATAATTATCCAGGCTCCTTCTAGAGGCCTGTTCATGAGCTGAATACTGTAGATATTTCCAAACTGGGAGGGAGGCTTGAGGTGGCTTCAGGGGTAACACAAAGATATTTCTGTTTCATTTTGCATAATAAAACAATAAATTTGCTTTAATTTTTCAATTCTGACTTCCAATATAGGAGAAAAAAAATGGATTTGTAATGAGACATCATCTATTAACTGACTATATTGCAGTGCCCTTTGTGATGGAACAGCAGGAAAAAATGGTGGAAAATGCCTTTTACAACACAGAGGAGGCAGTGTAAATAAAATATATCTATTTACTCATCAGCACTCTGCTGGCCACCCTGTATTAGAATAACAGAGAATATGTTTAACCGTGAATCATACTATGTGTGTTGCTGGTGGGATTGTTATGGTCCCTGTTGGTAAAGCAAGGTGAGCTTTGATGTAAATTCACCTCTTAGTGGAAAGGTGTCCACAGGAATCTCAAACTTCTTATTTAATTTAGGCTGTCTGGTCTTGGTGAAATGGTTGGTTGGCTTGGTTTTTAATGCAAACATTTTCAACTGTAACTTTTCATTTCAATTAACTTGATCTACACGGAGGTACAATATGAGGGCTTTATTATAATCCTGACTGAATTCAGAATGAGGTGGGCAATTTTAAATGGCGTGTTGCTCTGAATTGTTATTGAAAATATTATACATGCATGTTTTATGTATTTTTCTGATTAATAAATAAGTGAATAGAAGAATGAATTTGCTTTACATTTTCAATTTTCAAAGGGAAAAAATGGAAGAGGAAATGTTTCGTGTTAATTTTTTTAATGGAACCTCCTGTTACTGTCACATTATGGAGACTGTCTTGGTGTATTTATACTGTCCACCAAAACCCACAGCTGGCTCAATACACAATGTTTTATAGTGAGGAGTATTAAAAAATGGTATTTACAGTCATCTGACTTTGTGCTCAATCTGCAGAGGAAAACTGGCCAATGCAANAAACCCACAGCTGGCTCAATACACAATGTTTTATATTGAGGAGTATTAAAAAATGGTATTTACAGTCATCTGACTTTGTGCTCAATCTGCAGAGGAAAACTGGCCAATGCAAATATGTTAAACCTTTGACATTATTCTACTAAACCTGGTCTTTTGGAAGGAAAAACTGGAATATTTCAAAGTCAAGCTAAAACAATGAACAACAGAGTGATTCACAGAGCTAAGAAACAACTGGAGCTTGAAGCTGAAAATACCAAAGATCTAGAACAGAACACTTTCCTCACTTGGCTGAATGAGCTCTTATTATTTTACTGTAATTTGGGGTTAGTTTCAGGGGTTATTTTTTCTTTGATGATGAACATAAAAAAATTAAAACGTAGAAGTTGGAAAACACTTGATGAAGAAACCCAAGTCACATTTGACCTAATATTAAAGAAATTTGTAAAACTCATCAGTCACGAGTCACTAACTGTAAAAAAATCTTTTGTTACAAAATTTGATTGTAACTATAAACATGCTATTTATTGTAACTGAGGGGGTATAACTGTGGTACTCCCATCATGCTTTGCTGCCTATGTAAATAGTTATGGGAAGTTAGAGGAGATATTGGTCCTGATGGGTGTTCAACATGTTTGAGAGTTCAGGCAGTGGGCGTGTCATAGTGCTCCACAGGCACTGGTAGTTCAGAGATGCTATGCAGAAATAAAGTTAATGGCCCCATAGTCCTTCCATCTGACTGCACCGTCTACAGTGCCATTGCGGCCAGTTGTTAAAGCATACAAATATGCAGGTCTGTTACATTGGGATGTCGAGTAGAACTGTGAAAGTCCTTGGGGTGTTGCCATGGAAAAAGTTTGAAAAGTACAGCAATACTGCAACAACCACTCTCAAACCTGCTGTCAGCAGCATTACAAACTGAGCACTCCTGTGACAGGACTGTGGGGACACAAGCTTTATTTCTCTGTACCATTTTAAACACACCAGCAACCAGCACTTGCAGAGATCAACAACATGCCCTCCTAAACTCACATACAGCATCCACATTCTGCTTATAACTTCCCACAAAGGCTACTACTCATAACTACCTACACATATACAGCAGCACTGCATTACAGGAGAGCCATGCTGCCCAGCTACACTACATGTAATACAATAAAAGGAAATCTAACCTAATTTGTTCACTGACTGCATTTTCTTTTTTTGCCCATGATTAACATTCATTAGATTGTGATTATTACTGCAAATAATTTTGCTGCACAGTGTACTGGAGGGGATAGGATGCCAAAGAAAGGATCCACCCTAGGTGCCAAATACCTTAAGTATGCCACAGGGAAAAAGTGAGAGATATTTTATCCTATAGCTGGGGATAATGTCCTATAATGCATTTGCACCTTATCATTCAACTGTCATAAATTCAGTACAATGACAGGGGAAACTATTATTCTAACATGTACCTATGATAAGTACAGTTCCTGATGCAAAATAAAATGTTTAATTTCCTTCGCTGGGTACATTGCAGTTTTTATTACATTTTTAATAATGTCTGTAAACTCAAGTGTTATACTTTTGTGATTTCTGAATTTTAAAACATTTTTTCAGATTTTACCTGTTTTAAAAAATCAGTAGCCATAAACATCATCTTTGAAAATAAAGGACGCATGTACTTAATGCCTATCCTCTTTAACTCTTCTTGACAGGAGCTGTCCTGTGCCTAAAGACCATAAATTGGTAATTATGGAAAACCTCCAAACTCATCTCCAATCCTGTCACACTGGTTAAAAATTATGCACACCATGTCATTAGCACTCAAACATTTGTACCCTGAATACGAAAATGGATAGTCGGCTTTTACCAGACATCTGTTAAAAACACAATGCAGCGGTTCAGGACTTTCAACCAAAATTAGACCTGCATTACACAAAATAATTTACATTTTATGCTGTGTGCATATATACACACACACACCCCCTACTCTCAGGTAAGAGGTTTTTCTGTACAATAGGGGGATTTTCTGCAACGAGTAGAGAAAGCATATTAATTTTCTCATACAACAGGCTAAGAACTCAATACAATGGGATTTTTTGCACAACACAGTCATTTTAATTCCATACCTGTCCTTAATGCAGTCCTGACTAAGATGCAACAGACATCAAACACACACCTATGTATTCAAGCCCACATATAGGTCATTCCTGACCACATAACTCCTGCCCCCTGTTACTGGTTCAGAGCACTGAAATCAATAACAGCAAAGGAAAATATGGAATAAATGCTTGTGGGAACATTAAAAAAACTGAAATACATATTCATTTAACTATAAACAGAGACTTATACTTGGCACAAGGCAACTTGAGAAAACATCCAATTCCAATCAATCACAACCACAAAACAACATCGAGGGAGCAACACAACTAAAACACACACTCTCTCAGTAACAGCTTGTCCAAATTAGGCTTGCGGTGGTCCAGAGCATATCCTGGATGCATGAGGCCCATGGCCAAAGATGGTGCACCCTGGATGAAATGCCAATACGTCGTACGGTAGACACACACGCACTCACACATTCACATGCTAAGGGAAATTTAAAGTCTCCAATCCTCCTTCACTGTATATCTTTAACTATAGGGGGCAACTGAAACACCAGGAGGAAAACCACAGAAACACACAGAAACAAGTACCACACAGACTGAGCTGGATTTAAACCTTGCTGGAACACTGCCACATCGTAACTGAAATAGCAGATTCAATACTACTATTATCACTTAACTTAGCTGATACTTTTTTCCCCAAAAAAACTTTACCTAAATTCCATGTACAAATGGTTAAAATGATATAAGTAACTTAACACTGAGTCACTTTGGACAAAACCTAAATGTAAATTTTATTTAAATCCCCACACACTAAGAATTTCCTAAGTGGCATTTTCATGAAACAAATCATTAGTTGAAGGATGGGTGTATTCCTAATCCAGAACATTCAGTAGCATGTAACAGAAAATAATTACAGGTTGTTCTTACAATTAATAGTTTTAGGTGCTTAAAAATGCAGGTTTATTCCAAATACCAAGTTGACCACAAATATTGTATTTAATAAACTATATACCAATGAGTTCAGTAGGCTAAAACATAAAACTCACAACATATGGCAAGAATGGATGTGCATTTTTAAAAAATAAAGCTGACCAGACTAAACAAATATGCATTTTACTGTTTGTGATGGATTACAAGTCAAAGTGAATTTTGAAAGCACTGTTTTGTTTTTATTTGTATTTTCCATCCCGTCCCAACTTTTTCCGAGTTGGGGCTGTACATTTCACAAAATTAGGTACATTGCCTGACACTTTTTAAAACGTAAAAATGTAACAAAAATTAAATCTAAAATTCTTATTACTCTTTGCTAGTATTGTGTAATCTGAAATAAGTGAAAAAAGATGCATAGAACTTGTAAGAGTTATGAAAAGGTTTAAGATGAATAGATTTAGCCCCCCCCTTTAGGCTAGCTGGAGTAAAGTTCCTTCTGGTTAGCTTGACTTTTAGTGATGACAACAATTTTAAATTGAAATGAGTGTATCTGTGACTCTTGATGTTGACTTTTTTCTTGACTAAGACTCAGTTAAAAATAGACCTTTTTCATCATTCTGTTATTTATGACTTTGTCTGAAAAGCATTGTGCTATTTTATTCTACAACAAAGTTACTGAAGACAAAAGGGTTTACTATGTCTTTTTTACTTGTCTCCAGACTTTTTTGAACTACTTTATTCTAACAGTCAACTTGTTGGGAAGGGTGCAATACAAAAACAGACTGAATTAAAACAATCTCTCTAGAATTACCTGATATAAATGGCGAACACAAGAACACCAAAGCTGACCAAGTTTACTTACTATTTTGTTATTAACAATCACTTTTCTAGTGCAAGGCAATAATGGTCTGGAGTCTGTCATAGAAGCATAGGGCTAAAGGCAGGGGATACTCTGAAAGGGAAGCTAGTCCACTGTTGGGCAACCACACACACACACACACACACACACACACACACACACACTATGGGCACTAGATTCCCTAGTTCACCCAGAACATGTCTTCGGACTGTGGGAGGAAAGCAGAGCACCTTAAGATAACGAATGGGAACGTGGTGAAAACATGGAAACTACACACAAACTAGGTCAAAATTCTAAAGTTTTTTTTTTTTTAAATCAAATTTGCACATAAGACAAATTTGGACATAAAACAATTTCCTCCTGTCTTGCTGTTCCCTTTGAAGTCGCAAACATCCTCTTCTCAGTGGACAAATGTTCAGGATTTACTAAGGAAAACATAAGTTTGGGTAAATTTTCTCTTAGTATTACAAGTATCTTTCACAGTACCCTTTACTGTGTTATGACCAAATACAAAGCCAATTTTTTGGGCTTACAAGTAACAAAAACAAGCATAAGGGAATTTTCAAAGGTCATGCTGTAATGGTAATTATGCCTCCGACATGAGATTTTATGTTACAAGATTATTTCCCAGAACACATTATGCTCATAAGTAGGGGGACACCTGAATTAGTATTGTCGTGTTGGCGGGGGGAACGGTGACTCTCCCACAATGCACTGTTGCTGCATGTTTGTAAAAAGTGGCTAACTACTGTGGGAGTTATGAGGGATTGCTGACCCTGTGATGGACTGGTGTTCTTTTAAGGGTTTACCCAGCCTCACTCCCTGTTGGGAGAGGAGCTGGACCATTATCACCCTGTACTCTGGAGCATCGTAAACCCTCTCCTTGTTAGTTAAGGAGTGTCAATTAATGTGCTCAGAAACACAAATTTTTTCATGAAAACTAATAGTAATTACATCCTCAAGTTATGAGATTTCACCTTACAAATGGTTTTTCAGGCATATGTTACATTAGTCAGATGGGCGAGGTTTGTGTTAGTGTCCCATAGCAGCTGGGCTATGTAACTGGATGTGGATTTGATCCTTGCCCAGTCTGTGTGGAGTCTGCATTTTTCCTTAAAGCATGAAGTAGAGAAGGGAGTAGTTTATATGAGTTATGGAATAAGGAGGAAAATACATTGTTGAATGCAGGAAACCAAAAATAGCAAGTTATTTTCACAAAAGTAAAAAGAATTTGTGCGAAATACCTTAAAGCAAAAACACATTAGTGTCACAGTCCAAAAGATGGCAAAGAAGTTTGTTCATTAAATTGAATAACATTTACAGACAAATATTTCTTTCAAGGACTCCTATAGCCCCAGGCAAAGCTCTAACAATGGGCTGTACCCATCTGAACAACTGACAAAATGACCTCCTGACTGCTCCCAGTATACCCAGTTCTCTCACAGCCAAACAGAGGGGTTTATAGGTTGGTGGGATGTTGGTAGTAGCTGCCACTAAGGCAACAGTCTGTCAGTAGCACAAAGTAGGATACACGCGATGCATTTATGGTTTGCTGTGGTTTATGAGAGAGAGTTGAAGAGAGACTGATGCAAAATGACAGTAAGTGAGCAAAAGGAATCTGCCCTCTTAGTGCAGGACCACATACTTCTGAAAACCTGTAGGGTGTGTGAGGCTACATGTGTGCACCATATTGATCTTTGATGTTCCTACTAACAATTGCTATTTGGCACTACCTCTGTTTATAATACAGACTGTCACCCTTGCTGTGTGACACTTGTTTTTTGTCATTTTATAACGAGGAAGCTGCATGTCTGATGTGGGGAGAGCTGGTATGGCATATCCATATCCAAAGCACAAAACTCCATCTCACCGGATTCCTTAGTAATAAATCAACTGAGTTCCTACTTAAAGATAGTTCACAAAACACACCAACTGGAATGACTGAGAAATTCTGAAATAAGGACATAGCGTGCTGTCTTTTTTTTGACAATTATGTGTATTAATAACAATGTTAAACTTTCTTCAGGCAAAAAGTACAGATGGGAAGCCAAGTTGAAAACATTAGATTTGCAGTTTTTTCCAAAATTTAGAATCTAGGTTTACAGGTTTTGGTTCAGAGTCATTTTACTGTTGTCTTTCATTTTACAAATCTGTAAAATACTAGACATTCAGTTACAGGGGCGATATGACAACTGGCACATAGTAAAACTGCTAAATATTTTCTGCAAGAAAGCTCTGGTGGCCAGGGGTAGAAGGTCAAAGATGTGGAAATACAAACATCTTTCAGCTCATGGAAATAAACAGTCTAGAGAGTGTGATGTGTAAAGGCTATTTTGTACCTTTGTCTCCAACATACCAGGAAACATTGCAAAAAACAAAACTAACATTAAGTACAGTACTCCATTTTTTCACCCATTTGTAGCCACTGTCCTGGTAAGAGTAACATCATAAAACACAACTCAGGAGAAGCACACTAGAAGCTGGGCATTCAAACACTAAGTTTGTCCTGTCATATCAGCCTTTTGCAGACTACCCCAAGTTTGGACACAAAAAACAATCAACAGACAGACACACTGAGTATGTGTGCACCTATTCAGGCAGATTTCCTCTTATTTGTACATCATAAACATTTATGACCTCAATATGTATTAAAGAGTTTGGGGTCAACATTTCAGGGGTCTTCATGATATGTTGTGGCTTCGTTGTACCTTTCAGACCTTTTTGCAACAGTTTTTTTCATTCACTCGTACTGAACATGAAACCGGTTTTAATAGCACCAAGCCTGGGGAGTAAACCATAAAAGTTTACCTTAACACAGTGATAGTCAGCATCCTTCTTTTTATGCATACAGAGGTGAGAAATAGTCAGTATCAGCCTACTGGTTGTTGGCAGAGTGGTAGATATAAACCTGGAAATTTCACATTTATATTTATTGACAAACATGAAATAAATATGGCTAGCTTAGAGTATTTAGATGGAGCAAAACATGAAAGCTTCAGGTTCCAACATACATGGCGCACTGCTAGGTGAAAAATATAAATAGTCATTTTTCGTTCCTTATTGGGAACGCAAATGTCCCTGCCCCCACCTCACCAGCCAAAAAACAAAAACGCAGTTTCAAAATGTAAAATTTAGAAGACCTTCATTTTCATACGGTTGTTATAGCAACAGTAGACACAGAGACGTCCCCCTGTGAGCTCACTGCTGCATATTAATGACCTTCTCGCAGGTATTAATTAGGCAAAGTACGCTATGGTGGGCAGAGTCTACATAAGTCTCAGTGGTGGGATAAATAAAGGTTTAAAGGGGACTTGCGGGACACTACTTCTCGCCTGACCAGGTCAGTTGGCCCACAGGACCGGCACTGTTCCCCTGTACAAGCACTGATGGAGCATGGCCTGACTGGGCTGATGAATCATGCATGAGACTGTCTTGCTGGGTTTCCTGGTCTCCCTCCGTCAGTCTGGGAGGGGCCAGCGTTGCTTCGATACCAGCAGTACTCCAAAAGCTAAAAAACCTCATACAGACCTGTCAAAAAAGACAAAAATGCTGGACACACCTACATTTTAGGCTCAAGCCTAATCCAACTCCACAATGACACTGAATGATGATCTGAAAAGGTACCCAGTCACCAATCACCTGAGAAGATCACAATGATGGCTTAGACACTGACTGTATGAGCCTGAAAATATATCACTATTCCTACAATGCACACGTGCATAACTCTAAATAAAAGCATGCATAAATACTGAATACACATTACTTAACATTATACTTCTACCACTCAGTCAGATACTAAAAGATTTTATATAGTAATAAATGATGTCCCAAACACCCCACCTTACTGATGTTATGGAAATTATTAATATTCACATTGTATGTTACATTACTAGTAACTGCCACAGCATTCACGCCTTTCTGGTTTTCAGTATCTAGGTATACATGTTCAACAGCTAAAAAACATTTTGCATAATTCTTTGTTAAGTGCTCTGAAGCAACCTGTTGGGAAGTGCACTATAAAAAAATAAACCGAATTGAAATTGAATTGAAAAACAGATGAGCTTGCAGGTTGCTATGGAAACAGCAAACAGCAGGTAGATTTCTTTAATTTTCCTGCAGAAGGCTGGGAGGGGAAAAAGTAAATCACACACAATTTCTGTTGACCAACTTCCTGAAGACACACACCTAACAACATATTACTTGGGGAAGAAAACACCACAAAGATCATAATATTAGTGTGTGGCAAGTCTTCATAACTTTGTAAGTGGAAAGCATGAAGTATTTCATATGAAACATTTTGATGATGACACCCTTCGCACAGGTATAGACTCAGAGTCACCAATCAAATGCCATTAAAACATCATCTTTGGCCACAATGATTCAACCAAAGTTTCAGGCATCTTGGTTGAATCAGTGAAACTCACTGTTGCACTGTAAGACTGTACAGATTTCACAATGAACCTGCACTGTACACTGCTCACAAGGCACTGTGAGTCCTCAGTACCACCCCACCTTAGTAAAGATGTTTATTTTAAAACGTCAGCCAAGCAGGGAAATATTTTGGCTGCACACTGTGTGCAGCATTAGGCCCGAATCCTGAAAATGCCAGTGCTTCATTCTTCCTTCCAAACACCCTGCAGACAAAGAATCCATTTGTTCTGTTTTGGGAGAGGCATACTGTACTTTGTTTTTTTAAAGCAATAAGCAGATGATAAAACCACGAGAATAGTCAAATGCGAGGCTCTGGTGCTGTAAGGAAAAGGTGAACAATAAACCAATTACAGGATAATGCCTGTGGTGAATTGATAACTGCACCTGTACCTCAACTTGTGAACACAGTTGGCATTGGAAGACTGTTCATAAGATGTAAAAGTCCACCCACTAGTCACAATCAACAAAAGCTTAATAATACAGCTGTATGTGTATGAGGTCACTTTTTGAAGCTGCCCACTCACCTCTTCTCTCGCCCCACAGCTGGAGTTTCTATTCTGAGTGTATTTTGCTGTTCCTTGTTGCAGAAAGCAGAAATGCACAGTATTTTCACTTTGCAACAGATATTTTAGAAAATAGAAGGTGAAGAACTCGCTATTAAAAATAAACAAACTGGGAAATATTTGTATTTCTGAAAATGCATAATTCAGATGTTCATAACATGAGGTCAAAATGTACATTTCACAAAAATTTAGTGAACTAAGAGAAAAGGTGAGCGCTATGTTCTCGACCAATTTACCTGTGAATGCTCTCGGATGAGGAGAACCCTCATCCATCACCTGGCTTGTCTTCTCCAGAACAAACCATGCCATTTGGAACGTCTGAAATAAGTTCTATGGGGCCTGGTTAAGGACTGAAGATGATTTCATTAAGTACAAGCAATAAAACCAGGAGCTATAAACTTTGTAAAATGAAGAGCTTGTCATATGTTTGTGAATCTGAAAAAAATGGTCCTGCTATAGTCTGGTGTATGCTGGTTTCTCTTTTAACTGAACTGTCAATTTATTTGCCCCCATTAAAAAAAATTACTGAATGAATTGCACAAAATTTAAATGTCCAAGGCTAAGCAACATGCTCATTGCACTCATATGTTATCTAAGTTGTAATTAACACATATTTTACTTATTTTGTATTTCCTTGACTAATTTACCAGTTAACACATTCAGCTGCATATGATTTGAACTGTGCTATTCATTCAATGAGCAGCTCAGTCAAGGTTCATTAAACATGGGCTCAGTTTGAACAAAAACTAGCATAAACATGAGTATGCAAGGAGTAAGATTGGGAAACACTGTCTGCCACCGGATCCCTGATGTTGTTAAAACTAGCTTATTGCCAAGTTCACACAGTGCCATAATCAGTATTAAAACCTCTTCATTATGTATTCACAGTTAATACTACTGAAGAATCAAGGTCATTGCACAATTGCTGCCAGTATGGAACACACAAAAAACAGAGTACACACAGTATGTCTAAATAAAAAGTATAGTAGTAAAACCAATAAAGCTTTTATCTTATTTTTCATTGCATAAATCAATGTCTCCATTCTCTTTTGCTTAATATTGTACATTGTATTACTGTATTTTTTCATGTTCTTTCTTTCCTTTATTTAGTTAGTTACAGCAAAGACTATCAGACAGAACTGAATCAAAAGCTGGAGAATTATATAATTTAAGCCCCCAGCCAAAACAGTCATATAATCAGTATAAACATTCCTGCACAATTTCACATAAAACAATATTTTGTAGTCACAAAGTCACAAGTGCCAAAGAGCCTCCTAATTTAAGTTTTGACTTTTTTAAAATGTTTAACCAAAATGGTCAAAACCAAAATTTTGGTTATGTGCCATGGTATCATGTATGCTTCCATGTGGTACTGAAAGAGTAATTTCTTTACTTAACCTTTCTAATTTTACATTTTTCATATTTATTTTTACACAACCATTCTTCAATGTAGTGTTGAACAATTATACTGAAATATCTTGCTGTTATGTCAGCTTACATATATACCATTTCTGACTGGACTTATAATCACTGGAGAAGCAAACATAACAGTTCTGTCTGACTAGTTGAGTTTCATGGCCCTGTCTCTGTCAGAAAGTGGAAAGGTAAATAGTAATAACACACTATATGTGAGGCTTGATAAAAAAAAAATACTGAGAATTTTACTTGCTTCTCAGAACTAAAAAAATTTTTTAGCATTTTTTGATCACCCCATCAATCATCAAACTCTATTCCTCTTAAAAAGGTTGTATTCAGTACACAAGTATTGCTAGTGGTGTTGAACAGGTGGACGGTGCACACATGCCAGTCAATGTCCAGTGTTTAGGAAGGAGAAAAGCAATAACAAAACTTGTTACTAGACTTTATTGCCTTTATGTTAGTAATGTGTGTTGCCCTGTATGTGTTGTATAATTTCTTGCCTCTCGCTATTGCTAGTTCAGGTCCTTCCTCCAGTAACCACAACCAGTCACCCTTCCCTTGTGTGTGTGTGTGTGTGTGCAAAAAAAACCTAACAGAGTGAGAGTAACTGTGTGTCAAATTTTAAGCCCGTTGCTTGAAAAACAAAGCCATATACGAAGAACAAATGGACAAAGAGACATAGATTGAACTTTACAGATATAGAGATCAGCAGCCTTCAAATGTAAATGCTGTTCAAAACTCAATAACACAAAAATAAATACTGCAAGGCCAGGTAAAGAGGTTCATTCTATGCCTCTAAAGCCTCACACAGTAGTTCATTTGAGCTTCCTCAGTGACAGAATGATGGTAGCAAATTACAGCATGCAGGAGTGTTTTAGAAATGTATTACAAGTGTGAAGCTTCCTGCCATTGACAGACATGGACAGAAACCCTGACTCAAGTCTGACACAAGAATGCAACTCACTAAGCATCTAAAATTACATTCAATTAACACATCAACAATTGTCAGCAAATTATAAAGTTTAAAGGTTGAAAAGAGTTAAGTGAGAAAACACTATCACAGCAGGAACATGAGCTCATGCAACACCTCATGGTGAGTATACAAAGTATAAAAGATGTGAATATGACTGTAATAATGCTATTTGTGATTGAGTAAAGTTCTGATTCTGTTTCTAAGTGTTCACTGTAAATTACGAAGGGCACTTCTGCATTTAAAATGCAAATTTACAATACACTTTAAAAATAGTTATCTCTTGATGTACCCATCTAATTGGTTCCTGAAAAGGCTGCATAAATTGACACAGCCATTTCCATTATTTCTTGTTGAAAAATAATTATGCATTCCTAGCTCATTTTAAAATCCCCCAAGCCAACCTTCCCACTAAAAGACTGTAAAACACCTTGTAGCACATGCAGCACAACATAGCATGCAGGGGACCAAAATGCAACACACACAATAGCTGCACACACATGCAGGCACCAGCTGCACAGCACACATACACAGGGGAGGATGGCGCTATAGTTTGCCCAGACTTTCATATGGGGATTTTGCAGGCAGGCAGGAAGCGTGCACACACTGCTACCATTCTTGGTGTACTTCTAGGGCTGGGCAATATAGCAATAAAATATTTCTTGATATTTTTAAGCTTTTTGTCAATATATGGCATATATCCCAAAAATCATGTGTTTTCTGAGAAATAGTATGTAAACAGACTTTATTTAATCTAATCTGATGTACAAAGCCTGTACAAACCTTTTTAAGAGTTGCCTCAATTTCAGAGAGCAGATGTGCAGAGAACTTTAGTCATTTTATAAATTTACTAGTTGTGGTTATTTCTTCCCATTTAGCACTCTTATTACTATGCTGCACTCCTCAAGAAAGAATCTGTTAGCTTTGCTTGTGTTCGGGGGGGGGGGGGTGTTCATGGCAGTGGGAAAACAAGATGTGCCTGCAAAGTTTGATACACTCCACATAGTGTACAGCCTGCTGTTGGAGGTGATGAAGTCGTGCTACTAGGTTTTGGTTGCAGTCTTTTTCGAGCACAATTTACAAAATACTTTACTTTGTTTGACATCTGAACTCTTAAAGCCAAACAATCTCCATACCCATGAGTGAATCTTGCAAACTATAGTCTTCCTGCTCTGTTTCTCTACTGCTGCTTCTATGTGTGTGCCCTCCATGATGGTACATGGTCACCTGACTGGGTTATCAGAAAACATTTTGGTCTCAATAACATAGGAAGAACATGATACTCTTGACATAGTGTCATTTTATATTTGCTATAAAATTATAATGAATATATCGTCAATATCCGATGCATCGTCCAGCCCTACTTCAGACCACAGTCAGAAATGCTGGAAATTTCCTTACAAAAACTCCAGGGCTGGAGTTGTCATTCTGGGGTTAATTCCCATTTTACCGTTCACAAGTTCTTCTGAAGTGTGAGAAAATAACTGAAAGCAGGAATCTGCTGAGTTTATTGTAACAACTCCAGTGGTGCACTTGTTTGTCCAATGCACAAATTACTTGGAAATGCAACTATTTTACTTCTCTCCACTAACTGCTCCACATGCTTCTTCCTTAACTCCATACGCACACCTCTCACTATGCCCCACTCCCTTAAAGTGACTAACAACACACAGACAGCACACACACGCTGGGGTTGTGCTGCATGCTGTGCTCACACACAGGCAGGGATCAAGCCTTGCACAGGGCACACATATCCACAGTACAGCACACAGAGTTCTGTGTGTAATTAATGTTTTTTCACATTTTTCAGTTTTGGATGACATTGCGTTGGAATTTTTCTTTTTTTTTGACAGATTTTTTTTTGACGAGCACGTTGTACAAGCCAGATGGGTGTGTAAATTCAGTAATGGTATTAAAAAACAGAATGCGCTGTAGCGAAAATGTGTAAATTAAGTGCGCTTAAATCAAAGGATGACTGTATCAACGTTTTCACTACTATTTACAATCATGTCTGTTACAGATGAGAGGGAAACCAGGGTAGCATCCACCAGCTCTACCAACACCACTCACTATACAGCCAACACACAGCACATTTAATAAGTACCAGATCACTCATCCTAGGGCTGTCTGCACTGTGAGTTGGCAAGGCTACATTGCTTCAGTTCATCAGTAGCTACACTACAACTTAAAAAAAAAAAAAAAAAATCACTCCTTTCATATTTATCCTTCAATATTCACACCTTGGGTACAAAAAAAGTATTACTAGGGTGGTAGTAAAAGCTGAGGTTGCTTTGGGCACTTTTGATACTAGCGCTGCTTCTTTTTATTATTCTAGAAAAATCTAATGCAGTTATTGTGTAATAATGGCAACTTGAACAGAAGCATGAGAGCATGAAAAAGTAAGATGTCAATCAGATCAAGCTGACCTTACATCTTTGGAAATTTTTAACTACAGTTGTGGACTTCTCACACAATGTGGAGTGACTGCTATCCTTCCCTTCTAGTCCAGGCCAACTCCAAGTGCCCTGATGTCCTTCTAAACCCAGGAAACCCTAGAACAAGAAAATCAATTGTGGCAGGTGTCTGCACAGGCCCAAAAACCTGCATGGTTTTTGTGTTTTCTCAAAAAAAAGGGTGGTTACCTAGGAAACCCCTAGCAAAAATGGGTGGAAAAGTGACAACTGGAGGCTTCACCAAATATCACCATCTGCGCTACTCCATGCAATTGCTCTCATTTCCCATTAACTTTCTGCAGCCTAGAAACAGCTGATCTGACTAACAGATTTCTCAATATATAGTAACTTATTCTGAAGCTCACACTTGCGAAAGAAGTGCAACTGCACCCATTAGCATACCAGTCATGATAGGGTATTTCATTAATAAATGTACCCTTTGAACAAAAGCCCTGTAATCTTAAAATCAGGGTTTCACATTCTGAGGATGTTTATTCCCTTTTAATTAGGGTTAGCATTTATGTAACTCTACAGACCCATTTCTGTTGTGGGATTCAAAAGCCTTTGACAGTGATGACAAGGGGCAAAAAGCATGTGGCCGGCGGCACAATCATCTTACCCCCTGCAAGCAGAGGGGTGGCTGTTATTTGAAGGAGGGTGTCTGGCACATTTACACATGGCCATTAGTGCCTTTGTGGAGAGCCTTAAATATAGATGAATGTAAACCCTCTTCTGCAAACATAGCTCATTTGGAAATACAACAAATCTTTAAAATTATACCAAAAAAATGTCAAATCTTCCCTTAAATTATCCAAAAGGAAAAAAAAAACAATGCAACAGTTACAAACAGTAACCATTTGTTTTTCTTGAGTAACTGCCTATATTGACCACTGTAAGTAAAGGCAGCTGCACTCTCATACATGCAATTGTCTTATCTCTCCTGGTACAAGACTCAGCAGTGTCACAACCACGTTTATCATCCATCCTTTCCAAAATATTAACATTTCTTTATTCAACTATGGAGGATGCGAAGTGGACACAGTAATGACTGTGAGAAAAGCTGGGTCAGACTTTGTAAAGTGGGACAGAGAGTTGGCACAGCGCAGGCATGTTTAGTGCTACCACAGGGCACCCTGTGCATGTTTGTGCGTGTGTGTCTGCATGCTCACTGTTTCTTCATTTTGCTCCACTTCTCCATAAACACAATCAAACTTGTAAAGCCACAACAGCAAAAACAATGACAAAACTTTAGAGAAAATGTAACCGTCACTGATGACCAACTGTCACATTCTCAAAAGGCAAAATTTTCTGTTTCCTATAGTTAATATATATTCTGACATCAACTGCAAAAAATGGCATTTTAAAATTAATTTAATGATGGACAATTTTAAAAACCTGAGTAGAAATATTTTTTTAAACAAATGCCATTAGACATTGTTTCAAGCCAACAAATACAACTTCAATGCAGGCATAAAATCCTCAACATAGATGAGAGCAAAAAAAAAAAAAAAAACCTCAAACATCTAAAATGTATTCAAAACCTCAAACATCTAAAATGTATTCATTTCTTGATAATGTCAACAGAATCAGGGTATGTGATAACTGAGCCACCTCACAGAATAATTCCACAAGTTTAGATACAAATATGTTACAAAAAACACAACTCAATCAATCCTCACACTCTCTGAACAAACAGAGGCAATACTATAGGCTTCTACATTTTCCATATTGTTCCAAATTACCCAATAAATAACATTTATTAGTCACATAACCAAAAAGCATTATACCTTTTGCTACAATATGAAAAACAAATAATTTAAATGCATTGTATTAATGCAGCTATTTACAGAACAAGCACAAAACATTTATGGCACAAATATTTGAAATTCATAATTATGTTTAGAGATACAGAAATTTATAAATGTGCAATTCAACTGTCAGTTAACAAGTCAGGTCCTGGTGACCCTATGTACATGTAGTTTTTTGCCTAAGCTAATGTCTGGTAATTCTTGCTTTAGTTATTAACTGAATGCACTGCACAACTTGAGTAATGTTAATGTTAATGAGCTGAGGACGTTCTCCCTTCTTGTGTTCATCGGTATGCACTTTATTCAATAACTGCCAAGATCAGCAAAGATGTTTCTTAACTGAAATGAATACTTTGCAAATCTCACTAGGTTGGACACAGCAGCTATAGACCTTCAATCTGAAATAGTCATTTGCAAATTTTTACAATTACTGTACAATAAAAGCACATATCACATTAAAAACAAGAAAATTGGACAGAAAAGATAGTTACACAATGTATGCATGTCTTATAACCATTTTACTTGGATTTAGTTGCACACCACACTTTGCTCTATCAGAGCTTGAAGGAAGAAATTGTTCTTAGCGATGGTTGTTAGGCACTGACTGGTGGGCTCCAACAATTAGGTCCCTTCTTCACAGCATGACACCCATACCAGCGTGGCACCTGTGAGCACAAGGCAGATACCTTCTAATGTGCATTTATTTTGAGCATTCTCCTTTTTTCACTCTGTGGGCTGCAGAATTCAACAGGCACCATAAAGGGGGTTATATCACCCACAAGCCTGTACGAGCCTAGCTGATCAACAAGGGTGGGAAAGCCAAAGAGACATTACCAGCCACAAGAAACATGGCCCAATTAACATTCCCTGGACATCCACACCACAGATGACCAGCAAAGGAAAATTTATTAATGCACAATTGGGGAGGCTTGCCACAAACACATTTTCAATAGCACACAGGTTATGAGCGCCTGAAACTCTAGCTGCAGCAATCTTTTAGGTTTTTCATGAAATTTCAGAAAGTTGTGTCCAAGAAAAAATGAAAGAAGAATATGACTGCAAGACATTTGCCAATCAAGTATGCAGAGCAAACTATGGCAAATGTAATGTGAGTATTTACACATGGTCATGCCACAACAAAGCACATTCTTTATCATATAACGCATTTCAAGAACAATAGGTGCAGTAGTATCACGTCACAGAAATGGCCGATATTTATAGTGTACACAACAGGAATGGGCAGCAAAGTCAAAAGGCTCTATACTACTTATGTAGACAGCTACACCTGGAACGTGTCCATAAGTAGGAATTTCAGTAGATTGCTTTTTATTTGGATCATGTTTCCTTTACACAAAGTACTAGGCTGTTTAGCATTGTTGCTGTGAATGGTCTTGATACTGACACTCTTTAGAGCCTGCAGACAGACCATAATACAGAAGACATGTAGAAGCAAAGAGCAAAGTTTGCAAATGTGAAAATCTGTACATGAATCAAAATTGAGGCCACTGTTATGACTGAGGGAATAATTACATATATTTTTAAATTAAAGGTATAACTTTCACATTAGTGACTATTCAATTCACTTTATTCACATGATGCTGTAAATATAGCCGTACGCTGGCTTATATCATGTATATCTTGCACTGCCCAATTAAATTTGACCTCTATAAAGTGCATTGATTAATTTTGATGATTTTGGCTTATGAACAAGTCTTCTGAGGTTCAAATGTGGGCTGAAAGTTTAAAATAAACACAGCTTGTAGAACACAAACACAGATATATTTTTATAATGTATAACATGTTGCAAACATTTTTTTAGTGCAAAAACTGAATTTAAGAATGTCATTCACAGCTTTGTTGAGCATCCCAAAGATAACTGTGCCCAAGAAACCTTATCAACTACTTTGATACATTCAGCTTAAACAAACTACTGCTTAACTATCTAGCTAGGTATTTAAAAAAATCAGAGCTAGCAGGGAATATTTTAATTTACATGCTTGTTTGAAATAAAGACAATAAATTACTTAAGCAGAGCTGTATCATAGCCACACATATATATTATTTTTATGACTCTTTTTGGCTGACAATAAACTGAAGGTTGAGGAAGCTCTAAGCAAGGTTATCCAATATCACAAATTGTTGAAGCTCTGTAGCAACCCGTACAGCATAAGTATATATAGTACTCATACCAAATACAAAAAAGAATGAAAAAAGGGCATGAACAAAAAAGAACTGGGAAAATCCACATGAACGCATCACAGATATTTTTAAAAAGAGCATCACTTTACTTGTACCAGCAGGGTGGAGAGGAGGTTTAGATTTGGCATCACTTGGAAACATTTTAACTGCAACATACTGTATATATAGCATGATTTGTGCATAGCTGAATATTTATACACACAGATCCCTAAAATTACTTGTGTATGTGGTTTAACCATTAATAGTTAAAACTCATCTAAGAGAGCGATACCATGGATTGGTATACAGTTGAGCTGTGCAGCAGTGTGGAAAGGTGGAACAAAGCAGCTAACAATAACACTCAGCATGACGTATCTACCCAATGCAAAAGAGAAAAGTACCTCATCAAAGACCCAGGGAACCAAAAAAGAATACAACGAAAATACAGCCAACATTGCACTTGAGTTAAAAGTTAGTCTGGCTCAAAGAGAAGCCTTTACAATTTTCAATGATATTTAAATATTCTAACTACATTCTTGTAAATGTTTGCCAGTGTAACCACACTTCAGACTTGATTGTTAGAGCGCAAGAGTGAAGATCACCTTCATATTGCAATAGGAGGTGGCCAATCCAAGTATCAGCTGAAGCCTTCAAGTAACTGTACTGAGAAGGTAACTACTTGAGACAAGTGGGTAAACATCTGTAAAGATAAAATTGCTTTCTCTTTCTTATCTTGCTTCAATGCTCTGACTAAGGGATGAGTGCTGGCTAAGAAATAAATAAGACTTACTGAACTCTTATTGAAAGATGCTATATAAAATGTTCAAATACATTCCGATTTGTTGAGAGCACAACCATTTTGGCTAACACGTTTTGCCACACAATTTTCAGTTATTACTAATAATTCATTTAGTAAGATGTTCCTTCTGTTTAGACATACTTGAAAAGAAAATGATGTCATTTACACTGTAACCATAATTATTTTAAAATAAACAGAAACAAATAGAACTTAACAGCCTTGTCTGCTGCAGCAGACAAAATGGGTCAGTAGGTCTCAGTTCAAAGCAGCAGTAATTTCTGACAGAAGAGTGGGCTACAACTGAAAGTGTGACTATATAGCTGAACACCCTTTGGTTATACATAACCTTGTTGACTTCAAGAGATACTGCAGACTAACAGCACCCAGGCTAAGGCAATATAAGCATATCAGTCAAGGTTTATCAGACTGTCTTAATCAAAAGAGACTCAAAAAGTTGCACGCTCCCTCCAGTTCTGAATATGACACACGTATCACATAAAAAGTTACAGAACAGAATACATTGTTCCATTGTTTCATGTTTCAATAATTATTGAAGGATACTTCTGAGGCGCAGCTGCATGTTCCCATGAACATAAACAACTGAGCTTGGACAATTCTGTTGAAACCTGTCACAAAAATTGGTTCATTTTCAGAAAGATTACTACTAAGTCTTCAAATCTCACTCGCTCACTTTCATTAGCCTCTTGTCCTATGCAGGGTTGCAACAGTCTGAAGTCAATCCTGGAACCCCTAGGAGTTAAGCTAGGAGGGATTAACCTGGACAGGACACCAGTGTATTGCAGGGTAGCTACACACACAATTTAGAGATAACAATGGACCTGAAATCACATCTTTGGACTGTGGGACAAAACTAGAGCATTTGAAGGAAACCCAAACAGACACAGAGAGAACATGCAAACTCCACACAAACTGAGCTGAATATGAACCTATACCCAAAGAGGGCAGGCACTGTGAAGCAGTAGCATTACCCAGTGTACCACCCACAAATGTCTTCAAATGTCTCTGCTGAAAAAAAAACCTTAAAAATCTGTAAATCAAATGAGACACAAACTGCAGATCAGAAAGAAAAGTTAACTAGCATACAGTTTAAAGGAGGCCCAGTCACAAAAACACCCTTATCACACTCACAATCGGGCCAACACTAAGACACCTGCTGAGTGCAGGTTCTTCAAGCAGAACAATCTAACTGTGACTTTTCCTCTTAAAAAGCCTAAGCTGGTTTGTCTCTCTCAGATGGCGGCTCCATTAGTGTTTCCTAGGAACGTAAGGGGCACCCACATCTTTCCAGGGGCATAGGGGAGACAATGAAATCCTCAACAGGTCACCACTGACTCTCCTGGATGATGCCCATAGTGCCCAAAACCATCCTTAGGCAGTGACTAACAGAAGCCTGTGCTGGGAAAAGCACATACTGTGCTACTTTCATTCCTTCCTCCTGTGTATTGGTGAGCATTTCAAACAGCTCTATCAAGCATGACACATACACTAAATACTATACAGTATAAAACTAATACAACCTTAAAATAATAGGCTGCATTTTACTGCTATCACATAATATTAAAAAGAATCAACTTATACTCTGACATCAGTTAAATTTCTGTGTATGGAATAATATATCAGTTATTCACAAATTTATTAAAGGGTTTAAAGTAATAGTATGAGCTGTGTAATATCTGTATGCCAACAATGATGTAAACACTTAGTTCCTTAGCCAAAACTACCATGTGATGTAATTGTTACGCAAATCAAACATGCAAAATCGAGTACATAAATTGTATTATTTTAAACTTTCTACTTGAAGGAAGTTATATCCTTATGTTAACGGTATATAGTGTACTAGATATATGACAGCAGAGTGATACATAGGGTCAACCTACCCAGCACACTACTGGGTCAACACTGTGGGACAGTCCAGCACACCTGCATTACAAAGCTCAAAACTACATTGTAATACTCAAAAAAAAAACAAAAAAAACAATGTTATTTGGCGATTTGGAATATAATAACAGAACTGATCAGTGTACATCTAATCACATCATGGTTGGCTTTATGCTCTTGACAGTAAAAAATGAAGCAGAACTTCGGGCTTATCTTTTAGTGTCATTTCTACAGCAGTGCAGTAGCAAATATCTAATACTGTGATATCATGTGGGATGTTTTTAACACAACACACATAGAGGAAAAAAACTTCTTAACGTCAGAACTGTTTCTTATGGACCAGTGAATATGTCCCACACTCACATCTGTATAGTGCAGATATAAATGAATATAAAACAAATACAATAATTTGGACTCAGCAGGCAGAAGCAAACAGTTTACAAGGGTGAAAAACCTGCCATTTTACTGAAGCCACCTCAAACCCATCCATACAGGGGACAGTTTCTACCTTACACCACCCCCGGGTATTTACAGCGGTAGGATGTGGGATTCGAACGTGCGTCCTGTGAGTACAAGACTACAGCGCTCGCCACTACGCCACCTGCCGCCACTACTGTTTTACTATCTGACCATTTTACTTTACTGTGTACTCCGGAGTTGTATTGGGAGTTGAAACCTTGCGTGCGGGGTGTGAAGCGGCTCCGTGGCGCTGGGTGCTGTGAGCGCCGCCGCGCCGCCAGACAGTGACGGTGGCAGGGGACGGGAGGCGTCACCGCGCCGCCGCCGCCGACACCACCTTCGGCCACGAATCGCACACTTCACCTCATATTGTATTAATTACCCCGCTAAAAGCTGCCTAACTAGTTAGTCAACCTACTTAACCAACTAAGCCAGTGGTCGGAATGTGAGTAAACACGAACCAAATGAACGCGGGGACGTGACGGGTAGTTACGGGAGCTCACCTAACACGGCCACTGTCAGCGCCGTTTAGCAAAGGCACTAATGACATTCGCCAAAACGGTTCTCAATTCACTCCCGACGACATATCGTTAGCTGCATTGCAGGCGGGCCACTGTAACGCCATTTTTAAATCGGAAGCCATATTTTCGGTGACTATTTCGACATCATTAAAAAAGTAAGACCAAGACGCGCTTTCCCCACAGACGCCGCCTGGGTTAGCGAACTAACTGGATTGTACGCACGGGAAACTTCTCCCGATGTTAAGTAAATACTTTAGCCGAGTAGCTAAGCACCCCGCAGGAGAGAAATTGTTGCTGGTGTGTGTACTGTTTTGTTTTAGCTTGACGGCTAGGCGGCCGGTTCGCCCGTAGCGCAGATTTTGGGGACAGGCGAAGTTGAAGATGCTACCAGCCCCGCTAGCCGCCGAAGTTGCAGCGCCCCGTCAGCGGTGCGAGGAGCGGGAGCCGCGCCGACGGCCGCCGCGCAACTTGAGTCTGACCGGCCGCCCGGACTTGTTTCCTCACTGCCCCCTCGAAACGAGTCCGTTAAACACCGTGCTTTGGCACATTCTTACCTGCCCACTACATTCGTGGCGCTGGGTGGGCGATACGGCCGTAGGTTTCCACAACAATCACAACAAAAAATAAGGAGGGAAAAAACACCCCGGCTCCTCGCTCCAGTAGTGAAACAAATACGGCGATTAATTGTAAAGATTTGTTACTGAATCCTAAAGACAACAGTGCGGGAGGGGGGGCATTTCTTTCACTGGGGGAGCTACGCCAAAATCACGTGACACCACACGTCACGCACTAATTTGCATACGACACCCGAGTTACTTTTCATCGCAGAGTTTATGAATATTTCACTTTTTAAGAAACTGTCCTCAGGTTTAAAAGTGCACTAAGGTGGGTGGTTCTGCCGTCAGTGCGTAATCTGCCTGGAAAAGCCGATCATTTCAGGACATTTTTAGGTCGTCTCGTGGCTGAAAACGTTAGATAATTGCAAATGATTTTTTTTTTACTTTGGATCCTCTGTCACAGTAAAGGAGTTGAATATAAATAAATAAACTGGTGTTCCGTCTGTACAGCACAAAGCTGATGTATTCTTGTACAGCGCGAGGGAGCTGGATGCATGACTTATTTAGTGTCTCAAACAGAAAATGTTTTTTTAATCTGTTAAACATCAAAGTAGGTCTCATTTGAACGGTGCTACATCAAATGTGAAGTGACTGCTCTGAAACATCCGTCCTTGTATGATAACAGTTATTCAGCCGTGCATTTGCCGTTACAACGTCCATAACATGGCTTTTTCACAATTAGGCTTCCTTATCTGTTACTCTGCAGTGTCTTCATTACAATGACTTGCTTTATTTCTCAAGAAAACGTTTTTTAACGTTTCCAAATAGTTTGAACAAGGCCGCTGGTGTTAGGAAATGACACTGTCTCTGCGTATTTCTTAAGAAGCAGTAGAAGTGGAAATTAAAGAGTGAAAAACGGAGAGTTTGGGACAGATTGGGGCGGTGGGTCACATTGCATAACGATTTTAAGACTTTTTATAAAACCGTGGCATACAAACGGGGCAACAGCGACCCCTGCTGTTCATGTTCGACGGGATACGCCGTCCCCTTATGAACAGCCGAACGGTTGTTACACATCAAATATCAGAAGAAATCGCTTCTGTTTCTGTGCAAAATACTCCAAATTGTAACGAGGAGTTAACGAAACTTAACTAAGGGGGGGACTATACGAGTTTTAGTAGTGTACCAGATACTCGAGTTTCATTTCCGTGTCTTACGTTTAGATAAGGTTACTTGCCCAGAATAACGTATAATACTAAAATATTGTAGCAGTCCGCGTCGGCAGTGTTACGGACAGAGAACTCGGAAGGCAGAGTTCCTCCGGATCAGAATAGACATGGACTGACAATGTCAAGCACCACCAAAATGTCCAACACGATAGTTATAATCTCTCGATTCATCATCTCTGACTTTATTAAAAACTTCTAAAATCACTACAATAAATAATTAAAACCGAAGCCCTGGACTTCCTACCATGGTTGGACACATTAACCATGTACAAGCAAAGCATGATGGGAGCAACAATTCCACCCGAGGTTACAATATAAAAATGGGTGAAAACCTCAAACTGCTTCAGATCAGCAGAGAATTTTGAATGATAATAAAAAAGTGACCAGCTTTACAAAAATTATTCCACTTGAAGTTATTTTGTATTATCCAGATTTTCTTTTTTATTGATTTGTTGTTTATTGCACTGAGTCTGTGGTAGAACATTACTTAATTACTCTAGATTCTCTAGAGTTTTCTGTTATCTGGTTGAATAAAAATCACATAGTAGAAAATGTTTTGAATAGTTTTTTATAATTAGCTAATTTGTGCTAATGAAAGTGTACATTACTTTTTTTGGAAATTTCATTAGTATTTTGTAATTTTGTATCTGAGATTATTCATGACTACTGATGTTTTGTGGGGACATAGTACATGTAATGTAAGATGATGGAAATGCTGCCTTATAACATTCCCCTGTCCCCTGTACTATTCCTCCATACTCTGCTCAGGATACAAATGAGACTCGCACATGTACAGGCCACAAGTTTACTTTTTTAAAACAGCAACTTCTTTTCAGGAAAAAGGGAACATTCCTCTACAAAAAAAAAAAACCCTTCATGAAATCAAAAAGCTTTGAGGCATCACTTAGTCCTTTGTGGTACCACAACCCAGTCCTGTTCTTGCCAAAAAGTCCACTTAAATCCCTTGAGGATGCAGGAGGTGGTCTGAGCTCCTATTTGGCACAAAAAGACAACCTTTTTACAAGTAACCAAGGTCAGCGATAATTTATGACAGCCATATGTGTCTCATTTATATTTAATTTACATACACGTATGTTTTTAATTTTATTTTCAGCAGTTTAAATTTCAACATTCTTGTTTTTACGAATAGATTTTTTTATGTTGTTTTGTGCAGCATAACAAACGTTAATTCTGTGGCATTTTTGCTGCTGTTACTGTTTTCATGCTGGGAGAAAACAGCATATATTACTTGCGAAAGCTCTATTGTAACTTTAAAATAACTTCAATTAGTATTATTTTATTTACAGTGAAAATAAGTAAACAGTATTTACATTTTCATGAGTAATTGAGATATTGGAGTACATACAGAATTTCTATATACTGTAAACTGCAATACAAAATGAATATAAGTATGTATGTGATGCAAATTACAGCTGAGAACTCTTTATGCTCTATCTGAAGGAGTCTTCATATATACTTTTATTAAGCGGATTAATGGTGTCTTCTTTAAGATGGTAATCTTCTGCCACTCTACTGTGTAGATATGCAATATGTACTGTATTCTTCATTTTTCACAGGGGAGTTTTATGGGGTGGTGACTTATAAAGTCTGTTGTTGGCTACTTAGAAGACTAACTTTTACCATAGTCTAACTTTGCCAGACTGGGATATAAGGAAACTGAAGGGTACATTTACTGGATAGACTATCTCTCATCTCTAACTACTTAGAGTTTCACTGTAACTTACAGCATCATCTGTTGTATTTAGAGCATTTATGTTTAACAAAATTGTATTGCAGGTTGCCAAATGTTATTAAGTACCCAGGCTTCAGTTTCCTCCCTTGCGATGACCAAACACTGCAGCCAAGACTAAATTGTGCTATTAGCTAACATAAAAACAGACAAAGGTCATTGTGTAGCAATGTTTTCAAAAAATGCACTGCATGGCATTTTCTTGCATACAAAGTAAAAATGGTCAGTGTAAAAGGTATTAAAACACTGAATTTTTAAACACAAAAATATTGAGGAATGTCAGACTTTGCCCCGAAGTGCACTGGTACCCTCCTGTGGCACAATGGGGTGTCATGGAGTGACCAGACACAGGGCATTTGTGACTGAGAGATAAAACACCAAGCAGTCTCCACTGTTAGTTTCATGGAGGCGGTGAAGTGCCCCTTAGTCCAGTATTGCGAGATATTTGACTATAACAGTGTTATTGTAGTACACCGGGCAGTAAACAACCGTATTGCTACATATTATTCTTAAATTATATTGTTGATTTTCTGGACTTTCCCCATGTGCAAACACCCCTTCTATAGGGCCTGGAAAATCAACAATAGACTGATTGTATAGAAATGACAGCTTTTCAAATCAAACAAATAGAAACAGAAACTCAAACCTGACCCCCATCTCTAACACAATATTCCATTCTGTCATCAAATATTTCTCAATTTAAATCAACACACCAACAGCCTCTCTTCAACAATCCATGACTCTCTTTATCTAGACTCTCATTAGGTGGGACCAAGCTGGGGTGGCTGCCACACCTCCCTCTCAGCAACGTTTGTCCACATGGATGACAGACCTCCTTCAGGCTAAAGGACATGTTGCAGAGGGAAAGGGAGATGACTGGGCTGAAGTTTACTGCGTTCATCTTGACCTCCTTACTGCTGTACTTTATGAGAACTTTCATCAAACTTTTATACATGATGAATGGCCAAAGAAGCTGAGATTGTAGTGAATTCCTGTATTTCCACCTAGCACAGGCCAGTCTATAATACGATTCATTCTCCGTTTCTAGAATAGACTTTAAAATTTTGATTTAATTTAAATCTTGTTGCTTTTTATTTCTGAAATGATTGTTGTGTTGTTCATGAAGTAAATTACTATTTAGAAGTAAAAAGTGGCAAGTGGTTAACTTAAGTATGTAGTATTTTGACAGGTACAATAACAACAGCTCTTTTAGGCACAACTATGAACACCTGTAGTGTTTTTGTGAAGCCAGTGAAATGAAATGGACTACTATCTTTTGCTCTCACTGTTTTTAAGAGCAGTTTAGTTTTTGGCCCTTTTCTCCTGTTTACAACAGCAGAATCTGGGGAGTCATTTAATTTCAATCCTTTCAATCAATGCAATTGAAATTTTTTCACTAGATCATTCTGGTGTGAGGGTGGGCCCTCTGATCTGCTCTTCATAATCATACACCTTTGACAGAAACATTTGACATTGTGCCAAATGTCTGCATACTTTGTAATCTGACTGTGTAGGAGCCTAAGGAGCTGGTGGTTGTTTGGAAGAACACAACCTGTGGTGGAGAGGCCCCCATGTGTGTGAAATGCATTCAGTTAAGCTCTGCACCCCTGAGGACACGTGGACTCTCTAATAGCTGTGTCAGAAGACCTTAGAGTCGTGGGGACAGTTCTTGGCAGTGAGCATGCCTCTTGTTGAAGAAGACCTCTAGCAACGCATCCTTTGCTGCTGAAGGAGTTGCTTACTCTGAAGGTGCAGCAAGAACTGCAGGCCCTGTGGCAAACCTGCACTAGAGGGCGCAAAGTTACCACCTTCAAAATTTTAGTTTGTGGCAAAGATTTATAAGAACCTGCACCTCCACTGGCCTTATTGCGGTACAAAATATGTATTGGGCTCTTTTTGAAGAGTGTATTTATGATAAATAGTGATAAATAAGTGATAATAAGTGATAAAGAAGTGATAAATGCTGTTACACCCTGTTTATAATGTATATGTACTGTTGTGATTGTTTCAATGCCTTGTTGCGAAAAAATGTCTCTGGAATGTACCGAATTACCTTTGACAGCTTATAAAGAGATAACAGAAAAATCACGTTATCATCCTATGAATGAGAATTTTTTCTGACCGAATACTTTGTATCCAAGTTCAATCATGACATGACATGCCCAAGAAGTAAGAATGTTCCACACAGTGCAGAAAATGAAAAAAACTGAAAACTCCTTAAATCAGTTTTTTGTCTACTTCCTCAAATCCACTATTATTTTAATTTTATAAATGCTAAAATAAGGGGTTTGCACTCAGTAGTATCTATAATAATGAGTTCCCACTCAGTAACAGGGAAATTCTATTCTGTGTTTCCACACGCAAGAACAGCCTCGGCTTCTGACTCCTGTTTTATAGTGAAATTTCTTATTTTGCCATTATCTTTGGACGCTACGTGTAACACCTAATGCTAAGTTGCCCTAAGACTCAAAGCAGTGCATTTAAATAAGTAAAGTTGAAGGCATTCCTCCAGTATCGTTTCATGACAATAGGTTCATACAATGCAGTATTAAAAAGCTCTCTGATGCTGTTTGATGTTCTGTCACCATTTGTTTGAACTGGATCTACAAGATGTCCAACACAGCACAGCTGGCTTCCCACCTGCTTGTAGCAATGTGATTCAAAGCATCTAAGAAGATCACCTCTGGGGAGACTTTTGATTACGTGTTTTATTAGGAGCTCCTGAAGTGGAACAGTGGCTGTACAGTGTAAACTCATGATGTTATTTTGTGAAGTCTCCTCCGGTTTTTCTGACTGAAAGTAAAGCATACATTGAGAACTGTATTTTAGTACTGTCAGGCATTGATCAGGGTGGCATCGAATATTTCAGTGCAGAAAAATAATTTCAGTTCATCATCATTCATGACCTCGGACACCTCTCAGGAGTGAAATCCCATGTCTGCTAGCTTGCTTTATGTAGTTGAACATATGTTTTTTTGAGTTCACAGGGGTTTGTGTAGGAGAACATACTGCTGTATGTTTTATAATATGTACCAGGAGTGAATCATTTTAATGCACTGTTCATTCTTTAAGTGGACATGATGCCTTCTCATCTGTCTGGTTTCTGTAGGTTCTTATGTCTATCTGTAATTCATTAGAAAAGGGATCCCTAGTTGTGGGAACATATTTTGACCAAGACAGTGTAGTTTAACTAGTTTCATTACAATATTTTAGTATGACTTGATTATGTACTATGTGGTTGGAACAAATACATGCAGGACCTGGGCCCACAATAACCAAGTGTGACAGCAGTTTATAGTCATACCAGCACCTTTTACAAATACACTCACACATACAGCAGCATCACAGAACAAAGACTAGACAGAATGTCTCATATATGAGAATTAAAATGTGTAACTTTTATTTGTAGCAAAACAGATACAGAGAACAATAATTTACTATCTTAAGATGTTTTCATGAGATGTTCCATTGGGGTCAGTTTTGCATTATTAATTCTACTACATCTCAGATGTCAGTATATAACATACAGTGATGTGCTTAACCAACAATCCTATAACAAACTTCACTGTAAGCAAAATGGTTGCTTCTCAGGATACACAACTTACTACCCTTTGTTTTTTTCATGGAACAGTAGCAATATAAGTTTTTCCCTCACAAAAGCCTTATAGATCTAGTATAGTTTTTTTCTCTATGGTGCATATTATGCATCATATATAAAAACTGATCATTATAAAATGCATGCTATAATTGTTTTGTTGTTTAAAATTTGACATTAGGTTTTTGGCATTAATATACTCTTTAAATGGAGATGTGCAAGAGCATTAAGTTGTAGTTTTGTTAAATGAAAAAAACACCCCAATTAAGAATATACCAAAAATAAAAACCTTAGGAAACCAAATACAAGTTGCAATGGCAGCAAACACTTACGAAATTTGTTGTTTTTTTTTTTAATAAAATTACACAAACCGTAAAAATGCTCCTTGATGTTAATTTATAAATGACTAAATGTTGAGAAACAATGCATAACCCATTTATACAATCAGGTTTCACACTGCATTCATAATTTCATGTACCTTGAGAAAGGAATTATGAACTGTGCTTGACAAAAATAGACTTCTATACTACAACCAGCTCCTTCCCACACACTCCCAAATTTTATGACTGACAATACACAGTTCCAAGACTTTCCTATTCTCACAGGCAACACCACAAGGTTTCCAGAAATCATTTTCTCAACTGTGCTGCAATTCTCAGCTCTGTGAGGGGTTCATGAACACTTCAGTTTAGGATCTCTGATATCCTGGCTTTGCTGTCCAAACTCTTTCTCATCCTCATAGCACTGAGGCTCTTCTTTCTGGATAGGCTCCTGGAGAAGCGGTTCATGCCAGGTGACCTCACCTCAACAGCATCCTCTCTGGCCAAAGGTTCCGGGTCAACAGGGCGAGGGGGAGGGTAGTTGGGTTGGTAGTACTGATGTGAATAGGCCCTGTATGCCCCATACGGGTCATCTTCCTCCTCCTCATGACCGTAGGGCTGGTAGGACTCAGGGGACAGTGGTACTATGGGAATATCGTTGTCAGTCAGGTAACCTTCAAATTCATCTTACAACCACCACTGCCAAGTACAGCAACCAGGTTAGTGTGACAGAAAGAGAGTGGTAGAGACATAAAGGGCAAAGTTAATGACAACACTGGAGCAGACAAGGATTAGATGATTATAAGGGTTCTAATTGCAGTGCATGATACAAGTCACTTTCAAGACAGGTAAGTCAAATTTCCAGCAATCAGGAAAATTTGACAGGAGTCATAAACACAATCTCCAGTAGACGTACGTGTATCAATCCGACAAATTAATAGATACACTAAAATATTTATTTACAGACATCTTGAATCCCCTATGAGTATGTGTGTAGTAATTGCTGGGTGGCTTTGTCAGAAAACATGTTGGAGGGTTCATGCAGACATGTGCTTCATTTTCCTAGGAACACATGTCTGAGCAGTGGCTGGAGCTGCTTCCTGACTCCCTTGCTGTTGTGTGTAGAGCTATTGTTGGGTCAGCAATGCTCAGCAATCATTCTCACATGATTGTTGGCCTTCAGATATGACCAGTTAAATAGGGAGATGCAGAAACATAGAGTACATGTTAATGATCAACAACACCACCAAAAAGCTGCTTGGGTGTTAATATTTCTACACAAGAGAAATGCAATCAGTGCTCATTGTCAGCTGATCTTATCGAGTGACAGTGATGGAATACCACAGATGCTGCTAGTACCATATTGCCCATGTATTCCTACATTGGTCACATCATGCACACATGCATGTCAGGCCTAATCTACACACAGCATTAAGAGTTTGCTTTATCAGAAGACTACAGAAGGGCGTTTTTGAGGCAGTTCAGTTTCTAAATGTCCCAGGAATTTTAATGATGGCCAAAAGTTTTCTTCATCAAGGAATCTACCAAAGGCATTTATTAATGCAAGCAAAATTATCATTACGCAAGGTTAAACTGAATTTATTTAGAAATATCCTGAACTATGTCAAGATACAAATAAATGAAAGGATATTTAAAACATTTAGAGATATTTTGAAAATATTTTTAAATGATCACGTTACTGTGATACATATGAAATACTAGAGTTGTCTGAATAACATATTTAAATTATAAGGGAATAGTTAAATGATAGTTTTAGTAAAGCAGAATCTATTTGCATCTTCACATTTCTGTTTCAAGGTACTGTTGCTGACGTCAGACACAGAGGTTTACATAAAAATTGAACACTGAAAATGAATTTATTAGCAGTATCTTTTGCACTAAAGGGAAATTTTATTTTCTTTCCAGTTGAGTTGTTAGAAGTTCTAATGAGTTTAAAAATAGTGCAATAAAAGACAGTGCTGATTGCAAAAGTCAAATTATTTATGCATGTGTGTAACCGCTGCGACCACTGTTAGCTCTGCATCTTGAAACAGTAAGATGAGACAATTTTTTCACACTTCAATGAATGTGAATCAAAGACGGAGCACAGAGTAATTAAAAATTCCTGCTAATACATATTCAGAAAAAATATCAGTTAGGGACATCCAACACATAAATTATGCTCTCCAACTTCAGGATTAGCAGGTAAAGGTTTTGTTGGAAGTTGTAGGTTCTACACAGCCATGCATAAGGAATGATGTGAAAGGACATTTTCAGTTAGTGTAGATGTAGTGGCTAGAACAAAAGAACAAAGGCAGGGGATGAGTGATCCCTACCTTCTCCATTGTAGCCCAAGCAGGAGTTTTGGTCGCAGTAGCCAGGTGGTCCAGCAGGACCAGTAGGACCAGGGATGCCTGGTCGACCAGGTGTACCTGGGTTGCCTGGCCTTCCAGTTGGACCTTGGCTGCCAGATCGTCCTTCTCCAGGCGGTCCTGTTGGTACATGTTAGTGCAACAAGATTGAGGCTGTCCAGACCAAAACTATATCCTTCAATACAAGTAGACTTGCCCCTAATCTCCAACAAATGGAATCAATCTGATTTTTTTTCTCAAGTCCAAGTACCATGTTTCCATGGTAGCAAACTAAGACAGGAACATTGAGCAGTGTTTACCATAACTAATGGCTGAGAGCATTAATCACACACTTGTATTTCTTAGTAATGGGAATGGGATGTAAGGAACTAAGGTTTTCTCTCATCACATGCTGAAAAAAATATCTGATTTCTCCCTAAAACGTAATGAGAATGTGTGGTATGTGGGGAGGCAGTTTGGAATCACAAACATGGACTTCTCAATGGCAGAACCACAATCACAGAACAAATGTGCACAGGACCTTTCATACACCATTGTATGCAAAAACAACTGGATATCCTCCCTAACACCTATGCTAGTTATGAATAACAAACACCTAGTTGTCATGACACCCCTATTTAAACCCCCTCTGTCCACAGTAAGAGGATTGAGACACAGAGAAACAAAGACCTGTCCTTATCCACTGCCCCCTTAAGCTAGACCTAAATATAAATCTAAATAAAACGTACATACATTTATTATCATTAACCACTGTAACCTAGTCTGGATAAAGGCAGTCTGGAGGTTATCTCGAAATGACTGGGCACCAGACTGTGAAACTACATCTCAAATGGGAGGTCAGTCCATTGCAGAATAGCCACATATGCACGTAGTGACACGTGCAATTAGGCAATTTATATATTGATGCAACCTTTAGTGCCAAAAGTAAAAAAGCATAGTAGAGATGGAAAAAAAAAAATCAAAAAACAGAGTAAATTAATTCACACTGAAAACCAACCACAACCGTGCCAAATAGGGGCTGCTATTATGGAGATCGCAGCAAATAAAACTGGTAAAAGAGCTCATACCAAACGATCTCATATCAAACGAAGGTGGTTCTGGACACTGTTCAGCTTCTTGGAAAGGATTCAAAATCCAGATTTGGTCTTCATAATTTTTTTTCATAAATTAAATTAGTGGTGTGAAATGAAATTATTCTTAACTGAGTTCTTCTAAACTGAATGCTTGGATCTCAGCTGATGACTGTACAGTATACTGTTTGGAGTACTGGGCTCTGGGACACCACAGACTCAGAGCTCAGAGCCCAATTAAAAGAATCATTTTTGCAGACAGCATGGATGCAAATATGTAGGTTTTAGAAACACTGAGGAGAACAATGATTTTTTTTCTTTATCAGAGTATCCAGATATTTTTATGTTTTCAACTTTTCTTCTTAGTCCAGACTTCATATTAATCCCATTATCTATCATGATTTTAATTTTACTCATTCAATGAACGGGACATAAGAGACTGGAATTGACCACAGGGCCAAAAAACTGGTCTTTTTAAAGTGCAAAAACACAACTTTATAAAAAATCCATAATGAAAAATTACTAGTGCTTTCTAAGCATGATTTGAACATGAGGCAAAGTGCTAATTAATATTAGATTTTAAAGATTTTAAACAGCAAAACTTTCACCTCTCTCCTCTGATGATTTGTAGACATACAAGATAAATTCATTTGTCCCTATGCATATTGGTGTGAAAATCATCAATCATCTATCATCTGACAAATTTTTATCAATAGTATATTTTTAAAGTTCAGCTAAACAGGAATTTTTCATTACAAATTGTTACATTCATAAATGACATAAAAGGATATCCCAGTTGTGTTATGTGTCTGAAGCAACAGCTACAAATAGCTACACACCAATTCCAGAGTAATCCATGTGTTTGGCCACTCTGACTATTAGTGAACGGTTTTAGTGGCTTAACTGTCCTCCTTGTTATGAAGTCTATTTCAATTAATGAAATTTCATCCTAGTGCCACATATTGCTCAAACTGTTTTATACAGATTTTGTGCTATTTCTAAAGACAATAAAACAAGTTTTTACCTGGGGGTCCTTGAGCTCCTCTTGGCCCCTGCATTCCGATCCCAGCACTTCCCTTTTCACCCTTCTCTCCTGGCAAACCTGATAGGAGACAAAACCAGTAAACAGGACAGCATCTGGCATTCAGTGGAGTGCAACATTTTTTGCAACAGGGTTACAAAAAAAGATGGATTACTATAGAAATTTAGTTCAAGAGATAAACCTTCACATCCAGTGGCTGATTTCACAAAGGCTGCGAGTTACTTTCCTAAGTACATGGCATACTGGGATGTGGATTTAATGGGGGTCCTTTTGCACTTTTAGGAAACTGCATTTCTAAGAAACATACCTGAGTGGTGGTGCTTCATCATGTTAAGATTCCTTTGAAAGACAGAACGTCATCAAAGAGAAGCACAAGCTAAACTTCCCTACGGGGAGCTTTTACAAGTCAGTCATACAGAACTATCTTCAGCAAAAAGAAGGAATCCTGCAACAGATGGTATGGTCCCCACAGAGCCCTGATCTCAACATGATCAAGTCAGTCTGTGAGTACATGCAGAGGCAGTCAAAATCTGCAGAAGAACTGTGGCCAGTTCCTCAATATGTTTGGAAGAACCTACCAACCTCTACCTTAAACTGCATGCAAGTTTGCATAAGAGAATTGATGCTGTTTTAAAGTCAAAGGGTGGTCACACCAAATATTGATTTGATTGAGGTTTTTTTGTCTACTGCACTTTTTAGAAGGTTTATTGATTAATAAGTATTCATAGCATTATTTTTGGAACCATCTTCGCTTTATAGCATTTTCCCACAGGTGCCCTAGACTTTTGCACAGTACTGTATATCACCTGGCAACGACATTACTGTTACACCTGCTGCCATAATACCAGACCCCACAAACACTCAGCCATGGTTTTGATCTCTTAAAAAGAGATTAAGGGCCCATTTATATGTTACTGTGAGCTGGATAGTCGATAAGCCAAAGTATAACGGTTTGCCTACTGTTAAACTGGCAAAAATTTATTTCTATGAAAAAAATTCTTTGCTAAACATTTTTTAAAAACAGTAACACCAGCTGTGTTTGACTTTTCAAAAGCGCAAGTTCTTTACAACCTCAATGGAATCAGGGCTGAATGTCACTGCTGCTGTAGTACCCTGATACAGTAAAAATACCATTTTAAACAGGTCTATAAATTTGAGCAGCTTGTTGCTGATACAGACTATGCGTATTTTGAATTAGGTGAACAAAGGTTACTCTCAAATACATGTCAATTTGCCAGAATACTTTATATGGCCCAGAAAAGCTTACTCTAGTTTCCAGTTAAGAACAGCCTAGTCTAACCTCTAAGGATAAATCCAATATTGTAAAATCTCTTTGGCTTATGATGATGATAACGATGATAACACTTCAGATGAATGACCAGTAAGTATCATACCTCTTTCCCCTGGCTGCCCATTCAACCCATTGCTCCCTGGGAAGCCTGGTCTGCCAGCAGGGCCCTGCTCTCCCTGGGGGCCTGGTGGGCCTTGCCGACCTGGCTCTCCAGGGGGTCCTGGGACAGTGCGCACAGGCACTGGGTGGCTGGGAACGTGGTTGATGATGGAGCTGTATCGAGTCATGTGACCTGGTGGAATAGATATGGTGCTTGATTGTCTGACACTGATCAAAAGGACTAATAAAAGAGCACTACTGCAAACAAGCACATGTCCAGACATAATGCAGTCTAGTATGATTTATCTGGTTTTAGCTGCTTTCAAATACATGCCAATAGTGATACACAGGTTTTAAAATCTCTTAAGCCAATGTTAACAACAAAACACATATAAGCATGATATCCCTTGCTTTGCCTTGTTACTGTCATATCATTGTTAAAGTGCCACAAAGCATTTCTCTAGTTAAAGTGAACACTTTAGTGTAATACGCAGACACAGACATACATGCAAAAACACAAAATTTGCAGACAGCTAGGTGGACGTGACTCACTCTGAATAAGCTGCTCGCACACCTGCCGAGCAATGGCCTGTACAGCTGCTTGAGACTGCATGTCACCCTTAAAAAAAAAAAAAACATCACAGGTAGCCTGAAGAGCCTGAAGCAGAACACCAGACACTGAGATAACCAATCACCTGGTCTCTAGTCTGTGACTGCCTGGGTTTTCTTTCTAATTATATAATTACAATCTTCTATTAATATAATGCTCTGGAGGGTTCTATAATTAACTAAATGAAGAGTATCTCCAAATTAAAGTGCTATCTCAGTGGACCACATAAGAAGTTAGTTCACGATTTTGTGTCCAGCAGGCTTGACTACTGCAACAAGATGCTATCTGGCTACCTTGCCCACATCATCTTCCCTCCTTCAGTTTGTCCAAAACGCAGGAACTAGGATTTTCACTACCTCTTGGAAATACTGCCTTGTTACGCCAATTCTTCAAATTGCTAAAATTAGATTGAAAACCCATTTCTTCAACCTTGTATTTCAATAACTGATCCTAACTAATGTATTCACAAGTTGTCCTTTTGAAACACCCACCCTTGTACTGCTGCCCCTTGAACACATCACCTGCTGTCTGGAATTGATGATTAGCAACAACAACCACTAGGTTCTGGGTTTCGGAGCTGATCACTGCCAACCACTGAAACTTTGATCTTTTTGGTAAATATATACACATAGGTCCTCTGTCATTACAATAGAGTATTGAGGAGGTTGAGCAGCCACCGGTATCGGACCACCAGAGGTTTATTTTTCTCCTCTTTTTTGCAATTGGGAGTTTTATGTTTTCTTTTCTTCATTTTCCAGCTGGATACTAAACTACAACTGTTACTGTTCTGTCTTTTTTCACACCCAGTTACACTGTATCACTCCCTGTAATGTTGTTTAGGACTGTGTTGCCCTGGTAAAAAGAGGACTATATAAAAATAAAATCAATTTTATAAAATTAAATTAGGCTACACCTGTAGTGAAAGTTGTGGAGGACTAGGAGTGCCATGTAAAAACAAACAGTAATTCAGTGCTCGTTAAAGCAAATTAAATTTGAAAACACTCCATGAGACAACATAAATTCATTTATAAATAGAACAATTTAGAAACAAATGTGTATGCAGTTTAAACATTTATTTTCAAATACATGTATAAATAGCCATTTACAAATTTAAACTTTCTGTTCAAACCAGAACTTTGCGCCAAATTACATGCAAATTAAAACTTTTTTTCAACCAAAAGTTTCCTTTGGACTCTACTGATTTGCATTGTTTTTCTGATTTTTTTCTCCACTCGAGGGCCAGAAGTGCCACTGGAAAAGCAATGCAAATTACCATGTGCTTTTGAGTGTAAGTGACATTTTCACTGGTCACAAATGGACCATTTTTTTGAGTTTCAATGGCCAGTAACCAATATTTGGACTGCCTCTGTAGGACTTTTGTTCATTATTTCATGGGTAATTAACTGGACATTTCAGCACATCCAATTTAATGTGTGACCTTTGAATCCATCTATTTATATATGGAGTTATAGTTTGCTTGTTAATACATTGATTACTTTTTGTAGTTTTATTGTTTTATATTTACTTTACTTGATGTAATGTTTTCCTATTTATTTTTTCTTTTTCAATTTGTTTTAAAATTTAATGGATTACTCCATTAAATGGATTATTAGTTTATTGTGTGGCATTCATGATCCTCCATAACAGCCGGGCCATCCCAACAGTTAAATAAATATGTCACCTTAAGAAAGGAAAATCTGTATTGTACCATTTCCTTCTTTACTGTAACATTCATTTGAACTTTGTTCAGCACTCTGCATCACTGTGGTGAGAGAAGTGCTTTGGACAATTAAATTAATTTGACCTGAATGAGAATGGGTGAAAAGTACTATGTAGCATTATTTTTCAAAAGCATCCTTGCTGACAAAGACAAAAGATAGTTCTGTTGGTATGGATTGTTCATATATTACGCATGAGGTTGTTGAAAAGATTTTTATCCTTCCTATGCAATGCAATTATAAGACAGGTAGACTTACTCTTTCACCCTTTTCGCCTCTGGCACCCGGGGGACCCTGCATCACAAAATGTACAATCATTTTAGGGCATAAATCATCTACCATCTGAAACACTTGTTTATTTATAGCATTTTTAAATATATGTCTTCAAAAAATAAAGAAACTGTAAATTCATCACTGTATGTTCTGTGAATTCAACTTAATTAAAAAAAATTATCTACAAATATTATAGAATGTATGACTTGGCAAAGACAACACTATCACTGTGCAACATGTTGAAAAACAAAAGGCAACTGAGCTATACGTGATTTATGCAATAGATATTTCATGCATTTTTTTCAGCTGCTGCACAACAACTTACTTAACGGGGTAAGTTCATAGATCCGATTAGCCTTGTTATGTGAGCAATGGGTGTGTATACACCCACAATATACACAATTTCTGTTATTTTTGATAATTTGGCCTGAATAAACATTAAGACTTATGGGACACTTTATAAAACATTTCTGGTACATTTTTATCCAGTATGCTCCATTCACAAATACGCAATATTTATCTTATTGTAACAGGAAAAAATGGGACAGGATTTTTAAGCACTTAAATGAAATTTACTACATGCTTATTATACATGATGAGATGAAAATTAGAAATCTTGACTAGCACCTGTGGAGTGATGCATCTCTTTGCTGCTGTTGATTACATTTGTTTCATATTGGTATTCTGGTTCTAGAATTGGAACATACTGTGTAACATATTGTGCCCTGAGCATTTCAATTCTTGTGCAATGCCTTTTAAAATAATCTGAAGACTACAAAATAGCAATACAAGATTTTGTTGTAGCATAATACATTTTCTTAGCAAATGATCATTTTAGATTTCTCCATTCAGTTCCTCCATTTCTGTTGTAACATTGTCCTCATACCAATTATATCTTTCTACTTTATTATTAAAATTCCTGACTATCAACGACCAGACAAAATACCACCAGTGACAGAAGTATCTGTGACTCACAGGTGGTCCTTGTTCACCGAGTGCTCCTGGTGGTCCATTTGGTCCAGGTTGCCCATTCGCTCCAGGGGGGCCCTGTTGTTATGAAGTCATACAGAAGCTTAGATGTGCCATAGTGATTGTACTATGCTGCTTATTATCATCAACAACTTTTGAAATACAATGCACATATATCATGTTCTTGACATGTCCTACAGTAGGGACAAGTAAATGTGTCATGTTTATAAAAAGGTTGTGCTATGCCAATGATGTGTTTTGGATTAAAATATTGCTCAAAAAAAGGTTAGCAGGATTATGAAGTCCTTCAATCATTTTAGTTCCTTTAGTCATGACACATCATGTGTTGGACACTTACAATCGCTCCAGTGGGGCCTTGCTGCCCAGGGGGGCCATCCTTGCCTGGTAATCCCTGTGGACAGGAAATACACAACATATTTCTTCCATTATGCTTACTGGCAGTACACCAACTATTGCTCCCTCACAAGATCAAGGAACTTCATGGAAACTTCCAGTTCTATATAAATGTGTCTTCCGGTGATACAACATTATGGTCTCTCATAACATTTGAAACAAAAAACCTTTTGAAATCCAGACCTTCAGCCAATAGGCATAAATAGAAGCTTAGTTTAAAGCTCCATTTAAAAGTTCAATTGTTTTTCTTTTCTTAAATCTACATCCTTCACATGTATTTTCAGAGCTGAGAGGTTACAGGCATGTAAACCAATATAATGTCATTCTTCAGTCAAAAAACAGTTTGTAGTTCTGGTGGTATTTCAGAGACGATGATTATCTGTCATCATACAACATAGCCAGAGATTTTGCCCAATGACTGACTAACCATTGTTAATAAAATGCTCTCACTAGGTTTTATAGTGCTAAAATTTCCTCATATGAAGACAGAATTGGATCAAAAGGGACCTATAAAACAGAGAGTTCCATCTATGTCTTGCTGTGTTTAGGCAGAAAATTGCTTTCTGCAGTCTGTAGTCTGGCTAGGAAGTGATAGATCACTACCAAAGCCTGACTCCATTCCCAAAGTACAAGTGGCTTTTATCTGAAACTCCAGATGATGTGTTTCTCCTTACAGATGGCAAACTAGCAATTACTGCAGTGGTGCTGATTTAAAAACTTGCCTGGTGGCTCAGCCTCAAATGGTTTGCAATCCTGTGATTTTTTTATTTACACAAACATACTGTTTTCAGCTTTCAATCCCACCAATTTCATGTTTATTCTGACAATGTTCTATCCGTTCTTGTTCATATCGCTGGTCCTTCATAATGAGCATAATCATTTGAAGAGACATATACAGTGGAGCAAAGGTGAATGTTCCCTGTTCATGACTGCCCCTAGGAGCGTAACGTTCTAGTCAGAACGCAGACGCGCGCAGATAATAAACAAAGAATCTCATTTATTATTGGGGGTTCTTCCAAAATCGTAGTCACAGGGCAAACGTAGGTCAGTAACAGGAATCGGTCCAAAACCAGCAACGTAACAGACAAGGGTAAAGTACAAACGATATCCAAAAGACAAAACAGGTCAATCACCAGCGAAGCAAACAGAAGGCCCACTCAGTCAAGGACAGGTCATGGCAATACTTCACACCAACAGGTCATAAGGCACAGGTACTTATAGGGTTTAAAGAGAGACAGGTGCAGAGAAATCAGGAGAGGCGGGGTCTAGACCAGGGGGCATGACAAGGAGACCTGCAGTCTGCAAGGGCGTGAGGTGGGTAGTATCAAGTTACTTTTCAGACAAATTTTTTAACATCATGACTCTTACTTTTACTCAAGTACATATTTAAATTAAAAATACATGTTTGCTCTGAGACATTTCTGTCACGCTGTTCTTGTTGCGTTTGAATTTCGTGTTTAATATTTTATATTTCTCTCATGCCTTTTATAATGTGAACCCAGTATCTCCTACAGTCAGATGGCTTCTATGGATTTCACTGTTCATCATTTATTCTTGACCAATCTGAGTTTAGTGCTGAATTTTGTCCCGCCTTCACTGACATCTTTTATTCAAGTGAAACAGAAATAGAAAAAAGACAGAACAAAAAAAATTGTTTAAATAAGTATAATGAATTAAATATTTCTTCCTAATGGCAACATTTGAATTTAATGCGTTATTTAACAGACTTAATGGGTAAGTTACTTATAATTTATTACTAAATTGAAACAAAAAAGCATAACACATATTTCTATGAAAATTCTCCTATACAGCCATGCTTGTAATATGAGATACAAGGGTATTGTGCATTGAGCACAAAACAAATAATATATTTGAAATTATGCAGTATGACCTTTTATGCCCACTGTTTTATGAGTAAATTGACATTTACTGTAGATGTGGATTCTGCAATTCTAAAACCACAAAATAAAGGTGAAGGAGGACTTACCCTTTGTCCTACAGGTCCATCCCGTCCTGGTGGGCCAGATCCACCGGGCACACCCTGAAAAATTATGTGCAACTAATTTTTTTTATGAAAATTAATATTAAAAACAATTCCACCAGATATGTTCATTTTTCCCCTTTTGAGAAATGTTTATTTTTCATACATTTTTTGCACATGGAACCTGTTATTGGAAATCCTTTCTGTGTCCACTTGATTCTTTCGGACTCTTATAATATTGCTTCACCTACCCACCGTCAAAACTACACAGGATTTTATGACCCAAAGAATTACTACACCGAACCTGTCAAAAAAAAAAAAAAAAAGGATCTCATTTATTTCTAAGTTCTGCATGTCCTCTCCTATCAGTTCTGCAGGTCCTCTCCTATAACTCAGAAAAAAACTATTATATTGCAAACATAGTAACAAGTCAAATATAACTTGTTTTAAAGTAGCAGTCAATGCCTCATTACTTCACTCGTGATATTCCGCAATGAGTCACTGACAATGCTGCTTTAAAGTAATTTTTCAGAGACCACTCGTCTTACAGTCAAAGTAGTTTCTGTCAGGAGACATGACCCATGAATTAATGAGACAATGTGTTTGGTTAAAAGTGAATGCCATAGGTTAGAATGTAAGTAGAGGTCAAACACCTTGCCTGCACATCAGTGCATGTAGTCCAACTCTGTAATACCTTACAGAAAGACCGGTTGCAGCTCAGACAACTTATTACTCAAAATGAAAGAGAATAATAACAACCTTGGTTTCTTTTTTCTAACCATTCTCAAAGCACTAAACTAATTGCAACCTAAATTTTGCTACTCTCTCAAGATTTGCCCAGACTGACTTTCAAAATTATTTCAACTGAAAAATACATACAAGTAAAAAGCACTGGCAGCTCTGGTAAAGTGTCACAACCTATTTTACATCCTTTGAGCCTGCTGATAAGTATCATTTTGCCATTCTGACCATATAATCTAAATAAACTCCTTGCCCCTTTGACCCCATGCCATAAAAACTTGTCAAAGCATCAATTACCTCAGTCATTAAACCTATCCAAACATAACTCTTTTACCCTGAGTAAGGTCTTGGCAAACTGGAGCTTAGCCCAGAAGCACAAGGCCATAAAACTGCCCCTGGATGGGACACTAGTCCATTGCAGGGTAACCACACAAACAATTCAAACACGTCTTTGGACTATGGAAGGAATCCGGAGCACCCTGAGGAAACCCACACAGACACAGGGAGAACATGCAAATGCCCCTTCAGTGCTTCTGTGCTCAGACAAATTTTTGATCTCCCTTTTATTTCCAAAATCTCAGAGCAGTTTCTGTCATATCTAGCTGCAAATGATCAGTTTGAAGAATATTAATCTGGTTTGTGTCTATGCTGCAATACTGAAACTGCCCTGATCAGAGTCATTAATGACATCCTCCTGTCAGCTAATGCAAGCTTCCCAAAAGTTCTCATGCTCTTGGATCTCACTCCAGCCTTCAATACCATTGACCACAATATGTTGTTGCATAAGTTAAAGACATGCTTGAACTATTCTGATACTGTGCTCAAGTGGTTAAATCTTATTATCAGTAAATTTCAGAATATATATATACACTCGGCGGCTCCTAGAGAAGCTGGGTGATAATGTTAGGTGGGCAAGGCTTAAGGTGAAGCCGAGTAAGAGTAGGAGCCTTTCTATTAGGAAGGGGAAAGTAGTAAGCGAGAGATTTGTGATGGAAGGAGAACTGATACCATCAATTCTGGAGAAGCCAGTGAAGAGCTTAGGGAGATGGTATAGTGCTGCGTTAAATGATAGAGACCAGGTGGGGCAGGTGAGGGAGATGATAGTGAAGGTGCTAGATACGATTAATAAGTCCTTTTTGCCAGGCAAATTAAAATTGTGGCGTTTGCAGTTCGGTTTGTGGCCACGTGTAAGGTGGCCGTTCACAATATATGACATCCCAATTACGGAAGTGGAGCGACTCGAGAGCGTAGTAAATAGATCAATTCGGAAGTGGCTAGGAGTGCCGGGGTGTTCAACCAGCATAGTGTGGTTTGGTAGAGGGATATTGGAGTTACCATTAACTGGCTTGGTGGAGGAGTTTAAATGCGCGAAGGCAAGTCGGGAGATGTTGATAGTAGGGTTGAGGGATGCGTTGGTGCGGGTAGTAGCACCAAGCACGGGGGCACGAAGAAAGTGGAAGCCAATGGTTCATGTGGCGAGGAGAGCGTTTAGAGCATAGAGACGTAATAGGGGGAATGTAGAGGGGGAGGGCGGGGTCAGGATCAGGTGACAAATGGAAGGCGTTTAGTAGGGCCACGTCTCTGGAAAGAAGGTGGATGATTGTTGGCTTCCTGCATGAACAGGAAGAGGAGTCTTGGCGTGTGAAGGCGGCGTCGCAAGTGAAGCAAGGGCAATGGCTGAGGTGGAGTGGAATAGAGAAGTGCACGATCACCTGGCGAGAGCTGTGGGTGATGCAGGCAACCCATCTGAAGTTCTTGTTGGGGGCCAGCTACGATGTACTTCCGACGCCGCAGAATCTTGGACAGTGGGCAGGTGAGCATTCGCGTTGTAAGTTGTGCGCAGGGAATGGGATGCTGAAACACGTTTTGTCATCTTGTAAGGTTAGTTTAGTGCAAGGGCGGTACACGTGGAGACATAATCAGGTGCTGCATTCTTTGACGGCAGTGATTGAGAGGAAGCGGCTAGAAGTTAACTCTATGCCGGCTGCGGGTAGGGTTGAGAAAATTGCGTTTGTTCGCGAGGGCCAGGGAAGTGCAAAAGGCAGCGAAGGGTTGAAGTAGGTAGTTGGTTAGGAGTGAGGGATTGGAAGCTAGAGGTAGACGTGGGGAGGAAATTGCAGGTACCGCACTGTATTGCGGTGACTGCATTAAGACCGGATATGGTGTTGTACTAGGAGGCTAGGCGAATAGTATATTTCATAGAGTTGACAGTGCCGTTTGAGGATGACGTGGAGGTAGTGTATGAGAGGAAGAGATTGCACGTGGTTGAGTGCCAGTGGTTGAGGCTCGTGGCCGAGGGTGGCAGGCATATGTTAAACCGGTAGAGGTAGGTGCCAGAGGCTTTGTGGCAAGAACTGTTACTGCTCTGTTGAGTGAGTTGGGAATTAGAGGACGTAGGTTGAGGGAAGCGGTAAAGGAATTGTCAAAAGTAGCTGAGAGGGGTAGTCAGTGGCTATGGTTGAGGAGAGTGCAACTAGAATGGGGGAAGGTGAGGTAGTATAGTTAGGTGAGGACCTTTGACCTAGTAAGCTTGGAGGGGGGGGTGGGTCTGGGATGCCAGGCCGCACTGCTGAGCCATCCAGAGGTGTCGTGGGCCTAAGTCAGCGAAATGTCGATGAAGGATGGTGCCTACCTGATGACCCCGGTGAAGAGCTTACAAGGTGGTGTATTATGGGAGGAGGGGGGTAGATGGGTAGGGCGTTGGATGGGTATAGTAGGGCTCTATGCTACATCCCAGGCTGCAGGATATCTGTCAATTTATCCTGTATATTCGTAATTAAGTATGTATATATGTGTGTGTGTGTATATCCTAATAAATCTGTCCATCGTCACTACCGCTGATCCAATCCAATATGGAGTATATCAGCAGTCTGCCATTGTGCTTCTCATACATCTACTACCACCAAGTTAAATTATAGAAAAAAAAAATTTAATTTTCACTCTTATACTTATGCTACACAGCTCTACCTGTCCCTTAAGCATTCACATATGCTTGCTACCAAGTACTTGGTCTACTGTCTTGTTAACAATTAAGGTGTGGATGGATGCAAACTATCTTGCCTTGAACCTGGATAAAACCAAGATCTTGCATAACTCTTGAGACCAAACATTCCCTGCAGCAAATTCTCTCTGTTGAATGTTAAGAACCTATATTTCAGTGTTGCATCATCTGCACAAATTTTTGTGTTCTATTCTACCCAGAGCTGTCTTACAAACTTCATATCAACTCTTATCATGTCTTCTTTCCTGCAGTTAAGGAATATCTCAACATTAAAGTGTGAATCTCTACGGACATGGAGAATTTGATTCATTCCTTCCTTTCCTTGCAGTTCCTTGCTGTCTTGCTTCCCTGCCTGCATGATCTCCTCTCTTCAGCTCTTACAAAATGCTGCAGCCAGAATAGTCATGTGTTCCTGGAAATACTGACCTGGTACTTCAATTCATTAAGCTTTTTACATGTTTCCAAAAGCTTACAAATATAACTTCAAGATAAGTTTCTAAAAGTTTCTATCTTCTAGTTTTGAATTTCTAAACTAGAAAGTGCTCGGGTGTCTGGCACCACATTACTTGGTATGAACTAAGTCATGCTGAAAGATCACAGGACACTGACTTGCATGTATTTCCAGTGATCTACATGAAAACTTTATGTGGCAGGTCATTCATCCACTGGGTTCCTAAATTGTGGAACACTGTCCCTACAAAATTAAAGCAAATCCCTTCTGTTGCTGGCTTTAAAACTAAACTGAAATTGTATTTCTTCATCCTTGCATTTCAGTAGCTGGTCCAGACTGATGTATTAATGACAAATATTTTTTTCTTTTTCTCAGACAATTCTTGGTATTCTGACACAATGGCCCTGTCGTACAACTGACCTCTTTGCATATCTCCTGATGACTGGAATTGATGACTATCAACAACAAGTACTAGGTTCTTTGGTTGGTAGACCCCAACTGCCAACCACTGGCAAATGTAACTATGTAACCATGGTCATTTGCCAGTCATCATGACTTCTTTAACATCCTTGGACTACAGATCTGCCTTGATAGACACAGTGGTCTTTCACAGTAGATGTATCCATACAGGTCCTCTTCTACTACAATAGAATGCCCAGGAAATGTGGGTAGCCACTGGTACATGGACCTCCACAGGTTTATTTTTCTCTGGTACATTGCATTCGGCAGTTAATCGTTTTCCTCTTCTCAGCTGGCAGTTGGTTTATCCAAATATTGTATTTAACTGTACCCGTTGCCTTAAAAATGGAGAATATGTATCGTATTATTCCCTGTTCTTCATGTAACTTGGAGTTCTCCTTGTAAATTCAGTACACTATATCTCCCTGGTCAGAAAAGCATGTGATAGTTTATGACTTTCAGGCATTTACACTGCACAAATGATTGCATTGCTGTGAAGAATTCACTAAGAACAATCAAATTACAGAACCAACAGGCCCAAACACACAACCACACATATATAGTATACCACCCACACTGTCTGACTAACCTGAATGCCTGCAGGGGATATTTAAACACACCAATTACACCTCCAATACAAATCAGGGATCAGGAGTTTCAGCATGTAACATTTCTAATTATAAATTTATATTATAGTTTTTGGTTACTGGAAGGCTGAAGTAGACAAAAAATGACAGTAATCAGGCATTTCCTTTCTATCTGAAAACAGGAACACAAAGCTCCAATATGTTCTTAGACGTGCATATTTGTGATTCATGGTATTTAACTTTCTGATTTTACCTCAGGAGGCAAAAGTAAGGTGTGGAAGGTCTTACCTGAGTCCCCTGAGGGCCCATGTCACCCTTTTCACCTTTCTCCCCAGGTGCGCCCTGCAATGGAGAAGCACATCAACGGTCAGGTCACTCCTTCAGAGAAAAGTAGTAGTAGAAAGGAGCCAGGCATCCAGTTCATTTGTCCTGTCCTGCTTGAATTGTTGAAGGTCCTGGTGGGAACAGGCTGAGAATCTCTCTGAGGCTTTCCCTGGTACTGTGCTCAAGTGGTTCAATTCCTGCATCACAAATAGATTCTGGTACATGTATCTTAATGAAAATTCCTCCCCATCTGCACCAATGCAATATATCAATACCTTAGATATCATTAGGAAATACAAAATTAACTTTCACTCATATACCTATGACACACTGTACCTATCCCTCAAGCCTTCAGATGTATACACCACCAAGCACTCGTGCCATTGTCCTGATGACATTAAAGCCTGGAAAGGTGCCAAATATTTTGCCCTGAACCCATATAACAGAGATCATTTTCCTGGGGTCAAAGATGCCTTACCAGCCCCATGTTAACTCAGTTCTGAATACTTGCTTCCTGCAGCTGAGGAATATTTTCAAAATAAAACATTGTCTCTTGGGGCTGGACACTAAGAATCTGCCTTCATTTCCAACAGGTATGACCTCTGCAACTCTTTGCTGTTTGATTGCACTGCCTTTATCATCTCTCCTCTCCAGTTTGTCCAGAATGTTACAATCACAATTGTCACTGGCTTCCAGAAACACTGCCACATAACTCCAGTTCATTGATCACTTCACTGGGTACCTGTTGCATACAAATGTGACTTTAAGTCACTATTTCTAACCTATAAGGCACTCAGAAGTTTGGCACCAATTTGTATCTCCAATCTCCTCACTTGGCTATGAGCCAAGTCATGGGCTCTACATTCAGAAGAAGCTGACTTTGTAGTTCCAGAGATCCACTTGAAAGCTATGGGTGGTAGTACATTTAGAGGGCCCGTATTGTGCAATGAGGCTCTTTGTGCAGTGAGGCCAACCCCTTATGTTGGAGCCATTAAAACTAGACTTAAAACCCACTTGTTCAGTCTATATCTAAGCAGGTTACTAAACAATGCATTCACACATCATTCTCTTTTGTTCTCTTCTTCTTCCTGACCTACCTTGGTGTCCTGGTACATCAGGACCCTGACGACCCCTGGATAGGCCACCCATAACTTCAACAGCGCCCACTGATTTCTGTGGCCTGAGCCCAATGACTATCTTCTTTGGTGAATTGTGAACAAGACCCCAAGATACTTGAACTCCTCCACTAGGGGCATCTCCCTCAATCTGCAGTGAGTAATTCATGCTTTTCCAGGAGAGGGCCATGACCTCAGACTTAGAGGTGCTTATTTTCATATCTGTCCAGTATCCGGTGGTCCCTATTACTAGGCTGTAGTTTAGTGGCGGTCTTTTGCAGGCAGTCTGATTCCTTTCAAGCAAAGCAGTTTTATCTTAATCAACAGTCAGAATACATGTGGTTTATCTCACTCTAGCTATTCCAGCACTGAAAAACACATGTCCTCAAAGAGTCAGCATATTTAACTGCTGAGCTCTCTACCCATCACCTAGACTCTCCTCTTCATTTAAGGCTAGCATTTACCATCTGCCCTCTGGGAAATTAAGAACTGACACCTTCTCAGGTTCAAGCCTTTTTGCTTCTACACCATAAGAAGCACTAATCGGGCTTTTTCACCGAATGTGGGAGCTGCTGCTTGATGAAGGAATACTGTTTGTTTTTAAAGATTATAAACATCTGAAATGTATTGAAACCTGGAGCAATTTGTTGAAATGCACTGCAGAAAACCTCAGTTTTTAGGACTTGTGAAAAACTCACTCAGAGTGTCAGCGTCTCTTTCATGGGAATTCAGACTTTTATATGTATGTTCATGCAGTTCAGCATATTTTTGTCCTATAATGCAGATGCTGAATACCGGTACCTTGAATTATTTGACACAGAATAACATCTGCCTGAGGCAACTATTTATATGCTTATAAGTATACAGTTTGTACTTACATATAAACCCATAGTCATACTGCAGACATTCTTATGAAGCAGTTGGAAAAATGTTACTGTTTCTACTGATGTACTTTGGTGCTGTGAGGATGTTGAGTTCATAATTATGACTTGGTCACTATACTAATTCTGAAATAAAAGGAGGAGCTGCACAGAGATGTCTTACCTTAGGTCCTTGGATGGACATCCCACTAGGGCCCCGGGGTCCGGGGAGGCCTTGAGGCCCTGGTGGCCCAGCATCACCTACTAGACCCTGGGGGCCCTACCAGATAGAGGAGAATGAGATGATACTAAGGATCTACAATGAAAAATCCACAGTCAAGCCTTATATAAAAATGAATAGAAATCGACTTCTTGCAATGCAGTGTTTAGAAAAGGCTGTACAAGTTGCAGACTATTTTCATCTCTCCACACCCTCCCTAGGTTTAGGAGTACCCATGAGGAGAATAGTATGGGTTGATTCTAACTTATCACCACTCCAATAGTCAAAGACGTGATCTATCCTTTAAAAGTAAACAAAGCATATCTGTTACTGAGAATGGAAAATAATTTTCATACAGTACTTCATGAAATCACTTGATGATATTGGTAAATAAAGGTTTATTATCCCATGATGTAGCCAAAGGAACACTGGATAGACATTTTTCTAGACTCGGTTATTTAACATGAGTCCATTGACCAACACACTGTAAAGCATTTCTATTTGTAAATGTACATGTAAATTAGGGCAAATAATAATCGGTAATGAATCAGTGAATGAAATCACAACATTAAAAGACAAGCTAAAATAGTATTTTTGTTACAAATGTTATATTGATGCTATCATTGTTTTATATAACATTACCTTTCATTTGGGTATTTTAGTGCATTTTATATATCACATTGCCCGGGAACTGGTTGTATATGTGGATTAATAGCAGGTGAAACACACTTACCACTAGCCCTGGTTCCCCATGCTCTCCCCTTGCACCTCTGATACCTGGACCGCCCTGTACCCAGATACACATGCATAGTCATACTCAGCAATTTTCAGTGAATCAAAAAGAGCAGGATTTATACTTTTATGCTGGTTGAGTCTACTATAGCAGTTAGCAGGGATTACTAGATTTTATTACATAAAAAACAATAATCAATAGGATAGGATACAGATAAGATATATTTGTATTACTTCTTGCAGGGAGATTCACCCTTGTAACAGCTTAAGCACAGAACACAAAATAAGATGCACAACAAAAGCTGCTTAATAGATAGATAGATAGATGCATACATACATACATACATACCAGAGGAAATTATTATTAACAGTACAGTGAGACAAAACTTTAGCTCCTGCAAGGTCAGAAGGCTCCTTCAATGTAGAAAACCTGCCTTGTGTTGCTGCTGGCATCAAGAAATAAAGGAAAGATCCCAAAGGCAATTACAGGTTGCATAACTTGGGGGCTGTAAGAGCTCATGGTAATCACTTCATATAGAGAATGTGAGCCATTTAACTTCTTCCTCATCCAGGCCTCTGTCATGGCTTCCCATGAAGTAGGGATTTCACCCAGGACAGAAACTGTTTTCTTAAGTTTATTGAATCTGTGCCTTTCATCAGATGTGATTTCCCCCAGTCACACAACAATGGGAAAGATCACATTTGTCACTGTAGTATGGTAGAACATGTAGAGAATGCTGCTTGGCATATTAAAGGTCCTAGCCTTTTAAGAAAGTACAGCCTTCTCTGGCTTTTCTTATAGTGCGTGCATATTATCTGTTATCTGTTATTTAATCAATTACTGTTTAACTTTGCTTATTTATTTATTCTTTAATACTTATTTACTGAATTCTTTTAATAAACAGAATTTAAATGAATTACAATATTAACACATTACTCATTTACGTAGCTTCATATTTTAGATTATGTGCCTTGCACATGGGTGACAACATGTATTCAGTCCTGACTTCTAAATGGAATGTGGCATAATGTGCCTAGTGGCTCTTCATTCTGCACTGTCTTTAATCTAACCATAAAAGGCTTAAGAGACTATGTGACTTTACTACCATAAGTGCTCAAAAAAACAGAAAGGATTCAAACAACCTTGAAGAAAGCCAGTTACTAATAAAAACATACAAACTCAAATACTTGTTTTTATATAAATTTTTGATTTTTTTGACAAAATGTCTATATCTTTATATTTGTTTGTCTGTTTGTTCTTTATGCACAGCTTTGTGTTTCAAGGACCAGACTTGAAATTTGGTACACAGGTACTTTTAGCTCTCAGTGAGATTTTTGCATAATCAAGTTCATTAAATTCCAGAAAGGCCACTTACTATTTTGAAAATGTCAAATATGGTCTCTGAAAAGACTTGTAGAAGCGGGAGTAGTGACTTCACACATAGCAAACAGTAATGTCACATGCCGAGTGTACGTACGTGATACTGCTGGATTTTTTCTTTCCCCACACACACACACACACACACACACACACACACACACACACACACACACACACACACACGTTAATGTACTGAACAACTTTAAAAGCTATAAGGTTTGGTGATACATAATGTTCTGTAGATACACACAAGTGAAAGGCAGAAAAAAAATATTTGAAAATAGAGGTAGCCATGAGTAATTAAAGCTACAGTCACAAAATGAATAGTATGACTGCAGATAAAAACAGGTCAGAGAAACAAATCAATCTGCAGGTCACTATGACTGGTGTGCATTGTTCTCTGTGTCATCCACATGTTCCACCACAAGGGCAAGGAGCTGATATGTGAGCATCGACATGCTGAACATGACATACAGTACTGTGCAAAAGTCTTAGGTATGCAACTTCAATGTCTGTTGAGAAGTACCGGTGGATTCTTATCTACCATCAGGGAGGTTTCTGATTGGTCCCAAATTCATTCTGCAGCCTGAGAATGACCTCAAACACCCAATCTCAGTCATACAGAACTTTCTTCAGCAAAAAGAAGGAATCCTGCAATAGATGGAATGGTCCCCACAGAACCCTGATCTCAACATTATCAAGTCAGTCTGGGAGGACATGCAGAGACAGTCAAAGTCTGCAGAAGAACTGTGGCCAGTTCCTCAATATGTTTGGAAGAACCTACCAACCTCTACCTTAAACTGCATGTAAGTTTGCATAAGAGAATTGATACTGTTTTAAAGGGAAAGGGTGGTCCCACCAAATATTGATTTGATTGAGGTTTTTTTTGTCCACTAATTTTTGTCTTAAAAATTAAGTAAAAAGTAATAAGAAATTATACACGAACACATGCATACGGCATTGCACACATTAGTGATGTAAGGTTAATAAAGTTTGGGTGATATATCTTGTTACTGCATTTGGTTATTATATTTTGGTTTATTGTTTCCTTTCCACCTTTCTAGTTGACTACAAACAGACAGACTCTACTCTCTGTGCAGTCTGCCTGTTTAACAGCAATAACAATTCTTATGTACTTATGTGCTAAATGCAATTTAAGGGTAATAAAGTTTTGTGATTATATAATATGTTATCTTTTTTCTTTTATCTTTTTACCTGGGCAGTGCTGCGTAACTCAGCTACTACACATATAATTAGTCTTTCTATTTTGACGTTATGCACCTTGCTTTATACTGCAATGAAACATTAATTTTCTCGGCGAACACAATAACCTTGTAAATTTGGTCACATTTTGCATTGAAAAATCAGTTTCTCTCGCTTGCCAGTTCAAAATGCATTCATTTTTCATTTTCTCTATTTCCTACAGAGCTTGTCATTTTGTTTAGGCTCCCAGTCTGACAAAAGCTTAAACAACATCAAAAGAAATTTCAATTTTAGCTGTGTATTAGAGACCACCTGATTCTATATGTCTGGTTTTTATATTGTTCATGTTTTAGATTTTATTTTATAATCTGAAACTGTCTGAAAGTGAAATTCTCAGGTTTTTTAAAATGATCTTAGGGAAGGGTCTTACTGGGGGTCCTGGGGGTCCTGGTGGCCCTTTACTGTCCTGTGAGCAGGTACAGGCATGAGGCAGAGCAGGACAGTCCTCCTCCACCCTCTGGCAGGAACAACACAGTGCAGTGTGATTATGTACAGATATGTACACAGCTATACACACAGACAGACAAACAGGCATACAAACACTTGATAAAAACCACTAAACTGATAACTTACAGGTGTCAACATGCCACAAACAATATCATCTTCTATATTTATTGTGTACTTTAGTTGTTTTATGGCAGTAAACATCCCACACTTTTGGAATACAAATCCAGGTCGAGACACAAATAGAACAAATACGGATCCAAGAGTATAAATAATGAAGACATTAAGACAACACAAATGACCAAATAGCTTTATAGTATATTTGCAGTTCAAATATTCTCATCATACAGTCTAGAAATACATGCCCAATATTCTCATAATTCACTGGACCGGCTGAAAACAGAATTAGAACCATAAACGTTTAGTGAGATGGAAAGAAGATGCATTGCTCCTTTATGGGTAAGCAGGAAACCACTACAAGGAAAGGCCAGGTAGACATTTAACTTGTTCTCCTCCAGACTGCATGCTACAGAGCTCCCACAAGTGAAGCTGTGAAGAGGTCCTTTGTAAGCTTAAGGTATTATCATTGTCCTTCCTGCACTAAAGCAAAGCACCACCCTGTAGCCTCTGCCACAAAAATAACTTAACTCTATTTGTGAAGGAACAAACTGCATATTTTCCATCCATCCATTTGTCCATTCTGTACAAAAACACCGATCCAGCAGAAAGTTAAACTAGCAATTTTGTACCAAAAATAAAGGGCAGCAGATGGCCTGAAATGCATCTTGAGTGTTGGAAGCCTTTCAGTCAATACACAGTCAATAAACTGAAGGAATGAGGAATAACTTAAATGACAAATAAGTCCATTTTTAGCTATCTCTCTACTGTACATAAAGTAGTACATTATTTAGAGTGTGGCCAACCCCTTGGACCAAATGAATTCAATTAATTTAATGAGGCACACAGTGTGATGCTAGTTCTTACCAGTGCGGGAAGTTCACAACATTTATCTCGGGTGGCCCACGAGGTGCTGCACACAATTTCAAACATCTGAAGCTGAAACTGTGGACAAACACACAGGATATACACATGTGGAGAGTGTATTACAATGCATCAAAGAAACTATGTGGAACAAGTCACAGAAATTCTGTACTGCAGTACTAGAAAGAGGTTCCACATAGAGGAACCAAAGCAGACTCACAGGAGCAGAGTTTTCCCTGCTGCCTCGAGAGCGGACCATCCTGCCCAAGACCTCCTGTCCATCTGCAGTGACGTTGCCTGCTGCGCTGATAGACTTCTCACCTACTTGCTTGCAGTCCACGAAGGCTTTGGCCGTGATTTTGCTGATGGACACATGTAGCTACAGGGAGAATGAGAGATCTAGGCTTATACTGCACCTGCACAACTCCTATTGTCGGAAATCCTCTATGATAAGGTGCTTGAGTTATAAACATAAAATGTGTCATATTCAGTTACAGGGGCTGAGAGTTTAATTGAATTGGAGATGGAATAGGTGTCTAGTGTTCTGGTATTAAGGCTGTGTGATATAAAGCAGAATGGGAGGTAATACTGATGATACCGATGACATCATGACTGAGAATTACTGGTATAGTGTCATGAAACACTTTGCCAGTAGGGTGAACCAGCCTGTTTCACAAAAGGACTCTGTAGCAACCCTATAGCTCAGGAAACACAGATTGTCATATTATTTGCAGAATTAAACACACTGCTTCTATAATATTTGTAGATTTTATAAAATCACAATTTAAAAAAAGTTGCATGGAATACATTTATTTCCAACTGCCATTGCTACTTTACATATAACAGTGTTTTCTCAGTTAGCCTGATTTGGTCTGTCAACTAAATTTGCGCAATTTCTCCATGGTCTGTAAATAAACAACAACAAGGCGCTGGACACAAACCGTGCTTTAAAATCCACTCTGTTTTGCCATGGTAATAAACATAGCTCTCCCTCTGTGACATTTTGGGAACAGTGTCATTTGAATACTTTAGAAGAAAACCTGACCAAAATGATGTGCTTTTCATGCCACTAAGTCTGTTAAAAATTCAGTAGTCTGAAGGGCACACACTGTTTTGAATGCTAACACCTCTGTAAGTTCGGGAAAGCAGGAGTTTGAAACATACCCTAATTCCTTTTAACACAGCATGAAATACAAATGAATAAATACTGTATGATGACCTTAAGTCAGCATCTTCATTTAGAAGTGCTGAAAAGAAGAAGGTAGAGCACAACCACTTAGGTCCCTCACTACAGTACTGGCATACTGCTCATTTTGATATTGCACCTGACCTGTGCATTTGTACGGGTTCCATTTAATGTCTTTCACCGTTTTTATAGTACTCTTTTGGAATACATAACACAAAACCAAAACCATAGCCAAAAACCTGAAAATCACTGGAGGTATTCTACACTTTTACTGAGACAATTAAGTACAAGTAAAACTTACTTTACTCTGCAAGAACACTGCTTACAGGAATGCTGGTTACAGTTTTTGGGAAGAAAAACTGACCTTGTGGAAACTGCCATAGAAGATTTTCTGAATCTCTGGTCCCTCAAATGTCACTGTCTGAAAGTCTCCCTTGTAGTCATAGTTGAAGAATGTAAGGGTTTTTCCTCCATCTAAGGGTGAAGAAGTTTTTTTTAGTCTGTGCAGTTTATGGTTTTTCTGTATCCAAGCTAAGAACAATATCTGGTCTAATTTAGGTTTAAGTATTATTCTCATCTTTCGTGTGATAAAAAAATAACTATGTACAAAAAGCAAAAGATATGATAAGGAATTATACTGATGCATGCATGATTTAAACCTACCATGCAATACAAATACAGAACTGAAAAAAATGGTCTGAAACAATGACTTGACAAGTTACATGCTGTTTTCCACTGATAAAGATGATTTTTCACTAGTGTGTAATTGACAATTATGGGGTTATTTAATTCAGCCTTTTTATTTCTTCAATAAAAGACAGGATTAAAAGTTTGATCAGTCTAGCCACTGAAAAGCAAACATTCCAGAGTTTTCCTTCCACATGTCTGACAATGCAAAAAAACAAAATTAAGCACTCACTGTCCAAGATGATGCCAACCAAGGGTTCGTTGTCTTTGTTTAGGACCTCCCACAATGCAAAAGGCTCCTGTGGCGTCTCGGGCAACAGACGGAACAGTATGGTAATGGTGTAATCAGATGGTAAGCCTTCAGGGTGAAGATACCTGATGTATATCCAAGGCAAGAATAGGAGGTTGTTAGAAAATGTACACCATCTAGACCACAGAACAGCAAGCCTCAATATATCATCTTGAAGAAGCACCCATTAATCTGTCATCATTCTAGAGGTATTGCACTTCCCACAGAAATATAAAATGTGTTTGCTGTTCCACCTACAGCCCTGGTCTCTGGTAAAGAATAAATGATCACCTTCTGAAGAACTATAAATGCATTATTGGTTGTCAAATGAAAGAATGGTCTCACTCTAAGGCGTTAGCTACACTCTACATACTTCGTTGGCTGAGAGATGAGAGCGTCCTTGTGTAGGCGGTAGCTGGGGAAACTGTTGAAAGTTCCAGGCTCCATGGACACCCCCTGTACATTTCCATACTGCTCCTCTGTCAGCCAGAACATCTCCATCATCCTAAAACCTTGGGAGCAAAGGAAATTATGTGAGAAACACATTAACGTGGTCAAAAAATGAAACAATTTACTGCAATGGCATTTTTTTTGTTTTTTTTCTGCTCATTTCATTTTTTCAGGTTATTGTTCTGCATGAAAGAAGAGACTATGAAAATAACTCTACCATGTTCTTTTCGTTGTTAAAGAGGAGCTGAAGCAACAACTGAAAACAGCACCTTTTTCTTACACTTTCCTTTTATTTACAGTTTATTGTCCAGCCAAAATTGGTTCTCACCAGATATGTTAAACTAGGATGTCCAGCTTTGGATGTCTATGGTAGAAAATGGCTACCTATATTTTTGTATCTTTGGAAAGCTTTTCATTATAAGATTCCTCTCTTGTTTGTAATCCACAAACTTCTGTTAAGGCCATTATCATTGGTTGCTGCATACATGTTGTCATAATATTGATTTATAACATTAGGATATGTTTTCCTTTTTAAAGTGTTATTTAGATGATCACATGAGATTATTTTTTAACTTAAGTCACAATTATTCAAAAAAGTCTGCAAATCTTGCTAATGGTATGTTATGTGGATGTTTCTATGTGTTTCTTAAACATGCTTTGGAAAAGATTGCATTAAATGTAAAACATCATTATTAAACAGAAGCAAATGCAATGACTAGAATATCTTTCTCACATTCTCTTCTTATATACAGGTTTTCACATAAGCTGTACAACATGTCTGACCTGAGCCCTGTGACATATACAGTTTCAGAAATGTATATTTTTTAATATTGTTATTATTATCATCATTATTATTATTATCATCATCATCATCAACAGCAATATATAATAATGTCTTTTTGGCAAATTCTGGCACTTCTCACCTGCTAAGCTGCTGCCCTTCATCAGGACTGATGGACAAGCTAAAAAAGAAAAAAAAAGTTTTTGTTTTTTGAATTGAAATAAGCAATTTACACACCCTTATTCAGGAGAATTTAAAAACAAATGATCTGAAACTTAATGCTGATTCAAACAAAATATCTGTACTTGTTCTACTGGACTTCAGTGCAGGATTTTATACCAGAGAACATCATATTTTACCAAATTATTTGTGAATATGGAGACAACTGTCACAGATATGCAGATGACACACAACGCATTAAATATTTGAATTTACTAGCATTTTGCATTTGATGTCAAGTCATTTTTGCCTGAGGTAAAAACTGAAATTTTAGTTATCAGCTCCAATACTAAAAGGGCAGTAATATCAGAACAACCTGGTCATTTGATGCTGCAAATGAACTTTCAGGTTGAAAAATCTAGCTGTTATTTCTGATTCTGGTTTAAGTATCTCTTCCTATATTAATGTTATATTTTTTGTCAATATGTCATGCTGAGAAGATGACCTGTGCGTTTCACACAAGCAAGCTTGATAACAATAATGCTCTTTATGGTGGTCTCCCAAAAAACTTAACTGATAGACTACAGTTGTTTAAGAATGCTGGACCCAGAGATTTTACTAAAGCAAAAATATAATATTTTGGAAGTATTAGAGTGGTTTGTACATTTGGAAGGATACACTGTATACTGTCCAATGGGGCTTAGAGTTTGCTTGAGGGCTCACACTTGCTGTCAAGCAAGGTTGTTGAGTTGGTTGAGGTGGTTGTCAGAAATTATGGAACAAAATCCCATTCTATAATAGAGAGGTATATTCTGTGGATACATTTACAGGCTGCTTTCTGCATTTGGAGCCGCTTTTAAATGAAAAACTTTTTTCTACTCCAGCAGGTCTTGCTGAACTGAATGACTTACTGGCAGAAGCTGCCTCGCAGACAAAAGTCATCAACTTCTCCTCGATCTTCCTGAAAGCATCCAAGTCATCCACAAAAAAGACATGCCTCTCGCTGGGCTTGCTTGCAATGCTCACCAGCTCCCCATAGTCTGCATCGGCAAAGCCGATGGCAAAGATGATATAGCCTGCAGGGGATACACATGAAAGATGTGCAGCAGGCTGTAATTACAGTGATATGGTCTCCCCACTATTTGGTAACGTACCCTCCATCTGCATCTCTTTTGAGATCACGTTGACATCGTCCTGTGACCGGCCATCTGTGAGTACCACCAAAACTTTTGGGATTCCTCTCCTTATTCCCCCTTCTACTGTGAAAATGGACTCCTTCACATGCTTTATGGCTTGGCCTACATAAATATGGAGAGAAACAAGAAGAAAAGAATCAAAGTAAAGCTTCTGAAAGAGGTACAAGCAATGACAGAAAGGCAACTGGGAGAGGTAAGAGTCTGACTGAGCTCACTGAAAAATTGCCAACTGACCTGAGTAACAATTGTCACACTTTACCTCTGTTTCAGTTTGTTGCAAGCATGCACCCGCACCCGCACACGCACACACACACACACACACACACACACACACACACGTGCGCAAAACAGTAATTTACATTCAAAATTTATCACTCAGTTAGATTTACAGACTTAGGGCATTCAGGAAAGGACCCTCCCAAATTGGTACAGCCAAAATTAAATCTTCTTCATGATGATAATATGATGATACATTAACAGTTTTTCATATTTTGACTGGACATTCCAGCAATTTTGCGATCAGTGTCCCTTGTGAAACAGACAGTGTTCAGTCTAAGCTCTTGCCTGTCTTTGTGTTTCCTCCCTTGTATGAGATGCTCTGAATTGCAGCTAGCAGTGTCTCTTTTTTGCTGTAGGAGTTGAGCTTGAATTCTGTCCTGGCATCATCGCTGAACTGGACAATAGCCACCTGGCAGAAGGCAGAAAGGATAGAACGTTGAAGGGTTTATTAATTAATTCTGCATGTAATCTGTACTCAAAGAGTCAGGTAAAACTATGCCCTCCCATTTAATCTACTCAGGATTAATTCTGAAATCTCACCTGAGTGTCATCAGGACCAATTTGGTTCAGGGCTCCAGTGGTACTGTAGAGGAAACGAATGACTTTCTGGAAGTTTTCATCTCCAATACTCCAGGATCCATCCACCAAGAAGACTAGGTCAGCTTTGGCAGCTTTACACACTGGAAGGAAAAAGACAATAGAGTAGAGTAAAGTGTGCAAGGCAGTGACCTGCAAACTGAGTAGTAAGTTATTGCACCTGCCAGATTTCTGGAAGAGAAAACAATTTTTTTTTATCAGTAATATTAGTCTCCTATCAAAGAATTTAAGCAATATAATGAATATGACATTTAAATATGATTTTCATCTCAATACAATGTTTTTCATCAAAAGTCCTGACCCATATCATTGACCATAATAAAAATAAGGTTATTTTGCCTTAAAGCAACAGATAAATATTTACTGTACATAAATGTATTATTTATTTGGGGAATATCTGTTAAACCTTCAAAGGGATATGTTTATTCTTTAAAATTTAAACGGTAATTATGGGATTCTGTTCTGCACAGTTCACTGAATAATTCATAATAAATTGAGTTTGACTTGTATGCGAAGTATAGATGGAAGGGGATTCAATTTTAAATATGATTGTAGCAAAGCTAGAGCATTAGAAATCCAGTGACAGGGGTTGTCTTTCCTTACCTTCTTTTGCAGCGGGGATTGTGGCTGTGGCTGTAGTTGTGGTTGTGGGGGGCAGGGTTGGTGGCTCTGTCGGAACAGGACCTGCATAGCAATTCAACACACTCGAATGATTATTTCATGAAATTTTTACCCCTGCATGTCTTGCATAATATGGACACTGCACAGTCGATACAGTTCTTCAGGAGTATTGTGGGTTGTGTCCATGTGTGGGGCAATGGTCAGCAGAATAGGTACAGTAAATATATGCAAAATAAATAAGCTACTTTATTCATAAAAGTATTCTGCACAAGTGATACCTAATGATAGCAGGAGTAGTATTATCATACGTACCAAGCAGTAACATCACGTCCAGAGCATACATACATGACAGTACATAAGGGTACTGAATTGCTGATGGATTCTGTTGCTATGTATACACAAAAATACACAACACACACACACACACACACACACACACACACAAATGTCCTAAATTCAACAAGTTTAAAGGTAATAAGTATGGGAGTATGGTGATATATAATTTGCTATAATTGTGTACACACTGCTAAGGCCAGAGTGCATTGCTCTCAGTGCCATCTGTGTGTTTGGTCAAAGGAGCCAGTAGCTGTTATTTGTAAGCTGATTAAACTGTTAAAATTAATGAGAAATTATACATGACACAAACACGGTCCTGCACACAATAGTGACGTATGGGAAATAGTTTGACAAAATATATTTTTGTTTCTTCCGTTTCCACTTGGCTACAACCAACACACACACCGAACTTTATGTTGTATCCCCCTGTTTGACAGAAACAATACTTACGCACTAAAACAGAAACATTTTCATGATAAAACAGTTTGGTTCTATAATATGCTATTATTAATTAAATTAGGTAATTCAGGCAGTCAGTATAAAATTAATTCCTTGACTTGCCCCCTTTGTAAAGAATGAGTCTATCTGACAGACAGTTGTTGTACAGACATGTAGTAAACAAATTTTTAACACCATCTCCCATTTAACAAGATAGCACTGATATTGAAGTGCACTTTTTGGGTGATTATTTATAGCAGTTTTAGGGCAAAGTATACCATGTTCCATGAGTTCTCCTGAAAGAAAAAACACTCAAAGTGCAGCAATAAATCAGAAACTGTAAAAATGTACAATTGGTTGAAATTACAGTTGATCACCATCACAATTTGCCAGGGGGAGTTCAAAGCAATTTAGATGGGATTTAGATTTAATTTGTGTCAAAACAAGCCAATAAATCAGTGTATATTCGACTCTATTATGTAAAAAAAAAAAAAAACCTTTCATACAAAAAAAATACCAAGCTATGGGAAATGAGTGTCATCATCATGTGAAACTATCATTCACTTTTTCGAGATGAATCCACCCTTTAAACTATTTACTGTTTTCTGCTACTTTCGGGAGACAACACATTTAACAGGACAAAGCACTGCATAGACATGTGGAGGGTGATATTGGAGGGGAGCATACTTGTTTTATCTGTGATGGTGACAGCAGGGCCCTCGAGGTCCTCGAGCTGGGCATAGACACTGATCTTGTATTGGGTGTCTGGGAAGAGGTTGAAGAAGCAGTGCCTGGAAGCCCCACCACCTAGGGTCGCTTCCTGCTTCTGTCCATCTGAAACAGTCATGAGCATATGTCTGAATACGCAAAGTTCTGAGGTTGATGTTCTATGCACTCTTTTGGGGTAATTTTTCAAATCTTTGCATGAATGTAACTCAGCAAATAATAATGTGCTCATCACTCAGTCAGTGAAAAAATATTTTAGGTAACTGCTGTAAAATTTGCTTCAGTTCTAATATTTAGCAAAATGCTGTTCACAATACATATGGTTTTGTGCTTATATATTATATTTTGCACTATAATATAGTACTTTAAGTTCGACTTTTCATATAACTATGTGTTATAGACCAAGTGACTTGTTGGTTTGAATCCACAACCTCAAATAAANGTATATTATATTATATATTTTGCACTATAATATAGTACTTTAAGTTCGACTTTTCATATAACTATGTGTTATAGACCAAGTGACTTGTTGGTTTGAATCCACAACCTCAAATAAAAGACTTCTCAAAGCCATTTTTTTCTTTGTCATTTCTGAGCAGTCATAATAAAACATAATTACTGTCATTCACGCTATAAATATATCCTGAGTCATTAAGTCTATAATTTTCCATCTTTTTAGTTCAAACCCTCAAAGGAGGTGTAAGATTCTGGACGTTTAAGTGGGGTCTAGCTTTTAAACTGCATACATGAATACAGTACATAAACACACACATATACATACGGAGATAAGTTTTAAGACCTCAAAAGAAAAGGGGAAGAGAGACAGAGCACCTGGCGGTTCTAAGCTACAAACTCATAAACAAACATACAGGCACAGATGGAGACTCAAATACACAAGGCTTGCATAGCGATGGCAGGTGATCTGGATTTGACTGTTAGAGACCTCAGACTCAAAAGATGGGCTCTTAGGGATCAGTGGAGATTGCCAGTCAGTAGCACTAACAGTGAAATAGAAATCACTCTGACCACCTTCTAAATCATAAAATGATATAGTGTAGATGAGCTTTCAAATGACGACAGTGATGTAGGAATTAGAAAACTCAAAAAAAACTGTATTTCTGGAACTACAAACATTCCAACAATCACAGACCAAATGTGTAACACGTGTCTGGCATAACTGGCACTAAACATATGTAATAATAGAGTTATTTCATCTATACTATAAACTTGCAACCCTGGCATTTTAACAGACCCAATTTTTTTTGCTGCAAGCAAACAACATTCTCACAACATTGCTGCAACTAACAGGAACCCTTGCATTGATCGGCCTGAATATTGCAGGAGGACTCACTGAGCAGAGATTCGATGACAACCTGGTAGAGGTTGGCATGGCGATGGGGCTGCCACTGAGCACACATGCTTTTCATGTGTACTTGGTAGGTGTTGAGGTTGGACACACCCAGGTACACTAGAAGAGATGAAAATCCGAGAAAAATAATGATAGTCAAAAAAGAGGTTAGTCACCAAAATTAAATGACTGAAAATTATTATTATTATTTTTATTATTATTATATTCTATGACAGTTACTAACCAATAAAACAGAATTACAGAATTAATTAAACCAAAACAAAATGTTATATTAAGTCTGACTTTCTCTTTTTTAGGTACCCCAAATTAAACACCAAGAACATAATACTAACAGAAGTAATTGTCTGAAATGGTGCCACCATGAAAATTTTAAATATTTCTCAGTCTGCACAGACATTCCACATTAAAACCTAATATCCAAGCACAGTGAGACACTCTACATGCTCATTACATATTGCAATGGTTACACATAAAATCAACTGCAGCCATTTCTAGCTGGTTTACAGAATGTACATGGTTTCTGGTCCCATATATTATCATTCCAAAGATGGAAATAACTGTGACATTTTCCATTGATTCAGTCTTCTAAGTTTCAACAACCTCAGAAACCAATATTTTTCAGTTTCATTCTTAAAAGCATCAGCTAAAGTGAGGAATTATACACAGGGACACTGAGAAAGTACTTTTAGCTTACCTTCATACAGAGTGGGAAGACTAATACGTCTCATTGCTTAATATTTATGGATCAGTTAATTACAGTTCAGGTTATATGATGCATCAAAATGAGAATATTATTCATTTACCAGGAGTTATATACAAGGAGACATTTAATGTGTACATATAATTCCTGATCCCAAGCCTGAGAAGAAATTGACTACAGAGACAAACAAGGAAGATATTCCTGGTCAAAGAATTCAAGGTGGGTGACTGGCTGAGCCTCACTGGACAGGCATGTGATGTTAAAAGCTGGTTTGCTTATATATTCTTTTACTTTCCTTAGTGACTGTGCTCCCACCTTGCTAACAGCAGGTGGCAGCACTGCTGCAGTCCCACGCACCACTGGTGGATTTGGCCAGATAGTTTAGTCTGACTTGACTCTTATGGTAACGCATGAAACGTACCATGATGAATTGCTCATATTAATGGTATTTACTACTGCTACATCAGCGTCCATCAGACTGGGATCTCACAGTTTATGCAGGTTTCATAAGATGATATTTTGATCTTGATTAACAGTTAGCAAAAACTAAGACATTGCACACAAATTGAATTTAATTGTGCAAAACAAAATATTTTAACTGACAAACTTTCTGCTACAGTTGGCAATACTACATGCATGTTGTAGAATTATGCTCCACATTAATGAAATTGTTCCAATATTTCAAGGTTTCAGAAATATAGAAAAAATATCATCCCTTCATGACAATTATTCCTAAATATATAACATACTGACTATGGACTCAGTACCCCATTCACTTACGTGTTTTGGCTTTGCCAATGAGAGCTTCACTGGAGCCAGTGGTGTAAGAGGAGATGACCTTGATGCTGTACTCTGTCCCACTCAGAAGGTTCAGGATCAACATGGTGTTAATATCATCACCCACAAAGGTCTCCAAGGCAGGTCCTAGAGCTATGAGGACACATCATCAAACTCTTAGCCCAGCCACACAAACACCAGATATTCAGAGCTCACCTCCTCTCATTCCCAAAAATAAACTTCCAGACATGACTGTTAACACTTTGTCATTAAAGTATTGATGATTGACAGCTGCATTCCTAGTGTGTACAGGTACCTGAGGTTGGTTGGTAGACAATCCTGTAGCCCATGGTGGGTGAAGGGGGTGTGTCCCAGGTTATGCGGAAACGGTTGTACCATTCTTCTGACACTCTCAAGTTTTTCGGTGCTATGAGAGGCACTGCACAGAGGCAAACAAGACACAGAATCAGACACAAATGCAGATGCAGGACACAAAAAGATAATCATAGAGGACTTTTTGAAAAATAATTAATGGAGAAATTAGTGTGTGATATAATTCCTCCCTACTGGCATGGTGGACTTTGGTGGTTGAATATGCACATGTAGTGAAATACAATGTTTCTTCATTTTTTTGTATTGGTGGATTTTTTTTTTGTGGCACGAACAAAAAAAAAAAAAGCTACTGCAAGCTTTGCAGTTATTAGAAAGCAAGGCACACTGCAGAAGGGCAGGGTAAAAGGTGGGTAATGCATGGATTCCCATCAGTTTTGGTATTATGGCATAAATGACACAACGAGTGTTATTCATTACAATGAACATATTATGGAAGACTTCTTGGGCTGTGACAAGATGACAGTGCGACTACAGGAAACTGGAGACTTACAGGTGCGGCCCACACTTGACACTCCAGGTCCATCTCCAGTGGCATAAATAGGAGTTACAGCAATCTTGTACTCCATGTCAGATAGGAGTGGTTGCAGGAGCAGATGGTTCTGGTGGCCAGGAACTATAACCTGAATGACAATGTCTCCACAAGTTAGACCCAGAAGGCAAAAAACATTCATATGAATCTATTTCATTAAGATGTAGTAAAGTCTTACCCTAAAGTCTACACTCTCATTCCTCTTTGAATTCCAAGTACATTCAGCCTTGCCCAAATCGTTCACACTCATAGCTAACAGTCAGTGTTAACTGCATAAATAATTCTGCCAACTGTAACTGCAGTAACCACTTTGAGGGTATTTGCACACACAATTCTGGAACCCAATGGGTTTTATTTTACATAACACAAAGTGCAATGCTTAAAATTCTGCATAAATTATTTTTGTGTTTTCAGAAGTTTTAAAGAAACCTCTGCAGGTTAGTGGGCTTTTGGTCATAAAATTTTGCATCAATTGTGTAGCTGTTCCTGAAACCTGTGGTGCTGAAATCTGTCATGGCAATTTAAAAATGAAACATGATAATCTTGCAGAAATGAAACATAGAACCAATCAATAATACTATCTATGAGATTGCAAAGAATAGTGATTAATGATTTTTCTTGAGCTTTTTTCCTATCTCTCAAATTACATTTTTGCACATTAAAAGCACATAACATAGTTTAAGTAAAGTTTTAATCTCGAGCTCTTTTATCTTTAAAATTTTTATTTTATTAAAAATGTGAGAAGAAAAATCTGATGAATTATTTGGGATCACTTTACCCTTGCCAATTTATTGGGCAATCTCCTTAAGTTGATGAAATACGGATAAAATTGTAGTAACTTTGGTTAGGAGACAATTGGACAGGGCAGTTTTTTTTCCCCAAATTTGACAATATGTTTCTGGTGGACAAAAACTTGACATGCTGAAAACCTTAAAAATTAAAACCTGACAATAAGTATAGGGTTACACAATAAAAAAAAAATCTTAAAATTATTCAATATTTTACAAACAAATTGTCATGCCCCCTGCTCCGGATACCAATCCTCCTGATCGCTAATCCTGTGCACCTGTGCCTCGTTTCATCATTTGTATATATGCACCTGTGATTCCCAATGACCTCTGTGAAGTATTGCTGATGTTCTCTCATTGCGTACTGAGCATTCCTAGTGTTAGCCCGTCTTGTATTTGACCCGTTTCCCTCTTAACACCGATCAAGCCTCACTCCTTATTGCCAAGACACCAGTGTTGTTCTGACTTCTGGTTTTGACCTACGCCTGCTTTGTGACGACTTTGGATTGAAGAGCTCACGCAAGCGATGACGGCCTTCACTAACCAGCAGAGTGAGCAACAAATGCAGCTGACGCAGGTGATGGGGAAAACCTGGAAAAAAAGTCAAAGTCCTCTAAAGCTTCTGACCCAACCCCCTTTGAGCGCCCTCATCTGACTGGAGGCATGCTGGAGTGGGAACCTACTGAACGACCCCACAAGAAATGGAGATTTGATTTGCAGGATGACTGGCACGGCAGGGAATCTGGACGTGCTGTGCGCACTGGCTTCCAGCGTTCGAAACCACACTGCATGGAGACCAACCCAGATGCTTGCTCAATGATTCAACCCCACGGTGGACAGGGAAGGGCGTCCAAGTCGTTCACCCTCCCTGTCACCTTCTACTGTCTTGAGCCAGTGTCCATCACAGCGCTAATCGATTTCGGAGCTGAAGGAAACTTCATGCACTTGGAGCTGGCACGGCAGTTGGGTTTCTGTACCCAGGACCTCCGTATACCACGTTGGTTAACCGCCCTCGACGGAAGACCCATCGGCAAGGGCTTCGTGTCATTGACCACCCTCCCAGTGTGAATGGACGCCAGTACACTGCATTCTGAACCCATATCCTTTTTTTTGGTTAACCAAGCCAGTTATTTAGTAGTGTTAGGGTTACCGTGGCTGCAAAAACATGATCCACATATTTCCTGGTCTGCCTTAGACATCGTGTCTGCTCCTCTTATTGTGCTTGAAACTGTATGCGACACCCTCAGGTCACCATGCGTGCTACTTCTGTAGAAAGTCCCGACTCTGAAGCCATAACAATTTCCCCCCAAGTATTCCGACCTGAAGGAGGTATTTAGTAAACAAAACTCGACCAAACTTCCTCCGTACTGACCGTACGATTGCGCCATTGATCTCTTGGAGGGTGCAGCTCTTCCAAAAGGTAAAATCTACTCCTCAATCCAAGCGGAGCTCATGGCTACGGATTCATATATGCGAGAGTCTTTACCTTTGGGATTTATCAGGCCGTCAATGTCCCCAGTGTCTTCGAGTTTTTTCTTTGTTTAAAAAAAAAAGATGGGAGCCTTAAGCCATGCATAGATTATCAAAATCTCAACACAATTACCCGGAAGTTTCCTTACCTTTGGTGCCAGCAGCCTTAGAGCAGCTTAGGGGAGCGAAATACTTTACCAAATTAGATCTGAGGAGTGCCTATAACCTAGTCTGCATCAGAGAGGGGGATGAGTGGAAGACAGCTTTTGTCACACCAAATGGACATTATGAATACTTGGTGATGCCTTTTGGCCCATGTAATGCACCATCCGTTTTCCAGTCATTCATTAATGACGTTCTTTGTGACATGGTGGGTCACGATGTCATAGTCTATCTTGACGATATCTTGGTGTACTATCCTGACTGGAAAACTCATGTCTTCCACATATGTAGCGTGCTTTCGAAATTATTGGAAAATCAGTTATATGTAAAGGGAGAGAAATGCAAGTTTCACGCTCAGTGAATCTCCTTTTGAGGTTGCGTTATCAGTACTGTGGGAATTATAATGGATGATGCCAAGGTTAAGGCAGTACGCAACTGGCCTGTCCCTAAAAGTGTGTGGAAACTACAGTGCATTCTTGGCTTCGCAAACTTTTCCTGATGCTTCATTTGGAATTTTACCAGTAAGGCTGCCCCTCTTGCATCATTATTAAAAGGTAGAAAGGGGTCCAAAACTCTCCTCCGGAACCCTCAGGCGGAACAGACATTTAATGCTCTGAAGCAAGCGCTTACCGTGGCTCCCGTGTTAACCCATCCTGACCCCTCAACCATTCGTGGTAGAGGTTGATGCCTCCAACATAAGGATAGGTGCCATGCTTTCACAGTGAGTAGGGACTCCTCCAAAGTTGCACCCCATAGCCTTCTACTCCCATAAACTCACTCCAGCAGAGAATTATGGAATAGGATACTGTGAGCTCTTAGCCATAAAATTAGCACTGGAAGAGTGGCGTCACTGGTTAGAGGGGGCTAACTATCCGTTTCAGGTCTTGACGGATCATCAGAATTTGGATTACCTGCGAAACGCCAAGCAGTTGAACCTGAGACAGGCTCGATGGGCACTTTTATTTTTGCATTTCGAATTTTCTATATTGTATGTGCCAGGTACGTGCAACACAAAGGCCGACGCCCTGTCCAGGAGAGACCCTTCGCCCAGTGAGCCTAGACAAAAGGAGCCTGCTCCAGTCTTGCCTCCGGACTGTAGAGTATCTTCCATCCGATGGGAGATCGATGAGATAGACAGGGAGTTAGAAAACATCGCAATTCCCTCACAATGGCCCGCTAACAAACAGTATGTACCCCCATCATGGAGGAATCGTCTAATCACCTGGGCACAAACGTTGTTGGCAACGGGTCACCCTGTTCACAGGTTTGTCACCTCCTACACTACGTGCGCCAAGTGTAAAACCCCAAAAACCTTACCAGCAGGAAAATTGGTTCCTCTTCTGGCCCCTAATCATCCCTGGTTGCACCTTGCAGTAGATGTTATCACGGATCTACAACCTTCACAATCCCATACGTGTATTTTAATGGTAGTCGACTTTATTTATTTATTTATTTTTTTTTTGCGTGGGGTTAGATTTATTCCATTTGCGGATTTACCCACAGCATTTCAGACCGTCGAGGCTCTTTTTAACCATGTGTTCAGGTTTTTTGGAATCCCAGAAGATGTGGTCTCTGATCAGGGCCCCCAGTTCACATCCAAACTGTGGTCAGCTTTCCTCGGGGTCAATGTCAGCCTTACCTCAGGATACCATCCGCAATCCGATGGTCAATGCGAACAAGTAAATCAGGAACTAGGGAAATTCCTCAGTGTACTGCTATGAGTATCCTACAGACTTGAGTCGGTTTTTACCTTGGGCAGAGAGCACAAAACTCCTTAGTTTGCGCATCTACTGGGGTCACCCCATTTGAGTGTTACCTTGGATACCAGCCACCACTAATGCCCTGGACAGCAGGACCAATGGACATCCCTGCCGTTGATGAATGGATAAAAAGCAAAGTGGTTTGAGAGAAGACGCATCAACAAACTGAGAAGCTTCTTTACCGTTATAAAGTCCAGGCCGACAAGCACCGTCGAGAAACCCCTGTCTTCCAACCCGGAGATCAAGTTTGGGTATCCTTGAAGAATTTAAAATTCCCTGAAGGATGCAGAAAGCTGCAATCTAAGTACCTGGGTCCTTTCAAGATTGTAAAACAGATCAATGAAGTCGCGGTACTTGAACCGGAGGGCCTACTTGGATCTGTCCTCTGGAGGCATGGGAGGTAGTAGTCGTGGTTGTCCTCGTCACTCGGGCCAGCGCTAACTCCTTGGGGGGGTACTGTCACGCTCCCTGCTCCGGACACCGATCCTCCTAATCACTAATCCTGTGCCTTGTTTTGTCATTTGTATGTATGCACCTGTGATTCCCAACGATCTCTGCAAAGTATTGCCAATGTTCTCTCGTTGTGTACCGAGCATTCCTAGTGTTAGCCCTTCTCACATTCAACCCCTGTTTCCCTCTGACCTCCGATCAAGCCTCACTCCTTATTGCCAAGACACCAGTGTTGTTCTGACTTCTGGTTTTGACCTACGCCTGCTTTGTGACAACGACTTTGGACTCTCCAACAATAAACCGAGTTCAGTGATTTCTGCCTGCATGCGTCTGCTTCCTGTTGTCAGCGATACACAAATAGTAATAAAATTTGTACACGTATGACCCTCTTTTGTTATGTAAAACAAACAAATTTACATATATGCAAATACACACAATACATCACATTATCAAAAAATGCCTGTAATCCATATCACTCAGTTCAGTCACCTGCACATTACAACCGCACTCTGTCTTAAACTGAAATTGATGGTCTCTGACAAGCAAAGGGGAGGAGGCTGCGGCTGTGGAACACACTTACTGATTCCTCAGCACGGTCACCTCGGGTGGTGACGTAGGTCACCCGGTACTGTCTCACGTTGGAGTCTTGGAGTTCCCAGGACACCAACAGACTGAAGGTGGTCTCCTCAGTAATCTGCAGGTTCTTCACACCCTGCTGTACCACTGGGGGAGGGGCATAGGCTCATGTCATTCACATACAGTTACCATGTACTGTACAGGACATCAGGCAGAGATACAGACCACACAGGCCTCCAGTCATATACAATAAGTGCACGCTGGAAGTACAATATGTACACCACAAAGTCACCTTATCTAGCAGTCAAAGAGAGACCAAGAGGTTAATTTTTACATAAAAAAACATAAAACGCAACATGCTTTACCTGATGTTGTGGTTGCAGCAGTTGTTGTCCTTTCCACTTAAACAAAAATGGATAAAAATTTGTATTAAGTCAAAATTGTTTTATTAAACGTACATAAGCATTCATTTGGCTGCAAAACTGGTTGACAAAGGAGAGGAAAGGCAAACAAGGTCAAAGGACATAAAGAAACTACCAAGACAGAGAAAAAAGAAAAAGGAACAAAGATTTAGGTAAATCACTTAAGATTTGGGTTTTCTTACTCGTTGACACAAAGGTGTTCACTGCATCACTCTCTTCCTCATCAGTGTAGATGGCAGACAAAGACACCTCGTATTTTGTCAGTGGCTGCAGATCATTCAATAGCACTGTGTCCACATCACCATTCAAAAGAATCTTTAGTAAAGAAATTGAACCCAAGAGAAAAGACATTTTTGTATCAGCACAACACAGAAGCTCAGCTTCCTCTCAACTGACTGAATTTACAAATATGTTTCAGCTTTTTAAATTCACTAAGGTGAGCATCACAACTTGTAAATGAGTAATTCATTTTCATTAGTTAAAAGATGCGCATGCCCACTATTGAAGAGCCTGTAATTTTCCCGTTATACATTCTGGATACTACACACATCCAATCTGCTCAAGGATATAAAAACATTATTTTTTATGGGGACTAAACAATAGGACCCAGAAGTGTAGTTTTTTAAACTGAGTTCTACCATCAGTTATGGACACCACCACAGTTTGACCATTTCTGACCTCTTTGGCCTCCCCTTCATTCACAGGTACCCAGGACAGCCTGTATTGTTGGGTGTCTGAGGCAGCGTGCTTCCAGCTAACCCGGAAGCTGTCTGATGACACGTCGCTGATTCTGAAGCCCTGGGGTTCTGGAACAATCTCTGAACAAGACACAATAGTTCTCAATGGTAGGTCTAAGCCAGGACGCATTTAGAGAAGTGTGCATTCCCTCGCTATGTCTAGTGCAATACAATGTAATATCTGACCACAAAAATGCAAGAATGTGACAAGCACATAACCAAGTTGAACTCTTTACCCCGGGCAATGTATAATCTAAAGCATAATATATGCTTCCCTGTGAAATAAATCAAGACATTTAGTCTTATCCACTTTGACCTCTGATGAAGAATGGATGATGTCCATGGTTTGTAAATGAACACAGCTGTGGAGGCAGCTAGAGGTTCCAATCACCCCAGTTGTGGCAGCCCTCCATTTTACACAAAGTGCTGTGAAACAGTAACTACAGGTGCTCCTGCATACTTAGCTGCTGGCTTGTACAAATTATTTGATCTTCTCAGGCACTTGGCTCTGGTTGAAAAGGAGGCTTTCGGAACATCTAAATTTCTAGGACATGAACTGGACACCAGTTGTTACTGACAAAACTTATTGTGACACATTTAATTTATAGTGTCTGCAAATCCTGCAAAACTTCAAAATACAGTAATTCCTCTTTTCCAAATTCAATTTGTCCCTGAAAACATGGGATACAGAATTTTTTGAATACTGAGTGCCTAGTTCCCATTATTTAAAAGGGGGAAAATAAATAAATTATGCACTCTCAGCCTATTAGGAAAACACCTATTTAATTTTCAACCCATGAGTTCATTATGATAAACACTGCAAACCATCGTCCTTGGAGCATCCAGTGGAATTATCCAGCTTTAATCACAGTACATGTGATGACACTGCGCAAATGTTTTCAGACAAAGCAAAACTAGCAGAAAGAGATAAGAGACCAGTGTAGGTGTGCACACATGCATGCATTTCAAATAAATTTGTAACAGTATACAAAAGCTTATTACAATATGTTGAGTATTTTTTATTCCAGTACACTATAAGGTACCATATAATATTTATTTGTTGATTTCTACATTTATTTTGATTTTTATTCGTGTTTTGGTTTTTATTATGAATAAGCTTTGGATAAAAATTTACTGTATCATAAGTTTACATTTGGATATCAATATTTACGTATTAATTTGCAAAAGCCGTTATAGCAAACATTTTGATCTAAAGAGTTTGAATAACATGGGGCTGCTGCACTGCATGGAAGTTGTTGACATACAATATTTGCTTTAGTGTCACTTTCTATAGCAACGCCTCATCCACTACATGCAATATGTCATTATTACAGCTTTATACTTAAAAAAAGTATAATACAAGGGTTTTTCAAAGCAACTGACTTAAAGCACCTACAACTACTATCATGAATAAGAATCCACACTTACTGGTAGCAAAGCTTTCTGTCAGTGGTTCAGCCTGTCCATCATCATACAGGGCAAATATGGCTACTGTGTACTCTGTTAGGGGCGTCAGGTTCCGAAGCTGAAGGGTGGTGACCTGACCCACCTCCACCTGGGATATAACACAATGGGCACGACTTAAAGCACTGTATCTTTCTCAGCCACAAAATGAACCAATGGAGCAACTTTTGAATATTCTCACAACACTGATAATAATGTTGTTTTTATTATTATTAGAACCGGAATCCTAACTGTTTTACCCTGAGTAGGGTCTCAGAATTCCAGAGCCTATCCCAGAAACAAGAGACACAAAGGCTATGAAACTACTCCTAGATGGGTCAACCAAGGGGGGCACCCAGAGAAAACACAACGCAAACACAAAGAGCACATAAAAACTGCATCCAGACTGAGTGGGATTCAAACTTGTGCCTGAAAGGCCCAGGTACTGAGATGCAACAGTACTACATGTTGAGCCGCTGTCCCACCTCTAAAACTGCAATAACAGTTATTTATTTCATTTATTCATTTAGCCAACATTTTCCTCTAATCAGTCCAACTGTGTTTCGTCCCAGGTGCATGAATTTCCCTATTCATAAACTTCTGTACTTTTAACTAGGGAAATTCAGGGTATGTATCATAATCAAGGGCACTACAGCTAGAGATAAAAATCAAAAATGAGTCATTCTGAAGTGTACAATTATTTGCTGCAAGCATGACTTGAATCTACAAACTTAAGCCAGTTCTGAACAACAGAAAGTGTTCTCACTCCCAGCATCAAAAATATGTGAGATCCAGGTTCTGCTAACATTAGATAGGAAGCACTGAACCAGATGATGTACCTGTGACTGAACTCCCCTGAAACCTATAATAAGAGGGAAGAGGGAAAGGTTCACAGCTGGGAAATGGCCAAGCATTGCAAGGAGATGTGAAGCATGGACCATACTCCTAACTATTTTAGATGATGGACAGACAACTCTTGAGGTATAAAATATCCACAGCAGTTTTCAATTCCCTGCCCCATAGACAAGGTTTACTGGAAAGTAGTTTGTGGTGTTTAACTCAACAATAATACAACAATAAACAACTGCACCTAAGAACTAGGGTTATTTACACACATAATTTTGCATGATGCGATCCAGTGCAAGTACAGAAGTAGATTTTTTCGACTTAGTGGCCGATGTCATTAACCACTATATTCACTGCTATGTAACACCAGGTACGTTATACTTTTCCCAGATTTCAGTAGCATAGATTCTTTTTTAACTTAGCTGGGCTGTGAAGTTCTCAAGTGTGAGGAAGTCTGCAAGCCTGTGAGCTCACCTCATTTGGTTGAACCCCATCAGTCTTCACATACATAATGCGATAACCCTTGATCTTCGTCGATGTGGCATCCCAGGTCAACCTGGCAGAGCTGTGGTCAACATCTAAGAACTGAAGGTTCCGTGGGGGGAGAAGGGGTGCTGTGGACACACACAGTGAGGTCAAACCCACGCACTTTCAAGTCTTTGCTTGGTTTTTTAATTCACTACCTGATTTTCATAACTATTAAGCACTCAAGAACTGCTGCATCTCTTATAAAAAAGAAACAACAAGTTTTAAAGTAGAAAACAATAAACCTGAGGTATAAACAGGGATGAAATATTAATAAAGGCTTAAGATTCCCACTCACTATACAAACATTTGACACAGCTGAAAGAGCAAAAAAAACTTACCTGTGGTCTCCTGGCTGGTCATAGGATCGCTGGCCTCTTCCCCATGCATGGCATACACGGTTACAGTGTACTCTGTGGCAGGGATGAGTCCCTCCAACTCAATATCATTCACAGACCCCTCCACTTTCACCTAAAAAGGGGTCCCTGTTATTGACTAATAGAGTGTGTTGTAACACAGAATGGAAAGACCTGTGATGTCAAAGTAAGCCTCATTTAGTTTAAAGGAACATCTATGTACAGTAATAATGAATTGTGCTTCACTGTCAAAACCAAACACAGCTGTGCCTCACGTTATAAACAGAATCAATAAAATATAAAAAGTACAGCTTAATCTCTTTATTCATAGATTAGGGTGAATAAAAACATGTCAAGCTAAAATGTTTGCTGTAAGACTATTTCTGAGAAGGAAAAGCAGATAAGGATAATGGATGGACTTCATTCTACTTTCATCAACAGCTTATGCAGGGTCTAGGTTGTCTGATAGTATACAAAGGGTACTGAACACCAATTTCTTATCTGCTATTAACATGAAGCAACATTAAAGATGTGTACATTACAAAGTCTGAATATAAAAAAATGCATCATGTCCACAACCTTTTGTTTATTGTATTGTGCTTTACCCACTAGACAGTATTGTGTTACTTATGTGCTTCAGACATCAAACAGCAAAAAACAATTTAAAAATAGAAACCTACAGTAAATTGCATAAAGTATTAAAAAGCACTTCCCCTTATAAAACCGTCTACTGTATTTTACTACCTTGATTCAGTACGTAAATTTGTCAAAATGGGCTCACCAAACCCTAACCATCAAAAATGTGCCTCTATTTATTCACTGGGTAGTTTCTGTAAAAGTCCAGGGTTTTGCTATAACACATAATTTAATAACATAATGAACCCTTTTGTGCCAACTTAACATAGTGAAATCCATTTGTAAACATTGTGCAAAAACTACCTCTCCAAACTTCCTCTTACCCTCCCCCCTCCTCCTTCTCCCCTCTGACAATATTTTGCTGCTTCTAATGGCTGAAAGTGGAAATGCAGAACATGTCCACTGCTGCAGAGAAATTTTATGAACAAATTAACAACAATTAAAAAAAATATAAATAAATACATTTGGTGTGTTTGTATCTTTATAAATTTGTAATGATGTATAATTGTAAATTAAGGGATTCTAAAAGGAATACTGTGTATTTTCACAAGGCCAAAGATACTTCGGTTTTGTCAGGCCCTGAAAATAAAACTTATTGTAGCCAAAATAGACAGAATGTCTGCCAATATGGATCTGATCATTGTAAGGCATTTTCTCCAAGAGTTCACTCCTGCCTCATCTCTCACCTCCTTTTCATCAGCAGAGCCAGTTTCAGACAGGGGAGCATACAAGATCATGTACCCAGATGCACCTTCCACTCCTTTCCAGCCCGCCCTCATGCTGCTGTGGGTCACATCATACAGCACCAGGTCGCTCACCATAGGTAGGGCCACTTGAAACATACAGAGCTTGGAATGAGATCTGATCAGTGGCTGCACATTCAAGGTTCCGTAACAGGGTGTACAGTACCAACAGGGAACTGAGATGCCCCAGCTATTACTGCTTCGTCACTCTGTGGTCCTATCTGCAACTCACAGAGTCAAAAAGACAATAACGTTGTAGTACAACGTTATATGTATTTGGTGCAACTGATGTGGAAAAATACATGTGAGTTATGAGCTCATAAGTCAGACAAAGTCATATGATGAATTTCCTTTTATGAAATCAGGTAAAATAACAGAAATGTGAAAAAACTGAATCGTGCAACTGTTTTTGATTCCAGGGCACATTTTGAAGAAGTGCTGTGTGAACAAGGCCATTGTCACCTACAGTACTGCATAGTTGCCTCAGGCCCCTTCACCACTGAGGTAACAACATTAAAAGGATGAGTTTCAGTACACTCACAGGTGGTCTCACTGCCTCGGAGGGCTTCGCTGGCAGAGGAAGTATACACAGCAAAGACGGCAATCTGGTACTCTGTCAAGGAATTCAGGTAGCGTAGCACCACTGAGTTCTCACTGCCATCCACCACTACCTAGAATGGACAAATACACAGAGTGCGACCAGGTTCCAGCAGCAGCCAGCAGAATGAACAAAAGTATTGTAACATAACATTTAAAAACACTACATCACTGCAGAAAATGATGTTTCTCTACTTCGACTTGTCTAGCTGGTTTGTATTACATCACTTTTGATACCACTTTCTAGGTAAGAACATGGTGTTGTGATATTTTGTGGATCGCACCTCATCTGGCTGGCCCCCTCTGGTGGGGTAGTATACAACACGGTACTTCTCCACTGTCCCAGGTGCATGAGTCCAGGAGAGCCGGAAACTCCTGGCTGTTACCTCTGATATTACCAGGTCCTGGGGGGGTGCTACAGAGGTCTGATCACCTGATTCTCCTGAAAAAACATACCCATCCATTCAAAATTAGAAAAAGTATTTATTATTAGGACCAGTGCAAAATCCTTCACGTTCTTTTTTAACAAAGGACTGATAAAGTTGATAAATCTGCAAGCATAAACTAATGGTTAAACTATTCTGTGCCTCACATTTCTGAATACTGCTAAGCTTAAACTTAATGCTCTATACATAGAATGTGTGTGTAGAGGTAATGAGTAGTTGGATCTAATATTTTTATGTTCATTGTCATTCTATGAAATGAATATTCCTCTGTTCATTCAGCAAAACAAGGTACAGATAATGTTTTCTTCCAGTGCTTCTACCCTTGCCTTTGATCTCCTTGTCCTGCTGCTCGACTCGGTCACACACTGTTCTTGTGAGGCTGTCTACGATTGTGCTCATGACACTGAAGTCAGCAACATTGTAGACGTGTGTATCCACAGGCGGGGAGGCAATGGCCTTGAGCTCGTTCTCATCTGCGTTCTTCACACCTTGGCTCAGGAAACATAGCAGGTCACAACATGACTTTTTCATTCAGGTCCACTGTAGCTTGACAGAGTGACATCGTGGGGCTCAAATTTATACTAGTATTTCTTTTAAATTAGAAATAAAATTTCTTTTTAAAAACCTGTAAATTGAAAATAAAAGGTTAAACATTTATTAGAATGACTCATTTTCACAACACTCATTCTGAACCCTGTACTGCTTCATGTTAACCCTGTACTCTTGTCAGAGCCATAGTGGTTCTTTACCCATCCCAGAATCACTGAGTGCTAGGTTTAAAGGTGTATATCTTGGATGGGAGACCTGTCTATCACAGGGTAGACACCCACACACAAATACACATATTGGGCAATTTTAGAGTCACTAATCAAAATCAACCTGAAACAAGTGTCTTTGGAAAGATACAGTAAACAGGAGCACCCAGAGGACCAAGGCAGATATGGGGAGAACATTCAAACTTCAGCCAGATTCAAAACTATCTCCAAACAACCCAGGCATTGTTAGGCAGCAGCAGTATCCTCTGCACCAGCATGCTACCCCACATTACCTTATTTTTCAAAATGTGGCCTATATCAAATGTAAAATAAAGAACTTGAAATACAATATAAAGAAATGTGTATAAGTTTTGGGGTTGTAGCTTTTCATACCAATAGCAAACACCTCAATTCCAGCCTCCCGCAAAGTTTGTGCCGGTGGGATGACATCATCCTGTGACTTGCCATCAGTGATCAGGATACCAATTTTGGAAACACCTGGCCTCGCCCCCGACTCAGGCTTGAAGCTGTTCTCCAGGATGTAGCTCAGTGCGAGACCTACACAGGCACAAGTACAACTTGATTTAAGAAGCTTTGAAGAGTCTCACCCAAACTGTCCCAATGGCCTTCCTATAGACACACGCTTCTGATTGGCTTCAAAGGCTTCGGCTTGGTGGCAGGTACCACTAGTCTTCATGGACTGCAGTGTGCACCAGTGCAGTCTCAGTCTTTGAGTTGAAACTAAAGTCTTGAAGTCATGTAAACAGAATTTCATTAACTGAAAGATCTTCATAAAAGTAGGACTGTATAAATGGTATTGGGCACCCTCCTCTCAAAGGTGGACAACTATTCAAATGGTATGACCATCCCAGCAACATCAGGACTGATGATTGCTGAAGAGAAAATGTAAATACTGATAACTACACTGGATACAAAATATCATTGTACCTGTGAGTGTATTTCCTCCCTTGTATGGTAGGTTCTTCACTGCATCAATCACAGCATCTTTGGTAGTATATGCATTCAGGTGCCACTCAATCCTGGGATCACCGCTATACTGGGCAAGTCCTGTACAGAATAGTTCAGGTAATTCTCCATTACTCAAGAATTTGGAGTTCAATGCAACTTTAGCCATCGTGACTATTATGATTATTACCTTGGTGCTGAAGATGATGACATTAAAAAAAAGATGGTGGTGACAGTACTACTACTGGGAGCTGTGATGTGATGTGGTAGTGAGAATAATAAAAAGGAAACGTTAGCAACAAGATGAATACTAATGGGTGCCTTCACTCACCTATCCGGGTTTTGTCAAATCCTACACTGAAGGCGCTCACCAAGTTCTCCAGGAAAGTGCGAACCAGGCGGAAGTTTATCCTGCCGATGCTCCATGAGCCATCAACAAGGATTACAATGTCTGCAATAGCTGGAGTTTTACAGACAAACTGGTCGGCTGCAATGAAGCAGAAAGAAAGTGTTAAGGTAGGCTGAAGAAGCCTATTCATTACATTAAATTTTTTAACACTGTTTAAGACTTTTGATGTGCAGATTTGGTCCAAGAAATTTCATTAAAAAATAAAATATAATGTATATCAATAGCTATTTTAAAGAAAGAACACATTTCAACTTTTTAGAAGAAATATTTATTAAAAGGGCATACATTCAAACAGATACAAAACTAACAAAAAAAATGGAAAAAATCTGAAAGGCACTCAGTGCATTTAGGTTTTTTGGACTTTTGGTGGAAGCAAGTGAGAACAACCCTTTTGTGCCAAAAACCATAAAACACTTTGATGTGACAGTAACAGTTGGGAAGTTGTCCAGATACAGAAGAAGCAGAGAGCGTAAGAGCGAAGAGTAACCTTTGTTAACAAGCCAGCACTTTGGGGTAAGGGGAGCAAATGGGAACTCCTAGCTTTGAATGTGTTTGAAAGTGTTTTGATCCAAAAAAGGACTGCAGGGTTTGTGAGGAGACTAGATAGTTTTGCTTTAAACTCCTCTACAGAGGCAAAATGCAAATGACTGTAGGTTGAAGAGGGATTTTCTTTTTTGTAAACTGTCTGCCCAACTTCTTGAGCTATCAGCTACATCTTCTTACTCTTTGTCACTACTCATTCCAATCCAGCTTAGTACTAGAAAAAACCTAACAGGCACACAACATGTAAAGACAACTCATCCATTGTACTTGTGTTATAAACTAAGTTTGTTGCAGCCTAGTGAAAAGATACTGTGTTTTGCACTTTCTTTTTGAAACCAATACATATTACAAACTAAGAATATGCATTCTCATATTGATTTTCAAAAAACAGTAACATCACAAACAGCAGTTCGATAAATACCTAATTTCTGACAATTTAAAAAAAGCAGTGTGATTTGATCACTGACATAAAAAATGTTAGCGTAATATTGTTACAGCCATCTGGGCCACACATCTTTAACTTTTCGCTTAGTATTCAGCTGGCATTCTGGTTTCCTTCAGATGAGTTTCCAGTTTAGTTGGGGTCAGAGTCAGCACATGTATGCACCCCTCAGGTGATAACATGGTAGCTTCTGTGGATCTCAGCATGCAGCCTCTCATCATGCTGTTGGATGGCCTTCTGTCAAACTTGGAGAAATATATCTTCAAAGAACTTCCTAGTTTTCTTATACTTCCTGACTGGGGAGTGGGAGACAAAAACGTATGTAACATTTGCTTTCCATAGCAATGGTAACAGATAATATAATTGAAATTAAACCACATTTAGTCCATTATTAATCAGTCAACATAAATGTAAGAATTGTATCCCACTGTCCATTTCATCTCCATATATCAATTCCTATTTCACCCCTGCTTCAAAGAACATGTCCAGGATAACCAGACAACCTATCCAGGAGAACCATACACAAATTGGTTATGAAGTTATATATTTACTATAAAATGTCAGTTAATACTGTCACTGTGTTAGTTGCAAACCTTTTAAATGCAGCAGAACAGCTAGCTTTTATGTTGTGCAAACTAAATGAAACCACAATGAAGATGTCTTGAACATTCTGGTGATAAGAGGATAATCAGCTTCAAATGGGTTTATCATTTAAAGTCTTTTGCAATACTGCACCACAGCGATGAAGGAAAAATTGGCAAAAGTTTTCATAAGTCATTAACATATGTGGGTTTTCCAAAACTCTAATAAAACACACCATTCTAATCTGAACCTCGCCAAATGGTCAGATTAAGGGTATGGCTTGAACTTAGTCACCTTGTCAAACAGAACTGGATGCAAAGTGCCCCTTTGGCAGGAGGGATTCTAGCATGTCTCAGAAGCAGAGATTAACAACTGACCCCTTACATCCATGCTGTTAACCCCTAAGGAGAGTTTACCCAAGATGAGGGTTTATAAAGAGCTGAGGTCACTGTGGAGGTTAGAGGCCTTGGTTTACCAAGCAGACACACACCCACAATTCTTCTGTCATTACATGTGGGTTTTAGAGGTCACCAAGGGGTTACAACTAGTTATGTGCATCTGCCATAACAAATCCTTTGGCCATGCATCCATGCGGGAACAACAGATCAGCTACACCTATACATTATAGCAGACAATGCAGTCCAAGCAACATTGCCAAGAATGCCTTGAGCAGTACCTCCATGCCACAGAAACATTCTGCATTACTGTTCAGCACAGACAAGTACAAATGATTGTAATAACTATGGCAATAACAAAACAAAGAAATGATAGAGTTTAATATAGATTAATTGCAGTTATCTTGCAAGCACTTTTTTTGCTTTGCATTAACCTATCTCTGATGTCCCTGAGGCAAAAGCTTCACCTACATAATAATAAACATAATAACAATAATGTGATATTGTCAGTAAGCTCTAAGACTGGCCTAAAATTAGCCCTGGAATCCTTCTCTGCCAGTACATTAACTCTCCTCAGAACAGAAGTGGAAAAATGCAGAAGAAAACTGAAACAATTTCATTACCATCTAAAATTTTAGAGAAGCAGATCTGGCTAAAGACTGTTTTCCTTGCTTTAGATTTCCATCTAATACAAATGAATTCTAACTTGCGTTTTTGCTCACAAATATCTGTCTTTCTCTCCCATGCCTATCCACTGTATTGCATCATATTTCTTTACATGAATGCTTCAGAAGGCCTGGTAACTGGGATGGTAAAGTTCAAGCTCACTTTATTACTTTGAAGACAACTTTTCAACTTATAAGGTAATGAATAGCAAGAAAATACCATCTTTGTCAGTACTGTGAAAATCCTGCATGTAAATCAGTTCGACCCATTCAAACAGCAAAATGCCAAGCAATTCACACTCTGCCAGCCTTAGGAAATATACTGCTGCTTCCTTCTGTCACTGTGCTGAAAACTGCAAGCAGAAAAAAACCCTTTTCAAATTCTTTCTCGCCACAGCAGAGAGCTGTATTCGTCCTGATTCCATTTTCTTCAAACTAATAAGTGGTGCTATGAAGTTAACTGAAAACCTTGATGCATCATGGATTTAGTCGCAAGTCCCTTTAAGTCTGGATATTAAAATCTTATAATTATTAAGGTTATAGTAAGTCTATTTTTCATGAAAAAAATCCTTCAGTAGATTAAATTCCCATTTCTGCTGCCCAACACTGCTTTAAAAATGACAAAAAGTGACTCATGGTTCACATTCACTCACAATGTTTCCTCGACATAAGAAACTTACTCCAGTGGCATTTCATGATATTTAACATACTTTTCCTTCATTTTTTTTCCCTCAGCAGCTATACTAACTTATGAAGAACTTCATGCATCTTGCAAGTCATATATTGACAGGATTAAAACACAACAAAAGTATAGAAGCTGCACAATCACTCTAACAGTAAGAATGTTTTTGTATTGTTGTGACACCTCATCACTTTCAATTCAATGCAAAACAAATCGAACAAAGAAGTATTACTTATTTACAGACACACCGTCCACTAGAACAACTGCTCTTGGATCACTGCAAAACAGTATGGTGACCAGTCTACTGAGACTATTTTGGGGCAAAGTATGAACATGTGGCAGGATGTACAGAATGTCAACTTTTATTAGAGTAATGTTGCTTCGTATATGTTAACCGGGGTTGGATTAGTTTCTTTTTGAGTTTAATCCCATAAATTTCAAGTACAAACAAATATTGCAACAAAATTTGTAGAAAAAAATGAAAGTTGTGTAAAGTTAGTATTTGGTTGCATATCCATTAAATGTAATAACTGCATGAATGCTGTAACCCACTGACTTTGCTAGACTCTTGATATCTTATTTTGAGACAGGCTCTACTAAGCAGTTTCATTTAGTTTATCATTCTTATGGTTTTTCTGACTTAGGGTTCTGCTTCAACAAGTGAAATGTATTTCCTTCACTAAACCCTGACTGAGAATTGAACCCCAATGTCCTGCATGGATAGCACAATCCTTACTCACTATGCTATGCAACCAGGCCTACACTATGTAGACATACAGATACCTAAGTCCTTCACGTGGAGCTGATGTCAGCTCAGTTTTCCTTCTGAGGGACTTTAGTCCCAACTTGACCCTGACTGACAACCAAACCCAAATGCCCACATGCAAGGCAGACTCCTTACCCACTATGCTACGCAGCCAGGCCTACACTATGTAGACGTACAGGTACCTAAGTCCTCCACTGAGAATTGAACCCCGCTCCTACACGTAAGGCAGACTCTTTACCCAGAGGTGTTTGTGGACTCAGAATTCATTGTGGTACTACCATCATCAGATAGAAGAAAGTTTGTGGACTATTTGCAAGAACCTGGTTTTCTGAATGAATTACTCATAAAATGTTGCCTGATCATTTCAGGCACAACAATAAATAAGATGCGTAAACTTATAACACACAAACAATTGTACTTCGTGTCTATAGTGTACACAGTGTTTAATCATGTACAATCCAGGCCAGAGAAACTATATGAATCCACATATTTAATAACTAGTAGAACCTTCTTTAGGAGTAATAAACCCCAGAAAACATTTCTTGTAGATCAAACACGCACAACAATGAGGAGGAATTTTAGACCATTCCTCCCTACCAAAACTGTTTCAATATTTTTCAATATTTCTGGGATATCTCATTAACAGGTCTCTTCAGGTCATGCCACAGTATCTCAATTGGGTTAATGTCTGGACTCTGACTTGGGCATCCCAAAACACAAATTTCCTTTTTTATATAATGCTGCTGTTGATTTATTTTTGTGTTTTGGATTAGTGTCATGCTGCATCATATAACTCCTATTAAGCTTCAAGTAAGACCACTACCTTAACATTCTCCTGTAAAATTTTTTGATACAATTTTGAATTCATTGTTCCCTCAACAATAGCAAGCTGTCCAGGCCACGAGGCAGCAAAGCAGGCCCAAACCACAATGTTCCCACTACCATGCTTCACAGATGGGATGAGGTTTTGGTCTGCAGTGAATTTTTCCCCTCCAAAAACAGTGGTATGTATTTCTGCTAAAATATTCAACCTTTGTCTTATCTGTCGAAAGAACATTGACCCAGATGTGTTGGGGAGTATCTAGGGGTACCTGCAAACTTGAGACTGGAGGAAATTTTTTTTGGACAGCAGTCATTTCTCTCCATGAACACCATTGTTTTTCTTATTGTGACATTGTGAAAGTTCTACAGTTTTCTCCATGTCTTTTGCCATTACCGGTGGCTTCTTTTTTTTAATCTCCTTCAGCATTGCATGCTCTTCATGGGGTTGCAAAAGGTTCAAAACCTTTTTTTTTTTTAACACAAATGTGCACAATCAATAAAATCCATAAGCCAGCTGCAGCGCTAGACACGCATGTGAAAGCCCTGACACTGCCTCCTCCATGCCTCACAGATGACGTGGTGTGCTTAGAATTATGTGTAGTCCCATTCTTTTCCCACTTTTTTCCTTCCATAATAAAGGTTTATCTTTAGTTCATTTGCCCATAAAACTTTTCTGTCAAATAAATTTTTACCAATTCAAACCTGGTGATTCTGTTTTTGGTGCTAATGAGACATTTGCATCTTACAGTGTAGCATATGAAGTTGTTGTCCCTAAGTCTTCTATGAATGCTGAATTGGGATACTTTTACCCTTGCACTCTGCGGACTGCCTGATTTCTGTGGCTGCTATTTTGGGGCTTTCCTTCACAACTCTAATGATTTTTCTTCGCTCAGCTGTTGCTGTTTCCTTTTAAACATCCTGGTTGTTACAAATTGCTTACTCCTTTAGTAGTTTCTTTCATTTTCAACATATTGTACTCTATAATGTCAAGACGGTGAACCTTTCCCATAATGCCTTCATGCAAATCATTTGTCTGTTTTAATTATATTTTGTTGATGGATGCTGACATGATACTGTTGATTGCTCAGTACCTACTGTTCTACAATGATTCTAACTAGCCTTATCCTTAATTTCAACTTCAAAATTACTAGCTTTTCTATCATAGTTTTTCTCTGGTTTTTCGGTTTTTACTTTGTTTTACACCAATTACCTCAAAGAACTCTCAATAAATCACATACAACAGGTACATTCCTTCATAGGATTAGATGAGCAGGCAAAGCATCAGTCACAACAACATTCAGTAGATACTTCTGGTCATCTGTGCTAACAACGACCTCTGCCCTTAAGTATGCTTTCAGATCCCCATGTTCAAAAAGCATCAATTCTTTATATTTAATACAGCTGTCTTCTACAAGAGTTGTTAAAGACCTTAGAACCCCCATATCTATGAGTGCTTTGACTGACTTCCCACTCAGACACTGGATAAGAGTCTGTCCTGCTTTTGTTAAACCCTAGGTCTATTTTCTGCTCTTTGAACATAACATTTACCAGTTAATTTTGGTTTTAGCACTGGACATAAACCTTATGGCTAGGTTGCTGACATTAAAAGCAAATAAGCCTTTTACTTGTCCAGTCCCCTTATCAGCAGTTAGCTTTGGGAACTGATAAAAGGTGTGAATGTGGACCCCTCCTCAGTGGCCATGCAGATACTGCAGGGCAGCTGTCTTGCCATCAGCCAGGTTCTGATGTTAGATGAAAGAACTCAAAAAGGCGTTCAAGAATGATGAATTTGCCGAACTCATCCATGGTTCTCTGGTTTGATCAAATCCATTAAAAAAAAATCCCATGTCTCAGTTGTGATCTCTCGAGGTGGTGTAGTAGCTGCCTGAAGTGTGGACAATAGGTCTCAGATAACATGTCAAATTTCAGCAACAGTACCTCTTTCTTTTACACAGGGCTTCGTCAGTTAGCAAAAACCCAGTCCAGCAAGGCCACCCTTTCTCTTACAAATGCCATGTTCTTGCTCTGTTTATAAACTGAAAACTACAGCTTGCAATGACTGAACATTGCTGATAAGCTGGCGTCTTTGGTTCCTCCTGGAAGTTTCCCTCCCATGCAATTTCAGTCTCTTTAGTCTTAGAGAGTGCTTGTCAAGCTGCTTAGAGGCTGCATGTCAGTTGTGGAGGAAAAGTCGTGACATGCGGCTAAGTGCATGTGATATCCTCAGGCTCTGTCAAAGTGTGGGGGTGAGGTTGACTGCTACAGGGCCCCCTCTTCACTATCTAACTTATAAGGCATTTCATTTTTTACAGTCTTGTTTTGTTTAACAATTCAAAAGCAAGACAGTATTTTTAATCATGTACTCTAAATCAAAACCTTATATTGTAATCCCTTGATTTACAAATGCTTAAACTAAGATTCCTCACTATAACAGTCTCATTTAGTTCTGTCATTTTAATTCATCAGTGTTTCCCCACAGTCATGAACAGCTGATCTGAATGTCACACACAAACCACATAGTGGCATTACCCACTTTCTCCACATGTGCATTTTTTTCTTGCATCACAAAAACCCAGTACATACACAAACACAGAGAGGACACCAAATGCAACAAAAGCTATGCTGGGGGTGAGCAATGAAATACTAAAAGCATACAAATACGAAAACCCACCCCAATCACTAAACCATAATTAATATCACACAGACTTAGAAAACATAACTAATACACTTACAGTACACATCAAAGTATGGTGGGAAGGGTCCACTATCATAGATGGAGCTTATAATGTTCTGGTACTATGTAATATTTGTGTTTCTGTGTGAAATAAAGAGATTTGGAGAATGTGTGTAAAACCACGTGTCTTTACTTTGCTTTACTTTTACTGCTTTATTTAGTTGTCATCTCAATGCACCTAGGATTTATGGGAAATGCAGTAATTCACTGCAAGTATTATAGAACTGTGGTTCTACCATGCCTTGTTGTTGTTAATATGCATAAATAGTTTTAATGACAAAAATAACTAAATAGTTGTAATAATATGAATAATAAATAGTTCTTTAACTGTTGTGGGGAGTTCCAGAAGAGATACTGGCCCTGTTGATGTCCAGTGTGTTTGAGTGCTTCAGGAGCAGAATGTTATGGTGTTTAACAGGCACTGCTGTGTTAGACATGCCTTGCAGAAATAAGGTTAGCACTTAGCCTCACTTCCTGGAAGAATATTTCCATTAAAACTAATAGGATCTATGTTTGCTCTTTCATGAATTTTCAGCTTATGAGCAGTTTTTCCAGGAATACAATACATTTGTAGATCAAAGGATTACTGTACACAAATATTACCAAATCAATCATATAAAAATGGTAGCGGCTTTGCTTCTCCCATCGTAATTCCATTCCATTTGCTCACATATGTACAAAAAAAGTCATAAAAATGCATTCATTGCAAATGAAAAACATTTCCAGATAAAACGTAACAGAAAGCTTTTTCTTATTCAAACCACACTGAATGAACTCAAAATATCACCTATATCCTGTTTCCCACTGTTGCCACAAATAACACTACAAGCGTGTCAAAACATAGACTTAACAAAGGTGGTTGACTAGAGTGAATACTATAAATACAAGATGATGGAACTGCTATAGTTGAAACAAAGCTAGTGGAATGCAGAACCCTGGCATGAGGTGGGCATTACCAGATTGATAGCTGAAAGTGGGTGACCCATGTCAAACTGCAGATAATGATGAAAAGCTGCCTAGAATGAGGCAATAAAGCGCAACCAAGTAAGCAGTATAGTGATGGTATATCGCAGGACTGAGTTGAAAGACAGCTTCTCACTGCTCACCACTGTCTTCCCTCAATGAGATAATAATGGCCAGCTACCACTTGACATGGAAACGGTAAAGAGATTTACGGCAGCTGGGCTAACACAAGGGAGAGCATTTATGCTGACATGGAACAGGAGCGCTCCTTGGGATGGGCCCAGAGTTGTGATGTGCATGTCAATGTCTTAGCTTTTATTTTTGTTTAGAGGATGTGTCCATCCCTGCTGCTGCTCTGCCTCTGCCCTACTCATGTGTCTAGCTCTGTTGGACCCTAAGCCACATACGGCATAGTATATAGCACCTAGTTTCAACTTCCAGGAATTTGAAAGAACTAGGAAGAACACTATAGGTGATGAAGGGTCTTGCAGGTTCATTGTGGTGTTTCAGTGATTCTTTTTGATAGGATTGTAGGTTTGTCTCTTGAATCCTGTGTTAACTAAGCAGTATCAGATGTACCAGCTCCACTCAATCACTCGCAACAAGTACAGGCATCTAGTGAATGACAATTGCAAATAACGAACATAATGTTTCTCCACTTGATACACTACATGTCAAACAGGGTTTCATCATTGGATGGGATGGGCACATTGCAGTATATGAAATTTTAACATGGTACAAAGTAACTCAAATCTAGTGGCCTAAAGCAACCCGTAACAAAACCTGGCACAGCCCAAAACAGGCTCTCCAATGGAGCTCTGGTTCCTGTCTGGAATGACAGTGCTTCTATGGAGTGAACCCAGAGGGTAAGGGGCACCTCCATGGCTCCTAGGCCCACCTGAATGCCCTCTGGGTGCTGCATTACACACGTAGTGTTTTCAGAGGGGGATGTTTGGACAACTCTGAGGTATTCGACAAGTGTGGGCAAGAAGCTGTATTAAGGAGCCACATGTAGCAGCCAAGTTGGTCTCAATCCTAACCCTGTCTCCACATGCTTGGCATTGCACTTGCACACAACACTATAACACACCAACAATAACCGTAGTAGAGATACACCTTAAAGACCACACCTTAAAAAGAGAAAATAATAAATTCTTACCAATTCTATATTGAATTTTTCAAAATTCCAAAAACTGCAGTTAAATGTTCAAAGCTAGTATCAGCTACAACAAGAAACAAAGCCTGAGAATGTAAAGTTCTCGTTCTGTTCATTTTAAGCAGAATGCAGAAAGCCATACATCTTTGCGCTAAAAATAAGTTATCTGTCATCTTCAGCAGTATTTCATTTTAAGTTTTATTGGGGTCAGGCAGGTTAAAGAGCAACGGAAAGCACAAAGCACTGTAGAGGGACAGGCATAATTTACAACAATTTATGCACTCTAAACTGAGGTCTTTCTCAGCTAGCTAAAAAACTGAGTCTTGCTAAAATCAAAATATATAAGTCACAGATACTTATATTCGAATCCTTGTACATTCAGTGTACTATACATGTAAATATTCAATATTTCTATTACATTGCAAAGTTATTCTGTGGCTCTAGGTTTAGTAATATAACTAACCAATTCTTCTTTCTTATATCACGGTAACTTAGGGGTGATTAAAATAGGTGAAAACATTTAAAGTACAATACAATAAATACCCAGGTTCTTTCCTCAGCAGGCCCTTGTTTATATTGGTAACAGGAACAGTGCAGGTTGGGCTAATATATGTGTATCAAGTGTAGTCTGGACAGAAACTCTTGTGACAATTAACTCGTATGACATTTCACTCTTGCAACAACCTGCCTCCATTATGAGGGTTATGAATAGAAAACTCAGGAGACCAGAGAATGGGAATGAAACCTTAATTTTCCATCAGCAGATTTACATACCTATACACACGCAATACAACTAAACCGCAACTGCTTCTGAACTAATTGAACACACAGAGGGTTCGTAGTCCTCCATAGCTCGATGGATCTCATATAATGCATTGCTGTTGGCTATGCGCAAATAGTTGTGTTTAATTGTATATGTAAAATAGTTCAGTACTAAGAAGTGTAATTGGGTGATTGCTAATTCCCCCAATTGCTGTTTGACAGTTGTGTGGGAGAGTCGGTGCTGATCTTTCTGCCCCAGTCTATTGGAAGAGGGAATGTAGTTAAAAAATCTGCCTCAGGTACCAAATACCTTGGGTATGCCTCTGGTTGGAACACAGTCTTCCATTATTAGCATGGTTTTTACTCTGTAGAATGCAGTTCATACTGTACAGTTTTTTTTAGCAAAATTTACAAAGACGACTGTTTCCTACTTCTGCTTTGACATTCTATATGTTTGCCTGTATGTGTTAAGTTGGCACAAAAGCTCTTGCACTAATACAACAAGCAGTCAGTTTTGTTCAGCAAGGAAACTCGCTAGAGCTCTCTACTTCTTTTTCAGTAATGTAATTGCTTGTCTCATTTAAACTGACTGAAAACAAAAAAGTCTCACAACAATAAACACCCATAATTCTTATGCAAACAAGGATCTTTTCCTTCAGATAAGTTTGATTTGTGCTCCCTTCCTACTGTTGATTCACACTCTCAAGTTCTGGAACACCTCCGTTAAAAGTATGGCACCGATTCCAATATTTTGCTAAGCCCAAGCCACTTCCCCTCTGGGACCTCTCTGGAAACGATAATTGTGGGTCTTGCCACCTTTTTTAGCCTTTTTTGGCCAATGCACATTTGGGAAATAGGCTAATTGACAGTTACAGCCTCTGACCTTTCAGTGCAGGTCCAGACAAAAGGATGAGAAAAAAATATTTCAAACTTTGTCTTTTGAATGCGTTGTGGACACTGAGGTACGCCTTTCCTATTTTAACATCGTTACAAATTATTTGAAGACAAAACTTTTTAAATTACTACTTATTTTAAAATTAACACTGCTTTTATTTTGTAATAATTAACCAAGTCGACTGAAAAAGGAAACACGGATATGTAGAGATAATTCCTGTTATAATACCTCTAGTGAAAGCACTTGGGTCAGAAGCCTGTCAGCTCTGCCGCCACAGTAAGACTCAGATAACCCTCACTTCTCAACTCTACCTTGTTACAGTCATTCTAGACAGAACAAATTTATGATGAGCACTTACCTTGATTGTGCTGTACCCATCTGTTCCAAACAGCATATTCATCTCACATATATCCAGTCATCTCCAGACAGCCAATTATAGCCACAGATCCATTTTGGGCTTGATCTTGCAGAACAACCCCTTGTTATCCTCTCAGAGGGATGCAGGCCTGTTCTGAACTGCCCACCCCTGTACCGTTGTGACAACTGAAGCTGACTTGAGCCCACACCTCCAGGGTCACAGAACTAGACAAATCTTTGCTTTTCATCGAGATACACAGACATGAGAAGAACAAAGTGGCACTCACCATTTTCTTTGGGCTGCAAGGAAGGTTTTTATCAAGTAGCAGCCTGCCCTTCCCTACCCAGTTGCAGCCGAAGATGGTTTTTTTTTATAGCAGAAAAGTTGTCAAGACCGCTTTCTTGTTATTATACAAAGCTCACAGAAACATCTGCCATAATAACTCTTGTTGAAAAGCAGGTGATTCTTTGTTGTAACGCTGCCAGTACCACCCTACCTCCTAAAATTTCATTCTTCTCCTCAACCAAACTTGTATCCTTCATTCTCTGAGGAGCAATAGTTTCACCAGCTGGCTCTGGATGTCGTGCTGAAACCATACACAAAAACAGAAACTCATAGAAAATGCAACAGCCAACACACATTAGGATAAGGGGGTTTTAACACAAAATTTAATTTTTTCTAACATACTTATCACAACACTAGACTGAATAAATATATTGAATTTCAATTCTATAGCTCAGTTTAAGTGAAATGGTGAACATTATTGTAATATAGGCTATACTCAAATTTCTGGACCTGAATTTTATGGATTTCAGATTTCATGGATAATTGCCAAACCCCCCCCCATAAACATAAAACAAAAATGCAGTAGCATAGATCTTGAGACGCAGTATCTTTTTTGTACAATATATTTAAACTTGAAATTAAATATTGCATGCATGTTTAAATATTTAATGAATTCTTTAGGCTTATTGGAGAAAAATAATTTCATTATTAAAAAAATGCTTGAAAATTTTTGTTCTATGTCTCAAGCGAACCAACCAACCATCCGCATGAAGGTGGCAAAGCGCCCCCAGTCCCCTTATAACGGTGTTCTAATCTTGTTGCTGCCTTATTTACCCCTTTCTGCACATAATTCACAATTCATAATGTACTGTATGCATGTTTAAATTACAATACTGAATCTTATTTCATTTTATTAAGTAGACTACATTAAGGATAGTCTGGAAAAAATGGAAGATAGGCTGTATGTGTAAAATATTTTACTGTGATGAGCTGCTTCTGTTCTGGCTTTCAAAAAACATAAATTGACCAAGGAATGCAAGAAAATAAATACCAGTGGCCTCAGTAATGGGAATTTATTTGGTTTAAAAGTTAATACATTATATTGGCCATTTATCCCAAATTCCAGTCTTGTCTAAATGTCTTCTTTTTGTGCTAAATGTATACTTTTTTCAGACTACAGCTGCTTTTTAGAATATGGGATTCCTAGAGAAGTGGGAGCAATATATTGTCACCTTGGACAGACACATAAGGTAAATACAAATTAATACTGGTGAGACAATAAGGGTGTGGTATAGCTCAGCCAGATGTCCCCTTGCATGTATGGGTGGAATTTCTTCAGTTCATTCTGGTAACACAGGTCAAAAACCTCCCCTTTTGAGCTGTCTTGTAAATGCTCCAAAGAATTAAGGATTAACCCAGCAGCTGAGAGGTTCAGGATACATGGTGGGTGACTTAGTCTCCATGATTGTCTAATTACAGCACATTTTGAACTATTGCACTGTTATCCTAGTTTAAAAAAAGAGACACTGCAAGGAAGTAATCACAGGATGAGATGCATCATAGGTTGCCAGTTACTGCTTTGAACAGTGACCTAATGAAAAGCTACACTCCCTGTCATTATGAAGTGGCCAAACCATGTTTTGCAGGACTCAGCTCCTTAGATCTCTAGACTTTGAGCTGTCAACTCATTTGCATAAGTACACTTTGAATGATTGACTTGTCACAACCAATCTTGTCAACTAATGGTTGCAAGTATTGCCATATGGAAAGCAGTCGTGCTAGAGTTCTGCGTACAACACTTTCCTTTGTTACCTGATTCATGGTAGTATTTGTACATATGTTGCATTGACAATGTGTTTTTCCTTTTTTAAACTGCTTTTAAGCCAATGTTTCAAATCTAGCCTAACTTGATATAAAGGGAATAGTTATGGCTGTGGGTATAAAATAAACCTTTTAAGAAACCTGGGAGATGAAAATTAAATATAATGAAACAGCAACTCCAAAAACAATGCATTTATAACCTGATTTCTTATAGGAATTTAAAAGTAGATGTTCAGAAACCATGGGAAGACTGCTGAAATGTTCCTGAGGTCAGATGTTTTAATGAAGTCTGTCACTGAAAGTTGAAAGGCTTGTTGAAATTGCAAATTGAATTTGACAAAAAAAAGTTTTTTGCTATCCTTTTGAATTTAAAGGTGTTTTCTTTTGACGTTTTCCAACTACAGCTGTGTGAATATTTATAATTCCATTTCATCATCAGGTCACTTCAGTGCTCCTTTCTCTTTTTAATCTTTTTGTTGTCCCATTTTTTGCTGCTCAATATGAAGGATTACATTTCACAGGTGATATACATACCTTCATAATGGCCTTCCAGAGGTTTACTTCTTTGACTGCCTTTCACAGCAATGACCTTTACTCTGTATTTCATACTGGGATTTAAATGGTGTATTACTGCTTTGCTCTCCATTTTGGAGATTTGCAACTCATTTTTCTTCCCATCTGTAATTGAAGCAAAAAACATAATTCACGATTCCTATATTTTCTTATTATAAATAATGCATCTTATGAAATTTGAATGTCTTTACAAAATCAAGCTTAGTGCAACAATGTATTGGAGAGGTGTGGGATTGTGTGTATTGAAAGATTGTTTGGTATTGTCAATATTGGAGAACTGTTGGCATGGTATTATGATTTGTTCCACAGTCCCGTGGAAAGATTAGGCTTGTGCCATGATGACAGTAAAGAAATGTATATAAAGAAACAGCAGATAGCTGATGAAACAAACATTTTTCAATTTTATACAAATTGTTTGAAATGGTCAATTAAACTCTTTTCAACAAGCAAGTTTCACACTCCAGTGTGTGTATGTGTATATATATTATATATATGAGTAATCCTGCTGCTGGCCATCAGTCCAGCCTGATACAATACAATGCAATGTTACACTTCATTTTAAAACCTGCCTACAGCTTTTTAATTTCTATCTTGTACACCCTTCTGCAGTTCCTACAACTTTAAAAACTTTCTACATATTTGCAGAATTTTGTGAATATAAAGTGGTTTCAAAAACAGACATTTAAATTATCCAAAACATTTTTTGCAGCATTCAGTTTCATGTAACATAACTCTGTATGTCATAAAAAAAGTGCTTGCAAAATGTTAACTCCTTATATTCTTCACCCTTTGTGCTGGTAAAGTCCCACTATAAATCCAAATCCACCACTGCTCTTTCTGCAGTGATGGCTGGCGAATCAGTGTCTGGAGGGAAGGAAACGTGCTTTATCTGCACTGCTTTGACTGCGCAGGAAAGAAGGACTGAGCTCAATGGGAACAGAGGTGGCTAATTCAATACAGAAAGGTAGGGTTAAGGGGATTAAATAATATAGCATAACAAGCTAAGAGGTCATGCAGTGACTGATAATATACTATGAACTCTGAATACAGATGAACAAGTTCTGACCCTCTTTAGTATCTACACACTTGTCGAAAAAAAAGATACTGCATGTCAAGATCTGCGATGGCAAAAATGTGAGCAGACTCAGAGGTTTACCCAAGAAATAAAGTTATGCTTTTTTAATCACAGTATATAGGATGACAGTTCATCCATTTTGGAACACTAAGAACATATAAAGTCCTAAACTCCTAAATATAAGCCATAGTAGGGAAGGAAAAAAAAAACCAATGCAGTGCATATCTCAAACTGGTAGTTGAAGGCAAACTTTAGAGAGGTCTATCTGGTGACTGTTATAAACCTTGTTAACACAGGGTTATTCTGAGCATGAGACTGACAGGATGAAAGACTTGAAATGAGCCATCATGTCAGGCCACACATTACTTAGGTGGGAACCAGGTGTCTGGCCAAAATTTATGGGTTTTTGTAAAAATACAGCACAGAACAGAAGCAACCATGACCTCCTTTGAGGTAGTCAGTTACTAAACCTTTAAACAACAATTACTGTCATACATGTATGTGATTTATTCCACTAAAATATAGTATGATATCCCACTGTGCAGTACATTTAACAAAATGGGCATGCAAAATGCAGTTAAATAAGCAAAAGTGAAAATTTATATGGTTTGTCATTTTTCTGGCATATTCACAAGACATTCTTTATAGTCACTTATCACCTACTGAAGTGTATAATTTTCTTATATAGGAATACTGGGATTAATGGGGATGGTAACCTTAAAATGTGTAAAACTAAATCTATTACTTAAATAACACCAGAACACATAAGTGAGAAATACATGTTATGAGCACAGAATCCACATTGCCAGATTATATGCCTTGCATAGATACAGTACATGCACTGAGGAAGACAACACCCAAAATATTTTTGGGTGATATGACTACTTCTTGCTTTGCCATTAACTATCATTAAATAAATACAAGGAGTGTGATTATATGAGTGCTGATTCCTTGGTATTCCTTTCCATTACAGGAACTACTTTTGGCATGAATTCAGTTGCTCCTTAACATCTCAAATGGGAAGTCTGTATGTTTAGTCACAGCACTAACAGAAATTTCCTTTGTAACAGATGAATACAGCCAAGTGATATCAGCTCATACAAACCACAAGCCTCCAGACACCTGTTGGCACATAGGTGTCTGACACTTAATGCTTTGCTTTTGAAGAAGGGCTCAACAGTAAGATTACACCTGCATGTTGTCTGTCCTCAGATCTTCAGAGAGCTCCCTCCCTATCCTACTCTTCTATTCTTTTGCCAACATTTGTTTTTATGCTTGACTTAAGTGCAGTACAAAAAAGTACAGAGTTTTTCAAATATTTCCACTTGAGATTAATGCTTTGCAAAATCAATAGATATTTTTCAATTTTTACTTTCAAGGTCTGTTCATATATGCATGGACTGTTGGTATCTAAATTGTAGAAAAAAAGATACCCAACATACCTGGTTCTGTGTTATAAATAAATACATAGCTGTCAAAGTCTCCTCTTGGCTCTTTCCATGATACAAGCAATTTTTCTGAACTCAGTAATTTAAAACGTAACCTTCGTGGAGGTGAAACTGGATTAAAAGAGAAAGAAAATGTTCTTGTTACAGCTTGGATCCTATAAAAGACATGTAAAAAAGCCATACTGCTACTTACTAATCACAGTTTTTTGTTCCATTGGCTACCAAACAGTGTGGTTAATATTCCAAAGGCTAGAACTCAATCAGAACGCTGATCTTTTATAGATCACAATAGTCAAGGATATACAGATTGTCCTCCCTGTTTTGGCACTTGCAAAACTGTCTTTTTATGAAGTGTTTTGGTTTAAGATAAGCAGTTTGATTGTATTCCAGCCAAAATGGAACTATGACAATTTCCTCTGGACTCTAACAAATGTATAACAACTACACAGGAGTCTGGGGAAACAAACAAACACATGCCACAGATGTTACAGAGGCATGAAGCCACATTCTCTTGAATTGCAAATCAAAGCAGGTTTTATATGCCAATTCAATTATAAGTCAATTCTTTTATATTTCGTGAGAGTGCAAAAAGCATCTCATTTATTGTCAGGACTTGTTTATGGTCAGGATGCTTGCATTTTGGGTAGAGAATGTGCCTTTTTTCAGACATGAAACACAACAGGGAAAAGAGATGCTGGAATAGTACTGTGAGCATCTATTCCTGTCCTTAGTAAACACGCAGGGTCTACAGCAGGCGAGGCATACCATTTTCACCATTCTACTCATCTACATTAGTTCAGCTATGCAGACGGTACTAGACCCAATTCTACTGCATTCCCATTTCATATTCAGGCAGTTTGACACAAGAGAAAATGCTGCCTGCACGCAAACTGTCCAGTTTGTCTTTTTTAGGCAGACAAAAATCTAGTAAGTATTCTTTACATACCTACACTTTTGTCCTAATAAACCAGAAACTTTATCTATAGTACAATGTGATTTAAGTAATAAAAGCAGTGCAGGTATGTAAATAGTAAGCAGGTTGGTGGATCTAAAAGATTAAACAGTGGAAACTTAGTATATGAAGACAGATGAATGATAAAATTATACAATACTGTACCAAACTCACCAATCTGAAATAACAGGTGGAAACTCAGCACGATCTCTTCTCAGGGGAAAATTGACTCCCAATTCTGTCAGGGAATGCCTGCACGAGTGTGTAAGTGTGGGTGTGCACATGTGTGTATTTGAATCTGTATGTCCATATGACCACAACAGGGATCCAGTTTTCTGAAGAACTTGTGCATCCATGGACACAGTAACACACCCAACTATAGACTAAACACCAGTATTGAAGACTTAACAGATCATACTGTTATGGGGTGGGGGGGTGGAATTGCCATTCATTATGCTCCACTTTAATTTTAAAAAATCCATGGAATATAACAGCTGAATAATCAGCATACAATCTAAACAATGTTCAGCTGCACAAGTCATTAACCATAAAAAACTTCTGTCAGTACAAAAAAATCTTCATCTTCAATCCAAATAAGAGAAAATATAAACTCTACAGATATTTAAGCCAGATTCAAATCCATAACTGAATGCAGAACCCAGGAACTTTATGGCACCAGCTATATCTGCCGCTACACCATGTCACCCTACATACTGAAGATAATCCATTTCATAAATGTAAATTCCAAAAACTTATGAAGTTGTACCAATCTTTAACAGATATCCCCTTCATCTGAAGCACAGCCTTCCTTTCCTCATCATAATTTTCTCCCCCCCAAACGATTTAATACAGTACAAGAATAAAAATGTGTGATGAAGGGACAGGATGAACGTGACTTATAATTTCTCAAAACTGGGCCAGGTTTACACCTGCCTCCAGGAAGTGATTCCTGGCTGTCCCTGGGTGCCTTATCCTAATCAAGGCCCTAAAAGTTGACACTCCAAGCACATGCTAAAAGCTCTTTGAAGGGGTGGGGGAGCATTTCAGCCCATGGACACCTTACTTTGTTTGACTTGAAGGCCAGGTGGTATCAAAGGTCAGTGATTAAGCATAATAAGGCAGGTGTGGTTTGAGTCTCATTTTGGGAATAATGAACTTTTGTTCAAACATTGTCACAACTGAGACTGGCCTCTCTTGGGCTCCCTTCTAATTGAAGTGAGCAGAACCCAACCGACAACCAAGGACATTTACAGATATGATGGCATTTTGTACAAAAGCCAGAACATCACACACTGTTCAAAGAAGCAGCTCAGCTTATTTTTTACATGCAACTTATGTTTGGTAAAGTGAATATTTAAAATGGTGTTTAATATATTAAAGTCTATACTGTTTAAAAATGAAGATCAAAAAACTCAGAAAATATCAAATTTTGTGATTTTTTTTTTTTTAAAGCTGCTGGAATTACTGCACTACCCATACCAAAGACCCTTTCAAGACCATTTTGCTTAGTGTGCGACATAGTATGTAAACAATTAAACAGAAAGAGACAGACTGGCTGAATGATTTTCCATCATGGTACTTGACACATAAGAGACTGAAATGACAACACAACAGAAATGACTGGACCAAACTTGCACATCAAAGGAGCACAAAGGAGGTTAACTGGAGAAGAGAATATGGTGTTTACCTTGACCCTGAGCTGGCACTATAAAAAGTGCAGCCAGAGTCAGAAGGAGCAGTGGACAATAGGTCCTCATCTGGAGCCTTAAGACCTGCAGTTGCCTCACCTGTGCAATCAGGAAGCCTGGAAAAGCAGATGAGATGAAAAGAGCATTTAGAGTGGCCCCTGGCCTCTATGAAAGGCTAGCATGTAAAGAGAACAAAAAGAGCTATGCTGAATATTGATTAGTGAAATTAGTAAATCTGAGTTTAAAAAGCCACTGAAAATTCCAACCTTGAAACTTGTGATTTAAAAAAAAAACTTCAAGGTGTGAAGCTGGATGAATTGAGGGTGAAGAAAACATTTGAGTCTGGATGTAATCAAACTCTCAAGGCCAATCAAGACAACTCATAGGTCCAAGGTCCATAAGGGAGTGGGGGCTGCAGCTACCCTGGCTGAAGTGAAGTGGTGTTTAGCAGTCCTGGCATTTCTCCATTTTGCTGCATTTTTCTTTGTGTACCAGCAAATCTCATTAATAACATCCCTCGTTGCATTTTGCCACCCAGGGTGCACCAAGTTATGCTGCACAACTGTAGAAATTCATTGCTGGATCAGTATTTAATACTGCATAGTTTGCCAGTACCAACTGATACACAAGCCAACGTGGAAATAAAACGGTGTAACTGCACTTATTTTTGCCCACTTAAGACACTAAGTAGCCCTGGCATAGGTAGGCTGGTGTAGGGATTCCCTCCTGCTGCCTCCTACCATACTAAACTTTTCTCCCCACCAATGTTTTCTGCTACAATAAACTTAACACGGAGAAAAACGTAATTATTTTCTGTTTTTGGAAACTTATGAGTGCAATATTGAGTGGAACAAACAGGAATTAACTCCCAACACCAGATGTTTAAACAGTTTAAATTTATACACAGATGAAGGCAACCGGCAAACTTCAGTGCACTGCCTAATATTAACGTTTACTTGTAATTTATACGTCACAATTGCATTAAATTAGGTTTGAATTTAATCACTTATCTAATTAGGAATTATTTAACATTGAACAAACAAGTAGGTCATGATTCAATACCCTCAGTTCCATTAGTAAATGCTTGAAACTGCGTATTAGCTTCACTTGAATTTTTATTTATTGCAGTCCAAATCCACGGAAATGATTGGAGAATGCCACCCTTCTGAATCAGAAAAACGGATTACAGCGCTATGATCGTGCGCTTCTACTCCTGAGACGAACACCAGCAAAAGTGAGCGCCTCGTGTCGCGCGGCTACACGTCAATACAACTTAAACCGCCACACAGCACAAGTCCACCCTTCACTGTGATTTCATACCAGTGTCGCCCAGCGAATCCCAACGACACACAGGAATTTCTATTCTACACAAACTGTTAGAGGAGCTTTATTTTAAAATTGATTTTCACTCTTCGTCATTAAAACTCCGCGCTGCGTTTATCAAGTTGAGCGAAACAAACTGAACTAGTGCTTCAAGTTTACCTCGTTTGTTTTAAACATATGTTTTAATCGACAAGCGACAAAACATCAATAACCAAAAGCGTTCTGACTACTTGCTTCTTAGGGCTTGTGTAAAACTGAAAGTTGCCTCCTACACACTTTATACAGATTTTGTGCAGCTCGTTACCGTTTGTTATCTTCCAAGAGTTTTAATCGCTTTTCAGCCAAGAACAGAAATATAAATGTCCTACCTTTGAGCTCATGTGTCTAGGAGCAGTAGCAACTGCAGGCTTCTTTTGGAGCCTGACGACAGTGAGGAGAGTAGGACCCTCCGCCTGTTACCTACTGTTGTCAGTGGAGACCCGCGACGGAGTGTTTAGCGTCCTTTCTTACCCCTTTCACACCTTCACACACACACACACCCATCCCTTCGGCTACTCATTCTTGAGAGAGAGAGAGAGAGAGAGAGAGAAAACACGCGTAGGGGACGCCGCTGCTGTATGAAGCGCGTCAAACGACTCATTTCTGCCTTACGGTGACTTACTTAAATAGGTTCAGGAAGCGCCTCTGGTTAAGACTTAAGTAGTTTATCGATTCATGAATCACTGCAGGACGTTTCTTTAGTAAGATTTAAAACTTGTAGATTTTTGGACATTCACTTCAAAAACGCATTGATGGTTCCAGTTATACATTTCATTAAACATGTTGCTCCCTGTCTGCAACCAGAGAAATGTGCTACAAGTTACAAATAAAAGAAAATAAAGTACTGTGCTCCAAGATTCTAAAGTAGTGGGAGGTACAATACAGTATTTGCTTTTATCTCCAGCTAATATTGCATTTAATTCTGTCCTACATAATGCACGCATGGCCCAAAAAACTCAAGTACTTTTAACTTTACCATTTCAGTGAGAAAGAAATAACGGGATGTTATGAAACAGTAAAGACTAGATAAGCACAAGATAAATATAACATTTAGTTAAGGAAGCTTTTCTTATGCTGCATAGTTGGTTAAAACAGCAGCAGCAGGAAGAATTAAAGTACACATAAAATCTGCCTGTCACACCTGTACACATGCTGTCCTTCAAAATGAGGGATTATCTGCATACAGTTTGATATGGGTCAGTATGTTTATATCAGTAATGTTATGAATTTCCAGGCTGTACATAAAGAGTCCTTTATCTGTTAGTGGTTCAGTGAACAAAGGCCTTTGAACACTTTCTCCGGATCCTGCATCCTTGGTACCTGGCAGGATAAATGCACATGGAATTCCTCCATAAATTCTGATCTGAGGTCAGAAACATTGAAGTGATCACTGTAAGGGGATGCATTTTTAGCAAATGTATGCAGTACTGCTGCTTAGTCCTGGTAATGTCTAGGAGAGTAATCCTGTAAGCAAATGTTTCTACTATAAGATCTTTATACAGGTAATTTTCCCCACAGGTAATGTTTTCAGGATTTTGTACTGTGCGCAAGTTGAGCATGAGGCAATAAACCGGTGTACGTCCCACGCCATGCTCTCCCACCAGTACCTACATAGCAGTTGGTAGGTACAGGACTCCCCAGGAACCATTGCCTCATTACATGGGCACATGTGTCAATCTCTGCATGGTGGGGGAATGTACCGCTTTCCCGCTGGACACTGAGCTGGAGATGAGGTGTCGCCAAGTTCTCTAGCTATATCCTGATCAATTTCCCGCTGTATGGATGCTATTTGACAGTCAGAGGGTAATATTCTGACTGGTTCAGCGTTTGTGTATTTGGGATAATGCATCTGCCTTAGTGTTAGGGGATCCCAGTCTGTAGGTTATCGAAAACGGGAGGAAAAACAAGGCCCAGCGTGCTTGCCTGGGGTTCAATTGCTTTGCGCTGCACAGGTATTCCAAGTTTCGATGATCTGTTAATACTTGAAACAGGAGATTAGCCCTCTCAAGCCAGTGTCGCCACTCCTCGAGTGCCGGTTTAACTGACAGCAACTCACGATCTCCTATTCCATAATTTTGTTTGGCCAAGGTAAGTTTATGGGAATAAAAAGCAACCGGGTATAACCTAAGAGAATGGCCAACTCGCTGCAACAAGACGGCACCTATGCCGACATCCGAGGCATCCACCTCGAAGGGTTTAGACGGGTCAGGGTGTGTCAAAATGGGGGCAGTGGTGAACGCCTGTAAGTTTATTAAATGCTTGCTCGGCCTGGAGATTCCATAATAGGTGTCGGGATCTCTCCTTGCCCTTGAGCAGCGCCATGAGAGGGGCTGCTATGCCACTAAAATTTCTAATAAACCTGCGGTAAAAGTTGGCAAAACCCAGAAAACACTGGAGGTCCTTAGTACTACAAGGTGTGGGCCAATTAACCACTGCCTCGATCTTTGAGTGGTCCATCATAATACCTTCGGTGCCAATAATGTAACCAAGAAAAGAAACTTGCTGTAAGTGAAATTCACATTTCTCTCCCTTCACATACAACTGATTCTTCAAGAGTTGTGTAAGGACTGTACTGACATGGGTGATGCGAGACTCGAGATCTGGAGAGTATATTAAAGTATCATCAATATATGTGATCATAAATTCCCCATCATATTGCGGAGCATGTCGTTCATGAATGACTGACTGAAAAATGGATGGCACATTACAAACCAAAAGGCATACCCCGGTATTTGTAATGTCCATTCCAAGTAACGAATGCCGGTTTCCACTCATTCCCTTCCCAGATATGAACCAGGTTGTAAGCACTTCTGAGGTCCAACTTCGTGAAATATTTAGCACCTCGGAGTTGCTCTAAGGCTGCCGGCACCAATGGCAAGGGAACTTTTATTGCATTTATAACTTGGTAATTGATGCACGCCTTAAGACTTCTGTCCTTAAAAAGAAACCTGAAGCAACAGGGGATGTAGACTGCCAAATATATCCCTGATCTAGAGCCTCTTGGATATACTCATCCATCGCCTTAGTTCTGCCTCGGTCAACAAATAAGTCTTAGCTTTTGGAATGGGAGCCCTTATACTAGCTTGATCGCACAGTCATACAGGCAATGCGCAGGGAGTTTGGTCAAATTTTGCTTACCAAGTACCTCTTTCAAGTCAGAATACTCAGGGGGAATTGTTACGGCTTCGGGGTCAGGACTTTCTACAGTGGTAGCACACACCATGACTTGAGGGAGTTGCATACAGTTTCTAGCACAATAAGGGGACCAGGACACAATATCGAAGGTAGACCAGGAGATACGAGGGTCGCGTTTCCGCAGCCACGGTAACCCTAATACCACTAGGTAACTGGTTTATGGGATCACAAAAAAGGATATGGACTCAGAATGCAAAGTACTAGCATCCATTTGTACGGGGTGAGTGTCTGATGTCACATAGTCCTTACTGAGGGATCTTCCGTCGAGAGCCAAGTGTCGACGTGGTACACGTAGGTCCTGGGTCTGAAATCCCAACTGCCAGACCAGCTCCGAGTGCATGAAGTTTCCATCGGCCCCGGAATCAATTAGCGCCATGACGGACACTGGCTCCGGACAGTAGAAGGTGAACAACTTGCACGTTCTTTCCCGTCCATCACGGGGTAGAATCAGTGGGCAGATGTCTGGATTGGTCCTCATAGGACGTGGTTTCGGATGTTGGAAGCCGGCACATAGGGCGCATCTCGATTCTCCGCTGTACCTGCGCTGGTCCCTCTGTGAATTTGGTCTCCATTCATTGTGGAGGCGCTCAGCCGGTTCCCATTCCGGCACACCTCCGGGCAGATGGGGAATTGCAGCAGGTGTCGAGTTAGAAGCTTCACTGGGTGTTGCCAAATGGAGACTTTCCTGGGACCATCCATCATCCTCAAGTGATGATTGCTTCAGGTCAGATATCACCTTTTTCATACCTTCAGTCACCTGTGTCAGCCGCTTTTGTTGCTCACTTTACCAGGTGGTGAGGGTGGAAACCGCTTGCCCAATCTTCTCCACCAGGCATCCATGCTGAGTCAGTTGTTCCGCCATTTCGGCAGTCCAGGGGTTTGAGCACTCCATACCTGCTGTCTGCTGGTAGACAAAGTATTCTGTGACACCGTTGGCAGGAAGCAGACGTGTGCGGGCGCGAATTAGTCATTGAGGTTTATTGTCCAGGGAAGTTCCAGAATCATGGTCAGTACACAGGCAAGGGGCAGGTCCAGAAGTCAACGGAGTACAAGAAATGGTCGGGCTAGATCAAAGGTCGGGGACAGGCGAGGGCCGATTACCGGACAGTGTAATGGGAGCCCTGCTCAGTAGTAACATGAGCAATTCTTCGCACCAGCATGTAGGGCTACACAGGTTTTATACCTTGTTCGGGGAAACGAGGAGCAGGTGCTGGCAATTGTGGGGCTGGGCAGAACAGCGGGCAGAGCAGGGGGCGTGACACAGATACACCAGGCCATTCAATAGAAGCCATAATATATCCACATCTATTAGTTAGATGTCTGGAAGGTAAGGGGACATTACTGAAACACGAGGACAGGGCAGACTGAGTCTTGCTTAGGAAGACTGCCTCTGGATATGTCACACTGTTTTTCAGCACAAGTCCTTCATTACTGCATCTGTATCATTGTTCACTCACTACACTGAACATTATCACTTATTAATGAATGCTTTTTATAGAATTACATTTTAAGGTTAACTTTTATTTCTGCTATAAATGCTTGCAAAGATTTGGAAGCAACACAGGTAGTCTCACCAATGCATAATACATACTCTATAAATAATGAGTTTGGGCACAATTTTTAAAAAATTACAAGTGCCATGCCTTTAGCAGTGGTCCCCATCATATGCTGTCTGATGCTTATTACTTTATTTTGAAAAATGTTAAACATACTCAGCACTTGGCAGAAAGATTTTAAAACATGTACAGAAGGTATCCTTCTTAGGTAAAGTGCTAAATAGAGCACCTCATTTGGAGTTGTGACAAACATTCCTTCTACTAGTTTATCTATGTCCAGTTTTATTCACTTTTTTGTGTTGGTGCTTCCATGCATTATCTTTGAGTAGCAGCTACAGCAAATTTTATTCGGCCCCTCCACGTGATCAATGTCTGCAACTGTTTACTTGACAGGCATATCTGAAAAAGGAGGCATAGAAATGAGAAAAATGTTAAATCTTTTGGGACTGGGAATCCACCATGATAACGGTACAGCTATTTGATGATCTATGTACAGGATGATTGACATAAGGCTAGGAATGTACCTTTAGGACTGGGTTTTTCTGCTAAACACGTCTCTGCAAGCACTGGGAGGGCAGTGAAGAATGCAGTCTAGCTGTGGCAGAAATGAAGTTAAAAATACAACAAAAACTGATTTTTTTTTGAGGGATGCATACATTTGAGTTCCTTCTTCATAGGAAAATCTGTGTAATCTGTGTAATGTTTAGGATAAATTCTAGTAATGGTGTTTACTAATTTGTCATTTGAAGGTAGAACCTATAGAAGCCTTACAATGCAGAAGCAACAATCATCACATCCTAATTCTGTTTTTACAAGGGTACTTCCAATATTAAAGGTCTGATTACAGCACCAATGTTACAAAGATTAGTTTGCCTCTGAAATTATAATACTTTATATTATTATGTGCTGCAATTAAATGAACATAATCTCATTTTTGAGGTGGCACAGAGCACAAGGAGTTATTTTACAAATAAAATATTAGTTTCATTCATTTGTGATAAATCAATAAATTCTGCAAAAGTACTGGTAAACTTACATACAATAAACTCATGGATTTCAAGAAATAACATTGAAATTGCACTTTTAGCAAAGGTTAACTTTAGTGAAACACCTCCACCTTCTGGTGACTTCATCAGGTAGAACAGAGTTGAAAGATTTTCTAATGTACCATTTCTATAAGCATTTTGTGGCATTCTGTGGCTAACCCTAATCCTAACCCTTTCAAGTAGCTAATTGCTGCTCCAGAGGCTTTTTCCTCAGGGCCTTCTGTTCCTCCTGGGAGTTTTGCTGTGATGCTTTGTCATGGGGAAACTCACAGACACCCTGTCAAGGACCCGTTCTTTATATTCAACTCTGTGTCACACTTAAGCTCTGAAGCCACCCACAGGTTCCACTTGGGGTGACACTTGAGCTTGGGGACCCCCTTGGGATGCCAGTCAGATTTAGAGATCTCATCTTGATCCCCGAGGCTCGAGGACCTCTGGAGGTTGTTGCAGCACATGTAAATAGCAGCTTGCTTGGACAGGTCTTGCAAGGGTCACATACCCCTAGGTGGCTGGCTGGAACCTTCCTTGATGGCATTGGGCATGACACCTGAGGGATCAACACCAGCAGATATGTAGCCTCGTGATCCACACCTGTTTCTCCTTGACCCCAGAGGACACTGATCTGGCCTTGTGACATCTCATTCTTCTCATGCCTCTAGGCACTTTAAGATAGGATTGGCTACCTGCATCCTTGTTCATGCAGTTCCCAACTGAGCACATACCTGCCTTCTTCAAGCACCTTCTCAAGGTAGGCACATGCAGACCCCTTTTTTCCTTCCTTTTTATTGCACACAGTCAAAACAGGTCAAATAAACCAAATCTTCAAACAAACGCAAGATGACAAAAGAATTTGGGAGTTCAAAAAACATAGCCAAGGCAAAAAAAATTCTTACTGTGCCCACAGTACAGGCATGTGCCCACATTCTCCACCACATGTGGCCAATTGCAAGACAGAAATGGTGAGAAAAAAACAGAGGACAACAGGCTTTACAAACAAAAAAAGGACTTTAATAGAATAGAGTAAGCACATAACCAAAATAAGCCCTTTATAGCAAGTTATCCACCAATGCAGGCTCTCCCAAAAAACAGCAGTATTCAGACCCAAAAGATCAGCTACTTGTATAAAACAGCAGAGCACAGGTAGGACAGAAGCAGGGAGTTGGCTTGGAGCTTGGAGCTTGTGTTGGTTGAACACAATGACGTTCATGACAAACCACAATGGTATTCTATTTTATTTAGACTTGACTTTTTCTAGTTGTCTGTGCCCTACTGTTTTGTGTTCTACTCTTCTTGTATTTCAACTCTGCATGACAATGTATTCTGCTGATTTAGCCCTTTATGGCTGTTTTGTTGAGCTGTGCACTTACACCTCAATTAATACGGTTAATTCAATCTGTGAAATCACCCCATTAGGAGAATTCCTGTTGTGAGGGGATCAGAGTAATGTTACTACTTCTGGGAAATAATATACAGGCATTCTTCAATTTACAAGCTCTCTTTATCTGAAATTTTTGTATAATGTCTCTTGGCTTTCGATACCCAATTTTTGATTCTGGGACAAAAAATAAGTATAACCTAATTTATCTGAAGTATGTCCAAAAAGAAATTTGAAAGTCACATGTTGCAGAAGTGAAGAAGAAACATGGTAATGTACTGTGGTTTACAGTAATGTACCGCCAGCTGTTATCTGTGTTTCTGTTACATTATGTTGTTGCTGCTTTGATCTTGTACAGGTGCACGTTTATTAAACACAACTGCGAAGCAGCTTCTCTTTCTACTCTCCACTCTTTCTGCCTTACACAATATGTATATACTGTATATATGCCATGTATTCTGCAGCACAGTATGGCAAGCTGTAAGGAACATACTTTGCTTTGCCCTTACAGTTTCATGTCCCCTGCTTGCTTTGTTTCAACACTTGTGTGCATTGTCTCCATTTTAATCTCACAGATAAAGTGTGGTCTAGTAAAAATTAGCCAAAAAGGTAGAAAAGCTTATGAAAAAATTTAAAAGAAAGAAGATAAGAAGGCTAGAAAAGTGCATGTCATCTGACTGTGTTATCATATGTTGTCCTTTCTTCGCCCACCACAACTTGCAGTCATCTGTTCTTCTCTTCACTCGGCAAAATAACAAATGCAGTAAACTGCCTTGTATGTCTGTTTTAAATTGTCTGCAATTACTTTTTAATATATTTCATTATTTTCTTGCTGTTTACTGTCTATAAGGAAAACATAAGAAAAACACCTGGTAATGACAGTGACAGATGTGCTGGTTCGTAGGACAAGAGGAGACATGCATGCAGGTGTTCATTCTTCTAAGTGCTTTATTTAATCTGGTGCAGTGAGAAGATAATCTGACCTATAGATGGGGTCTCGAGTTGTGGAACAACCCAACACTCTGGAACGTAAAGTCTAACATAGAGTTTCTAGACTTTCACCAGGTCTCAGTCATTTCTAAAGAAGTTTGGTCTCCCACCTGTTAACAGGGTGGTTGTTTTTAGTTTGGGTATTAGGGAAACAGGACATAATGTGGCATCTGTTAGGGGCTGTCATCTCCCTACTATGGCACTATTCATGACATTGTACTTCTCTGTATACTACTGCATTACATCTCAAATTTATATGTACAAAACATACTCACGAAAGCATCTTTGTCTTCAGAGGCAAAATACTATAGGATCCACTTAGTCCCCATTTTACACATTATTTAGTTGTTTTTTTCATAAAAGTACCATTCCAATTTAAATTGGGTGCTAAAACTTCATCCAATGTTTTGACAGACAGTGAGTGTGAATTATGACCTCTGCTTCACTTTTTTCAACGCTCTGCTCTATCTCCGAAAAGGATTCTTTGTTGTGCTTTCTTATTTACAACATACTGTAAATAGTGGTGCTAGGAGACTCAGAAGGAGCAGGTCTTCCCAAAGCATCAACAAAGGGAGGAGCTGTCAGCCAGCCTCTTCTCCCCGGTAGCATGAGCCATAGTGTAGTGTAGTAGGAGAGTTTTTAAAGGGGTTTCATCTTAAATACCAACTGTGTGTCTCATGGTAAACCTCAACCAAACTGACCACAAGGATGTAACAATGCATCACTTAAATGTTTGTCAGCATTTATTTAACTTAGGTTTGCAGTCAAATAAAATCATAACAGTACATCTATATATTTGCTGGATGGTTTATGTAGAAGTCTTAGTTATAGTAATAGTAAATGAAAAAATATTTGCGAAACTGCTCCCATTTTTCCGCCCCCACCATTCCTCTATCAATTGCCATTCTAAGTGCACCTTGCTGCAAGTAGAAATGCAGGCCATGTTTTTGCTCCGCTGCAGAGAATTTTTTAGAAAATGCAATGACATAAATTAAAAAACTTAGAAATCAGAAAATTTGAAATTAAGATGTTAGGAATTAAAGGTACAAGTGTACTGCATTACAAAATGGTTGAGCGTGCTTCAGTGGTTCCTCCACAAGGGGACGACATTTCAATTTTTGCTAACGTTTAAAAAGTCGTTCATGTAACGTCTCCCCAAATGTACACAGTCACTGGAGCCCCATTACACTTTATAAACTAGTCAATATGACATCAGTTAGTCATATATAGCAGCAGTTCTCAATCAATAGTCAAATTCTAAAAAAAAATCAAGCTACAGTAAATAAAGAAAGAAGCAAAAAAGTGTGTATAACTGCGACTGTACTAATAGTTTTAGACACTGTAGTTTCACATATTTTTTGCTCTGAAAAATGAGGAAGATTGCAGCCCTCACAGAGCTCCCACACAGATCCAGTTTTTCACTGTATTTTGGAAATTGCTATAAGGGCAGGACTGAAGCTGGTTAGAACCCCATCTCAACTATAACTTAGAATAGGATAGGACACATAACTTTTTTCCTCCCTGCACGGACATTTACACATGGAATCTTATGAAGTTATATCTTATCTCATCCTAAAGTAAGGATAGCATACAATATTACACATATATTCTAAACAGTGCCAGGATAATAACAGAATAGTAAAAGAGTATGTTCATACTGTGCTGGAGTTTCACACAGTATTGTGTTCTGTACTAGTAAACCAATGAAACAGTGATGGCAAGTTGAGTTCAGGACTCAGTAGCAATTAAATAATGTAAAATGGACACATCCAAATATCTTTCACACATCTATATATATAGAATACACACTGGCCCCTCTGTTTTAGAAAACATTCTGTATGATTGCACAGTGGAGCCCATGCAGACTTCGAATTAAAACACTTCACTTCAAGAGATGTCACAGCATTTTGATAAACAGCTTGGGAATCAGAGACGTGGGAGTTTGTGGATCCAGGTGGTTAAATTTACTCAGCATGCAATCCTTTGTCAGAGCTGAAATGAGGCCACCGAATCAAACCTTTTTTTTGCTGAGGTGGTTTGATTTGAGTTGAGGTGAAGTCAGTATTCCAAACGATGCATTATTCCTAACTTGATGTTAAAGTTCTGTTACTTCAATTCAACATTCTTTGCATGAACACACTTTTCCCCTTTTCTGAAGAGTTAAGTATTACAATGAAGTGAAATCACATGCGCAAAACACTTACTTTCAAAACTTGATAAAATGAAGAATTCACTGCAGTTCTAAAAGCAGAACTGAAAGATGTGACGGAGCTGATACTGCAGACATTTGACTGGTAAGATAAATCAGTGCAATTCTGTAGGCCCTGGTGTTGGTGCCATAAAAAGGTTTATATCTGAAATAAAATATTTTTGAAAGAAATTCATAACACAAACCAACATATATATCAAAATATAGATTGCTCTCTGGGCAATTCACCTACTAAACAACATACTAAGTCATTAAATAGCATGATGTACCCAGAAGGACATTGGTTCAAATCACTGAGAATTTCTCAAGAACTGTACTTTTGTACAAGGCACTTGACATAAAGTCAAAGCACAGTAGTACAGTGAATAATGCTGCTGCCTGAACTGTCTAATTGTTGGTTCAAATCTGACTCAGTCTGTGTGGATGCATGTTTGTGTCGGTTTCCTCTGCATGCTCTTGTTTCCTTCCACAGTCCACAAATGTGTTTCAGGTGAACTGGTGACTCTAAATTTTTCATAATATGTAACTGTGTTCATGGTTACCCTGTGATTGCATTCTGTCCATCTATTCAAAAGTAAGGGCTGCCCTTTCTTGTATAGGGTCTCAGTTTTGCAGGTCCACTTCAATCTGTTGTCTAGGTGTACCTCTAGGTGCTTATGTATCCCGGTACCTTCACTTCAACTCCATCAATTCTCTTTGGACACACTGAACTCCGGTGCCTCCTGAAGTCCACCACCACGTCCTTGATCTTTCCAGTTTTGGACTGCTGCTGCTTCTGTCTGTACCAGTCAACACAGTCCATCACTACGTTCCTGAACTCATCACCCTGCTTGTCCTTGATACACCCACCAACTGCTGTGTCACAGGAGAGCTGCAGATGACAAAACTCAGTCATGCAGCTAAATTCAAAGGATAATGGGGTCAACAGGAATGGAGCCAGTACTGTCCCTTACAGGGCCCCCTATTGCACATAATAATGTCTGACACACAGCCAAGCAGCCTGTTAAACTTCAAACAGTATAAATACAGCCGATTAGTCAAGAAAAGATCATACTGTTTTTCATAAATACACAGCAAGATTCAGTCAGTCTTACATTTAAAAACACTTGGTTCAAATATAAGAATGCTCATGTCTGGCAAAATTCTGAAAGGATATACAAAAGACTGTATATCTAAAATTCCAAGATGTCCATTAGGAGTCATACTGTTTTTTGTTAGATGACTCTCTAAGTAAGGATAAGGAGATGTATCCATAGATGATGATTTCAAGAGCTGGGTGTAGTTCACATAGTTCTCACAGTCTGTGTTTTTCAGAAAAGTAGCCTAGATGAGCAGTACTTGTTACAGCTACACATCCACAATGTCCTGAGATCAGTGCCCTGTCTGATCCACCATATCGTTTTCCAGTTAAACATTAACTTGTCTACAAAGTGTTATATTCATGATTGGCGCCACACCACTTTATAAGTTTGAGCAGCACTGATACAGATGACCAAGAACACTGTCATGCTTGTACTTTAGTTGCGCTCCAGTGACCAACACCTCAAGCATGCACTCCAGCTCGGCAGTATTGTTCTGCCCAGACTCCTCTTTTCCTTCCTTCATGCAAAAACTGATTCCAGGAGTAAATAAAAAGCACAAATGCGGTAGGTCCCTAGCAGCAGTAGCTATCATGGTAATACAGAATGTATTTGAGAAGTTATATTCAACAAAAGTTCAAGTCCACTTAATGATGTACCAATAAGTTTGGTAAACAGCACTGAAAAAGTCATAGCATAATGTGAAATATATTTCCGATAAAAGTCATTTTAAAGGAAAAGTCAGTAATACACTGAAGGTGCTGTTCTATGTGCTTCTCGAAGGTTTGGTTACACACTCTACAGCTACTTTATTTGTTGGTGGCAGAGAAGAACTGAAAACCACATCACAAGACATGTAAGAGCAGATGCTTTGATAAAATCTTAGTATTATTTTTGACTTGATATTGTACCACAGGAATGAAGCAGTAGGTGGCAGCAGATTTCTACAATCAAGGCTATGGGTTAGTGGCTGTGTCTTTCCATCCATCCATCCATCCATCCATCCATCCGAGTTCACTAAACTTTTGTCAAAAACAGATCCCAAAACAAATGTGCCCCCCAGGATTTATGTATAGTTTCACTGAGTATTGTAAATCATTTTTGCTCCCTCTATTCCTGACAAGTTACTCAATGTGTAAATGTACCTGTGAATTTGGATACTGAAATATCTATCAGCATAGATAATATTTATATCTGTGTGGTAAAAGTAAACAGGTGATCTATATTCAATATTATTCTGTATTTGTCTGTATTCAGGTCAAGCAGTTTTTATGACCCATTTCCTAGAAGCCAAAGTTGAAACATTTAACAAAGACTGGCTCAGGATGAAAAAAAAATCCATGCCTGTAATATTGATCTGTAATATCTGACACTTAAGCAACTTGGTACAAAGTATTATTATTGCCGACATACAAAAGCCATCTATAACAAATTGTTTCCTACATTTTTCTGTAAGATACGTCTTAATTTGAATGAATTATGACATAGCAGTATTCACTTCATGAAGAAGAATATACATTTTTTGTGACACTCAAACAGGAGAACAAGTTGCCCATCAGTATTGTTCTGTGCAGCACAGAGGGGCATTGTGTCAGATTGGCAGCACTTCTGCATCATGTGAGTGTGAGCTCTGTATTCTTTGGCAGCACTGGATACTTTACTGAAATTCTTGGATCACATGATGCAGCTGCCTGTCGTCTAATAAAGTCACTGTAGGCAACAGCAATCGTTCACAGATTTGGAGTGGTAAGTATTAAGAACCTCAGCCTAAACTGACCCAATTCTTCAAGTTGTGTGTTGGCTTTTGTCCCAGAGGTGAGGTAGTGAAATAGAAAAGGAGAAAAGGTTCATGTGGGCTTGAACTCTTGTTGATGAAATCACTCGCATCAGTGAAACTGTGGGGATAGAGATGAACAACAACCAAAAACTATTGTGGGCACTGTCTGTTGGGTAAATCTGATGCTTCTTTTCCATTTGTTTTATGAAAAGTATGGCTGTAGCACCTTGATGTGTTGCAAAAAGAAAATAACTAATGTGGATGGTGACCGTGAACTCTCAGGATCGCTACCACATTTCTAAGCTCAGTATAATTATCCAGTGGAGAGCAGAACATCACTCTGAAGGTTATTCAGCAGTAAGTCACACTCTGGCCCCTGTAAAAGACATCTTGAGACTCGTTCATTTTTCCACTGTGTGATGCTATAATTTTGTCTAAAAATTGTGGACTTTGCTTTGGGACTCCTACACGTGGATAATCCTCAAAACCCAAAGGTTATTCAGTTCTATTAAAAAAGTCCCGTCTTCCAACCCAGAGTAGATCAGGACTCACTCTTCTCCATTTCCCTTCTGCGATAATTGAAAAGACAACAAACAAACAAGCAGGGAATGTTAAACATTCCGTTGCGATACTCTCCTCTAGTGTCCATATGAATGCATTCGTGTCATATAAAACCTCTGCTTTTATTTTTATTGTTAAAGTAACCCACATACTTGAATCATGAGATGTCAAAATGTACCCATTAGATAAATTGTCCTGCACACTTACTGCATATCTGTATCACTCTGTATACGAAGTGAGATTAGTATGTCATTGTTAAACCTTGCGAAATATAACACCTCTAAACTGTAAGCTTGTGTATAGAAATCCCTGCATGATCCCATGAAGGTCATTTATTCATAAGGTCAAGACTGTATTATTGCTACCCTTTTGTAAGTGGCTGTGCAGAAGTTGCCTTAAAGTATGTCCAGGTGATACAGACTCCAAAGAGTTATTGCTCATACTGAAACATTTCCAACTCAGTGTTTTATGGAGTGACTGTTACTGAGTGCTTGTGGTGTTTCTACTGGTTACGTAGACCACTACCTCACATTTCCTTTTTTCTTTCACTTTTCCATTTTATCGTATCAAATTTCCAGTCTACCTCCACAATGTCCCTCAAGAGGTAGAGGTAGAGGCAGCTGACTTTTGTTTTTCTGTTTATGTCCCCTCTGTCCCTCCACTCACTTTTCTCCCTTTAGTGCAGGTGGCATGAAGCAGGAAAGGAACTGTTGATATTTTGCAGAGCTCATCTCTCAGCACTGGCAACCACAGACTCAGAGGCACTTGCTGGATTGCAGAACTGCCAACTGTCCCACCCTCCTCGGTAGAACAAAACGCATTTTATTCTATTTGTTCACAGTACTGGGAACATTACATCAGGCCATACTGGGAGTTTTACTGTATTACAGGGAATCTTGCTAGGAGCTTTACCATGTTTCAGGGATACTTAGTGAAAGTGCTTCTGTGAGAAATACTTCATAAGCATTACTGTGCTACTAGGAAATTGTTTTGTTTCTAATGACAGTACTTCTTTTATCTAATGGTACTTTTTGCAATTGATTTCTTATGTTGATAGGTCTAAGATAAGCTTGGGGCAATGGTGCTATATAAAATTAAACTTAAGCTGAACTCAACTCAATAGTGCTCAGGTACACAGAAAGTGGTGCTAATAAAACTAGAAGCTAATATAAAGATATACTTCATATCTTCATATGTGCTCACACTACAGATTTAACAATATACAAAACATAGTATCAGCATTGAATTAATATTTTTACTGGATGACAGTATGAAACTGTGCAACTGCTTAAAAGAAGTTGTTAGATATATCTGCTGGCAAGGCGCACTTTTTCAAACCTTTTACCCCTTTAGTGCTCTCTCCATAGGACAACATGTCCCTTGCTCCCCATCCCTTGCTCACCCCCACAGTGTTCTTGACCACCCACCTTCCCCCTGGGGTGAGCCCACAGTTTCCTTCGAGAGCTCTGGTGGTTTAGCAACTGGAAGTAACAATTTAATCCTATGAAAATATGCCAGTCTGTACAGGTTTTACTGCACTATATATACTGATATCTCAATATTGATATTTTAGTACTACTGCCTGGGTACATTCCCTGCCTTGTTTCTGTTGGAAAACTCTAGTGAACAAAAACAACAATGTGCACTGGGATTTCTTCATAATTTTAAGTCCTGAATGTATATTCAGCCGAGTAACTTCTAAATCCTGTTTCCATCCTAAGCTTGTTTAGGCTAGTGGTGAGTTCTAAATCCTCAAGCTGTACATATTAAATCCAATGGTTATATCCAAGCCAAATTTCCACCTCAACGTCAACAGTCTAGCAGACTCATTTCTGCATCAGTTTTAAAGTGTACCATCTTAATTACCCTCAGTTCTGAAAGACATCATGTGTAACATTCGTGTTTGAAACCATCATAAAAAGTATGTACTTGCTGAAGGTACAGCCTATAGTGTGTGTAGCACATTTAGTGACACTGTGGATATAAGACACAGAGGTGCTGAGCTGTTGATCAAATATATATCCTTTCCAACTGTATACTTTATATCTTCAATTTATTCAGATTTACAAATCTTATAATTCACAGAAAATGATACTGGAGCATATTTAACATAGCAGTTCTCAGAGTAGTGATAAGCTTATATAATATGTATTATAATGATGATATTTATTTTTCCAAAAGAGCCCAGTGTTTGAATGAAGATTACAGACTATCAAACTTCAGCTGAGCTCAACTTACTTCAAATCACTTCAACCAATTGTTTTGATACTTGCTTAAAATGTACAAATTCTATTTGAACGTTGACTGAAAATTCACTCAGTCCAAATATTGGTGGAGCACTACTGTGTTTGCTGTTGAAAGACTAGACCTGTTGCCCAGTTGTTTCCAGATATTCCAGTAACAGCCTTGAGAGAGCTGCAGTTGAGCAAGCTTTCAGTTTGCATTTGTGACATCCCACATGGCTCAGTAAACAGCAGGGAATGCTTTGGTATACTGTACACTGAAGTGCCTGCTGATACTCTCCTTCAGAACTTTCCCAGCCTTGACCTCACACTCAGACAACAAGGACCTACTGTGACTATTCTGACTTTCTTGCATTTTACAACAGAAACTATAACATAAAATGTAAAAACGTTTTTTTTAATAAGACATGTAAAGTAAGATGGGAAATATAAGAAAGATATGAAATTTAAATTTTTGTGTGTGTTCCTACACTGGTGTTTTTTAAAAATATGTATTTAAATAATTTCATTAAATATTTAATAGCAAAATTTCATGTACCATGTTTCCAGTGCCTGAATCACACAGTTTTATACGCATCTGATTTAGTGAATATTTTCACGGAATTTTATATATATTAAAATACATTATTGAACAATTCATTTAGATCTGTCTTTTAAACACACTGTATTTTCCTGAATTCAGTGCTACCAACACACACACGAAAACAGGATAGTACATTAGACTGAAGTTAGTGTTTTTATAAATTTAACTGAAATCCATTGTATAGTAACAAACAACATCAGTGAACACTGTGTACATATATCAATACACTATGCTGTGACGGTGGTTATTTCAAATAACACATTTCAAAATCCACAGAACAGTAGAGGAAACTCCACTCTGTACAAATTGAGCATTAATGGAGCACCGCGTACAACAAAAGGGCAACTTGTCCATGAAAACGTCCGCACTGCACTGTTTATTGTAACTGGGGCGTCGTACGCCGCCCCATGAGTGAACTAAATATATTTTCCGTCTGCAGTTTTTTACAGTGTCCATGTAAGATGTGCACCTGACGACTTTTTCTGCTTGATCACAACGCTGCCTATTGCTTAGTGTAAAAAGCAAATGCCTGCCTTTCCAAAGACTGTATGCATCTACAGTGTATTTATTCGTTCCCACATATAATATATAAGGATTGTAATTATTAACAAGTCACACCAAACTGGACATACAAAACGCAAAACTAGTAAAAAATGTACTTTTATTAGGACATTTGTTGTAAGATATTTTGTGTTCAGATAATCGTTTTTCGTTAAGAAAAAGTAAAGATTTGGGATTTATTTCTCTTATTGCACCGTTATACTGTCGCGCGCGACTCCTAGTTCGCGTCAGTGGCTCGCGCTGCGTCTCCCGGTAGCTGGAGATTTATTGGGTCTGTCAGGGGGCGCGAAATCGCGCGTGGGAGAGACACCGTAGCCGAGAGCGCACTGCGGTTTAAAAGGACAACTCATCCGCAAACTGCGCCATTGTCCCGCTCCACAGCTGTCAGCGTTACTTCACTGGCTACCACAGTTCAGAGAAGGGGAAAAAAAATCAGACGGGACTAAGGCGTAGAGGCAGGCGACCCGCTATCACCGCACACGCAGGCGCTCGCAGCGTGAACAGGTCGCACACGACCACGCACAGACTGTATTAAGGAGGAACTGCGGAGCTCAGGTCTCCCCCAACCATGTTACTGGGAAAACTGGTACGGTAAGACTCCTCTATTGAAACACACACTTTTACAGCGACTTATCACACAGTCACAACTGGGCAAAACGCAGCAGTTTAATGTAACTGTTCCCTAATTAATTGTTTTCAGCCACAGTCAGTTAGCAGGACTGGACGAGGATAAAACATGAAGTGTACTTTGAATCTCACGCGTTTCGACTCTTCAGCCCGATAAGCCAAAATTTCGCAACTTAAGTCCAGAATGGAAGAAGGGAAAACTGTATGTCTGGCGCACATTTGTGTTCTTTCATATCATTTGCGCCTTTTACGTAGCCTTCATTTTGAAAGTGACGCAGTGGGAAGCGGCCGTTATTTGCAGAATCAGTGTGGTCGTTTGTGAAGGAAGCAGAGCTCGATTTTGACTGACATGGTCTCTCATGCTGCAACTTGTCTGCCGCTGTCAGAATCGTGGTATTTACTCTTTCGCGGAGTAAACATGCGTGGGCTTGCTCATTCGGTAAACATTAACGCGAGCCGCATCCACGTGCGGTGAACCTGTCAAAAGGCAATGACAGCTGGAAAGTTACATCTTTGTTGGTGTTCATCCGACTTCTTTTTCCAGGGCGACTTGCAGTGTTAGATAATCAGCTTTAAACTCGTTTATAAAGCTGGGGATTTTTAATGTTTCAGTTATGGGTAAGTACCTTAAACAAGGGTACAACAGCAGGAGTGGAATTCAAACTTGGAAAGATAACATTATGAAGCACAAGCCCTAGCCACTATGCCACCTGCTGCCCATCTTTCTCCTATTGCTGTTTGCACCATGAAGATTTGATTCAATAATTTTGTACAACTTGTGTGTAAAATTCCTAGGTTTTCCACATCCTTGCCTTGCTTACTGCCCCCAGTATATGTGTGGGGTATGTTTTTCAAGCCAAGCGCTCTGGGGAGTGGGATGAGACTCCATCGCACCCCAAAGGTAAGAAGAGAAAAGTGTTTGGAAGGCAACAGTGCATTTTCTGTTGCAACTACTTAATCTGAATTGCATTTTTTTGTCTGTGTCAGCCATTTGGTCATATTTGTGAGATTGTCATGTTCTCAGAGGCTTTGGTTTTGCCAGTTCAATATACTCCTAAAAGAGTTCAAGGGTACCACAGCCTGCTGTATGCCCCTGCTGGGGCATACAAACCCATCTTAAACCCAGTTCTTTTGATTTGAAGCCAAGATCTCGAACCATTACATTACGTGGTGTAGCTTAGTGACAGTTATTCAGTTATTTTGTCCATTTACATATTAGGGAATCTTATCGTGAGTAATTCAGTTTAAGAACACTGTTCAACTTTTCAACACCAGAACATTCAACTTGTATAGGCAACAGCCTTAATCACTGTGTCACCCTCTGCCTTGGGTGTAGATGCACATGCAGATGTTAACGACTGTGTCCACCAACAGTGACCCCTGACTCTCTGTGGGTGGGCTCCTCGGGCTCCTGCAAGAACAGATGTTTCGAGCTGGATGAAGCAGAGCCTCCCAACTGTCACTGTGACAATTTGTGCAAGACATACAACAGCTGTTGCTCAGATTTCGATGAGCATTGCTTGAAAACAGGTTTTCACACTGTTTTTGTGCTTCCTTTGAACTTTCTGATAAGATTTCCTTTTTTACCCTTTTTTTGAATTGAACAGAAGTTTGTTTTTGTTTGTAGTTGCTGTTAATATTTTCCTTGTCTGAAATGTTTACCTGTAAACACGAAATGTAATTTGTTCAAAAATGTTGTAGCCTTTGTTAAACAAGGCTTTTAACTTATTTCCATTTTTGATATACTGGATATGGTCAGTAATGGCAAGCCAATAAATGCTCACCCTTTGTGGTTTAAGACATTGAGCTGTTCTGCTGCAGTATGGTAGCTAAAAAGGCATTTTGTTCACTGCTTTGTCAGCGGGGGGTTTCGAGTGCAGTAAGGAACGTTGCGGTGAGGTTCGAAATGAGGCCCATGCCTGCCACTGCTCAGATGACTGCCTGGAGAAGGGAGACTGTTGCACCAACTACAATGTGGTCTGCAAAGGTGAGTATCCTACCAAGCAGTGCTGTCTGTACAGTCTTTTAGGTTGGCAGAGAGCATAATGATTAAGAACTTCAACCTTTTATATAAAGTTATCCATTTAAATCCTCAGATTGAAACTGCTATTTTAGCCTTGAGACAGGTACTTCATCAAATCAAAAGAAAAAAGGCAGCCTACAATTTACATCACCCAGCACTGGGCTTCTTTGTTCTCATCTTTCATGGATAGGTGTGTATATGCATATATGTGTATTGCAACTTCAGTGCTGATTTGTCCCTGTTTGAAAGGGGATACCCCCTGGGTGCAGGATGAGTGTGAAGAGATTGAGAGCCCAGAATGCCCTGCTGGGTGAGTAATTGTTCAACATGCGTAATGAGTATACTTAAAGTCATGATAATTCTCAAATACACTGTCTGTAAAAAAAGAGCTCTTCCAGTTGACAGGAGAAAAATGTCAGTGCTAAACTAAAGCAAAATGATTTGTGTACACTGCAGATGAAATGTTACTAATTCATCTTTTGTAATAATATCTCTTGTATTAGTAGCAGGTGTTTGCAGGGTTCCATTGTGTAATGAAGAGCATGCCTACAGCTGAGTTTAACCATGCTGGACAGATAAAATATCTTTTTACTATAGCTTTGTGCGCCCTCCTTTGATCCTGTTGTCTGTGGATGGTTTTCGAGCCACGTACATGAAGAAAGGAAGTATGGTGATTCCCACCATGGATAAACTCAGTAAGGCTCATTGAATCTGTGTGTTGGTGCTGTACACAATAAAATGATTCCCCAAAGAACTCTTGGTTAATCCACTGATTCTCAAAACAGCTGCCCAAACAGGACAGCTATGTGGTTAGCAGTGGTTCAAAATATTTTCTCTTTGACTTTTGCTTTAATCTTTAATTTAGATGGTAATAGACAATTAACAGTAATCAGATGTTTGCAAAATTATATATTGAGGTGTTGTCAAGTTTATCACTGGGGCAGAGAAACTTGATCCTAACAAAGTGTAGGGAATACTGCTCTTAGTTTTAGCATTTATTTCAATTATTAACTGCTGCAGCTTGAAGTGGCAAAAAACATAGTGTTTTGCTGATGTACTGTGTGGAATCTTTTCAGGATCATGTGGCGTACATGCACCCCATATGAGACCTGTGTATCCCACAAAGACTTTCCCTAATTTATACACCCTTGCTACAGTAAGGTTCTCTCCTTATTAGAATAATATTCTAAATTTTCAACATTTATATTCATCATATTTTTTAATTGTCTCTACTTAATGATAATTTGATACTGGATAAAATTCTGTGTAGTTCCTATGAATTATGGTATTTCCACTATACTGTGGTGACCAATAAAGTATACCTTGAGAAAGGTACTTACCTGCACTTGCTTCTGTTTAAATTTGTGAAAAATTGTAAGTTGCACTGAATAAAATGTTCTGTGAAACAACAAATTAATATTTATGCTTACATAAGCATCTTGGAGTCACTAAGCTATTATGCAACAAATCATTTTTTAATTTGTGGCTTGTAGTGAATCATTCTTGTTATTGTGTTTCATAGGGCCTTTACCCTGAATCCCATGGAATAGTTGGCAACTCCATGTACGACCCTGTGTTTGATGCCAATTTTTCGCTCCGTGGGCGAGAAAAGCTCAATCACCGCTGGTGGGGAGGTCAGCCTGTGAGTTAGCGTGCTGTCCGCTGCCTTGACCCTTCTCTCTTTAAACTGAGGTTTAAATGCCATCTTTTGAGCTGTGATCTGCCTTCAGACTTGGCTGACTCTTCTCTTTTACTGTAAACATGTTGGTGGTGATGAAATAATACAGCTGTGAAATTTCAGATAACAGTTTTCCAGGCAATTGAGAACTGCACATCAGCATAAATTATTTGCTGAAATGTTTGCTGAGGAAGGCTTAAAACATGCTGACTAAGGATAAGGATTAACACTGGAAAAAGTGTGTTCTACCCTGCTGAAGGAGGGCCTCAATCCAACACATTTCTGATACAGTTCATTTTACTTGGTGTACTACTAGTTTTACACTGCAGACACCAGGGTCCTCAACTGAAATGCTATTTCATGTTGGACATATAATTGTGAAAATTGCCATATTTGAAACAGCCAATGTAGTTGATGATGAACCATGATTACCCACAAGGTGATGAACTACTGTGGCTGTGTAGATGTGCATGCTCAACAGTGAAAATTGAGTGAGACAATGTTTAACTTGCACCTGTGTTTTGTCATGTGGTTTCTTTTATTTAGTGCAGAATCTTGTAATTTTATAAGCCACCAATGAGGTAACTTGCTGATGAGATGTTTTGAAACAAAAAACCAAAATGCACTGTACTGTGAACTCTGGTCTATTGCAGATTTTATTACCATTTATCAATCATTTAATATTTTAGATTTTCACCTAATATTTCAAAAAGCAATATCAATATAATTACTTTTGCAACCTTTGAATTGGACTCTTACAGTGTGAAAAATAGAGACCGTAACCAGTAACTGATTGTTAATGTACCGTTGTTGTTGTTCCATGCAATAATTTTGCTCCTGCTGCATGGTTTTCATATAAGTTGAGAATTGGTTTTGTCTTCAGATCTGGATCACTTCAGTGAAGCAAGGAGTGAAGGCAGGGACCTTCTTTTGGCCAGTGTAAGTTTACCAGATGTTCTTGTGTAAGCACAATGTGTACTGTATGCATTATCCTAACCTTAAGGGGCATTTTTTCAATTATTTGCTTGCATAAGAACAATCAAACCAGATAAACTGTCCTTACAAGTGTATGAAAATGTTTAACTATCCTTACTTTAGGAAGCATGAGTGCCACTGTCTCTATAATGCTGACTAAATAAGTGTGCATGTGTGTACACGAGACACAAGACATTTCATTTTTGTGTTTCCATTTTACCTTTCAAGGTAATATTAATTCCCAACAAAATAGTTGTAAAATATCTGTTTTTGCTGTGGCTTGTTTTTGGGGCTTGAAGTAAGATGTATTTGGCTGGTTTGGTCTGGTGTACAAACAAAGGCTTAGTCTTCAGCAGGCACAGACAAGCCATTGATCTGTGCAGGCATTTTTTTCTTGTGTTTGTGTTGAGGAGGTGGGTGGGTGGGAACATGTAGGTCAGTTTGTGCTTGCTTGAGAGTGTGTATTAACATAATTATATGAAGGCGTTAGTTTCTTAACTTCAAGGTGTAGGAGCTGACCAATACATTTTAGACTCTGAGTACTTCCATGCAGCACCAGTAACATATCATGCAAGGGATCTCTAATGTCTGTAGCTCATATAAAGTCCATGAGTAGAAGTGCTGAGGTTTTGTACAAATGTTTTATATAGAAATGAAATGATCCTCTTTTAGTTATCTGTGCAGACTTTTTATGTTCGCTTAAGTTAAGAATGTCCATGGTTTAGTTATCCTTGCGACCCTGTAATCCCACTAGAGATGTCATATGCTTACTGATTGCAGCTCTTCCTGCTGGAATCTTGTTGCCATCCAGCTACATCTCTAGTATGTGGCTCTACACATCAAACTTCATCCACTAAAGTAAATAAATAAAAAGAAAATACAGTCTTAAATCCATGGAGTCACATTCAGGCATCAATTGTGAAATCATTTTACAGATAGTAAAAATACTAAAAGTACTAAAAGGAACCAGTCTGCCCTAGCATCGATTTATAAATTGAATTAATATTGACCTGGCGGAGCCAATCTTCTTGGCTGTAAGAGCATAATGCTACATCCTTAAATCAGCAATTTTCAAGTGGTTGGAACCTGGTAGAGCATGGGATCCTATCCACTACTCCCAGCCCTCGTTCTTTATAATGAGTTGTCTCATTGTTTTGTTTTAGGCATGTCTAACTTTTCTTTCTTTTTTGTTTTTTTGACTTGATATGTAAGATGTTGGAAAAAAAAAAGAATATTAGATACATACCCATGTATGCATCAACTTCTAACCATGAAAAGTAGCAGGCAAATAAAAAAACAAAGTGCTGGATTTACTACCAAGACAGTCAAGTGTGTCCTTTCTTACTCAATCCACAAATTTTGTTGCTTGGTTCCCACAGAGTCATTCCTCTGGAGCGAAGAATTTTGACCATTTTACACTGGCTTCATCTGCCTGATGCAGAGCGGTGAGTTCATAATGCATATGCCAACCAGTGTTCCTGTCGTAGACTGTTCTGTTCTGCCCCTTTCACCACAACGTATCATGGAAAATGTGGTTTGGTGAAGTTAAAACTAGTCTACTACTCTACTACAGCCACTAGTAATTCATATATAATTTTACCTTTTTTGATTTATCTGCATTTGGTTTGGTTTTGGTTATCTTATTTTTATTTATAGCTCATGTGTTTTTATGGTATTCTTGTGTGTAAGATAAGAGAAAGGAAGACTTGCTCACTTCAACTGTCTGATACCGCAGACCCTATGTGTATGCAGTCCATTCCGAGCAACCCGACTCTTACGGCCACAAGCTGGGACCCCTGAGCAATGAGGTGGGCTGGACTAGGTTTTAAGATGAGCAAAGTGTACCAGACATCTCAGGCCTGCTTTTGTGTGTTGAATATACTTATCACTTTGCCTGTAGAGGTGCTAGGCTCCTTACCTTTACTGCAGTATGATGGTGAGCGCAGTATTGTGCCATTGTCCTTGGTGGTCTCAGTGAAGCACTGAGATGGGGTCGACTGATAGCAAAAGTGAAAAAGTTAAAGCGTTTTCCAAAGTTTTTTCCCTCTATTGACAATTATTGAAATGCGATATGGCTCATATTCAAAGTTTAAACTGATGTTTTTCAGTCCCTGAGGTACAGTTCTGGAAATCTTTACTCTGGCTTTTGTGGGTTGCAGCTGAACAATCCCCTGAAAGAGATTGACAAGATTGTTGGGATGCTCATGGATGGTCTGAAACAGATGAAGCTGCATCGCTGTGTGAACATCATCCTGGTGGGAGATCATGGTAATAAACAATGCACCATATCATCCATGACCCATGTTGAATCTCCAAATCCTTCTAGAACCTCGGGAAGAAAATTTTCCATGGGCGTGGCTCAACAAGGTTTTGTGTTCTAATGTCGCATGTTTGAAACAATTTGGTGTATATAAAAAATATATTTTACTTGGCAATAAAGCTTAAGCAGAAGCCACTCAACATTGCAATATAGTGGTTGAGGCAAACCTCCAAGATACCATTTTTATTTAGAAAGATTTGGCAAAATCTCTGAAAACATTTTTTGGCCTGGATGCAGTACAGTGGTCCAATTATCGTCCTGTTTTTAACAGGTATGGAAGAGGCCCACTGTGAAAGAACAGAGTTTTTGAGCTCTTACCCTGTGAATGTGGATGACATCATTCTGATTCCTGGATCTCTTGGACGAATCCGGCCCCGCTCTCCTAGCAATCCCAAATGTAAGTTTGCAGCCAGACATGGCACAGCAGGGGATACAGTCCTCAAGCCTGATCAGGGCAGCTGCTACATGACAAGCTAAATAAAGAAATGGAAAATGTATTTCTCTGTCACAGAAAAGCTCTTATTTCACATCTAGAACCACTGAATACATCAGTTTTATTTAGTCTTTTTAGAGCCTTTACAAGAGTCTTTGTGACTATTTCTTTAAGAATATAGAATATATATTCTATAATATATAGAATATGTTTCAGTTTTCCAAATGAAATGTTCATGAAGTAACTTTCCAGCTGATCAAATAACATTGTTATTGAGATCTTACCAGACACCAAGTTGTAGATTGTATTTTTTGTTGGTTAGGAATCTACCTACTGTGAACTATAATATAACACTATAGCACACAAATTTTCAAAAGGGACAGTGTGTCTAGCAACCTGGTTATTTTGCATGTTTTAAAAACTATCCAAAACACCTGTGTGACGGTGGTCAAGCTACTGTATGTACTGGCCAGTCATTTAAGTATGAATGGGTTGCTCTTGCCATTTAATTTAAACAAATCAAAAATACATTTGTGCCATTCAGTGCTGCTTGGTATGGAATTAGCAATGAGGACACTATGGTTATATTTGGCCTTCACTGTGTTGTTGTAGTTCCTGTAAATACAAATTTGCTTCCTTATCTGGCATGTTCCACATGTTGAAATGTCACATTGTTCCCTTGTTTATTTATAGAGTTCACAGTCCACTGGAGGTTTTTCTAAGATTTTTGTCATTTGCAGAAGTGAAGGAATACTGTAGAAATTACTTTTAAGGATCATGACAAAAAATATTAACAACTTAGATATGATTTAGTTGTTTTTCTTTCCTTGTGTTTGTTTCTCTAAAACATTTCTAATTTTTTTCCAGATGATGCTAGATCCATTGTGGCAAATCTGACAGTGAGTATGTTGCATTACAGTCAAAATAGGAGGTTAAAATTGTTATTTAAGTGAAAATAATTGATTTATAATTCTGCTGGATGCTTCTCAAATTAAATCTACACAAAATTTTGTTTAGCATATTAAATAATGTATGTCATCCCACCTTTTGTTCTCGGTACCTTTGCTGGCCTTGTTCCATTCCCTCAGTGTAAGAAGTCAGATCAGCACTTCAAGCCCTACCTGAAGCAGCACCTCCCCAAGCGGTTGCATTATGTTAACAACCGCAGAATTGAGGACGTCCACCTGCTGATGGAGAAAAAGTGGCATGTAGCAAGGTATCATTCCTTCTTTCTGCTGTCATTTGTCTTTTAAACCTCTGCACTGTAGAAACTCACAAATTGCAAAGAGGACGAATTTTATGTTTCCGGCAATAGAACACTCGAGTATGTGTATCCTGTCAAGAATAAAGTGTTAAATGGTTAAGGAAGGGTCGCTGCTATTTATTTACAAATAAATATCACTGTATAACTGCCAGCCATATTTAATACCCCTGTTCAGCTATTCATTCATCATTCAAGTATTATAAGGTTTTGAAGGATTTTAGGTGATATAATATGTAAACCCAGAAGCTAAAAGCGAACAGTCAAAACACAGTCAAGGGTATTCCTGATTTTCATATTTGGCATTTCATATTTTATTTTTGGGTTACCTCTCCAGGAATATTTTTTTATGTTCAAGGACCAGTAAAGTCTGCATAGTGCTATCTGAGCATATTTCATGCAGATCAGTCTTTAAGGTTACAGCTTGCTCAGTTTTCATATTTTTCGAGACCCCTGGCCACCCACCTCTGAAGACATGCTACATAAACTGTTATATTTTCTTTGTGTTTTTCACTCAGTAACTGCCTTGCTAGTGTTCTTAAGTTTAGAATAGGTTGAACTCTTTGATATTCCTCTAGTTTGGATATATTTTGCATACTGTTTGTGGGAAAAATTCATGTAATGTACTGCTTATTGAAACAGATACTTTTTACGAGCCAAAGAACAGAGAGATTCATCTTCAAGCTGCCTGTGGCACTAGCTGTTGTTATACCTCAGTCTTGGGCAATTGGTATCATGTCATTTGATGATCAGGTGAACTGATTGGTAGGTGACTTCTCTCACATTCAGCAGTGAGATGGAATCAGACATTTCAGATCACCCGGATCTTGACATGGAGTTGCCACGCAGGTAACATGATTGCTTTGCACTAGCAAAGCACAGCAACCAGAGGGATTCTGGGGAAACCCAGCATCATTTGGCCTTCATTAACACTTTGACTTCTTGGGTGGATTTTTTCCCCTCCTTTGACTCCTTTGAAAGTTGCAAGGACAGCTAAATGTGACAATGCTTCAGTCTAGTGTCTCTGTCTAGTTGATGTGGTGCTGGACGATAGACCTCTGTAACTGGGAGTACTAACTCTTTGTGCAGTGTTTGAGGGGAAGTGTTTGACTGACTTTCTACACACATCCCTTCGTGTGATGTCACGTCCACTACAGTCCATTTCACTCTGCTATTGTTCACAGGGAGCCAATGCATGTGCATCTGTCTGGTCTTTATGCTGATGGTGCTGTGGAGGGTGGAGAATCTCTCAACTGTCAAAATCTAAGATTTTAACAGCAAACATGGCTTTAATGTCTATTTATCTCACATTTCAGGAAAGCTCCTGAAGGTAGAAAACATCCTGGAAGATGTGGATTTTATGGTGACCATGGCTATGACAATAAGTTCAACAGTATGCAGGTAAGCTTATGTCAAGACAGCTTTTATTATTCTATTGTTTTATGCTTGTATTTTGATTATTAAAATAGTCACAATGTCAAATTGTTTGTGATCAAACACAGGGAATCATAAAGCTCATAGATATTCCATTACATATTTCAGACAATCTTTTTGGGCTTTGGACCTAGCTTTAAATTCAAGACAGCAGTGCCAGTGTTTGAAAACATCGAACTTTACAATGTGATGTGTGGTAAGGATGTTCCTTGGTTTGTTTCCAGAAATCTGGATTCTTCTTATTTTTCTTGAAACTTAACATGCCATAAATTAAACTCATTTCACATTACTCAGCCATATGTCAGTTGGTGTACTTAGATGGTTTTCTTCTACCGTCGTCCACAGATCTCCTAGGTTTGGCGCCAGCTCCAAACAATGGAACTCATGGCAGTCTGAATAGTATGCTGAGAAACCCACCCTACACACCCATTGTACCAGAAGAGGTTTCTGCACCTGCCCCCTTGGACCCAGTTACCATTACCATGGATGACCTGGGATGTAGCTGTGATGACAAGGTCACTGTAGAAATAAATAAATCATTTTAGACTTAAGGTCATATCTTCAAATCAAATCAAGCTGATAATGTACCAGTAAAAGATGTGATTATGTTCTCAAGTATTTAGCTCTCTAGAAAGAAGTATGACTTTTGACTGGCAATTGATTGACATTCTATCCAGGGAGTACCCTGTCTTGTACCTTATGCTTTTGGTTTAGGTTCTGGATCAATATGACTCTGCAGTAGACAGGCAGTTTTTGATAATGGATTGATGGATTATTGTTGTTTTTATTATTGTTATAATTTCTGTTGCCTTTAGCCAATTTGATTCACACTGTGACTTTTGTGCAGAGTTCACCATTGGCAAGCATCCAAATGGCTGCAGTATTACCATAGTAACAGGGTTTTTGCTTTTCAGTCCATCTGTGTTAAATTTTAGTGCTTGGCTGTGCTTATTTACAGAATAAAGTGGAGGAACTTTGTCAAGAACTCACTCTTCCTGAGGATATTAAAGATGGTAAGCAGCTGTCTACAGAATTTTGACACTATCTTGCTTCTTACTGACAATGGATTTATGACAGGTACACTGCAATTAATTAAACAAAAAGGCCTATTGGCAGTTCTGTGTTTACTTTTAGGTTTCTTTTTAGATATATGAATTATAAATGACTACTTTAGGGGAGGTTAACACAAGTCAGCTGAGTTCAGGAGTTAAATTGCTATTGATCTTCACTTCCCAAGCCATATATGAATTTTCGATAATTATTAAAGCTGGTTAAATATAATTGACTTGGCATTTTTGTTGTGAATTTGACTAGATGTTTTCATGTTTAGATTTGCTAGCTGTGGTTTCCACAGACAGCAAGAACCTTCCATATGGTCGTCCAGCGGTTCTGTTCCAGACAAAATACAGCCTGCTTCACCACAGTGATTTCATCAGCGGTTACAGTGAAGCCCTGGCTATGCCCCTGTGGACATCTTATACTGTGTCCATAGATGTACGTCTTACAGTGATGTTCTTGAAGTGTTTCAATGATGCCAATGTGATTCAGTTAAATGCTTTCCAAATTATGTTGTCTAATTTTCAGTTTTCAAGCTCTATTTCTTTAATTTCAGGTACTATAGCTTGATATTTGGCAGCTTTTGAATCTCATATACAATAAAACATTTATCTTTCAGGCGGAGGTTAGGCCTCTTCCAGACTATATGAAAAATTGTGTGAGACCAGATGCTAGAGTGGCTCCTGCCCACAGTCAGTCCTGCACTGGATTCTGTGCAAATCAGCAGCTTTCGTACAGCTTCCTCTTCCCTCCTCGTGAGTTCTGCCTCCTTACTTCTTCCACTCCCTCTCAAGTTCACACCATAGCAGAAATGGTCTAAGCACTGGTGTTGAATTCTTGAACTACTCTACTGCTAATCTGAATGAATCCTTTCTGTGTGTGGTTGTAAAGTGGAATGTGGTACAAATCAGTACAACTGATTCCAGATCCAGAAGAGCACTCCTCTATTTTGAAAAAGTGGGAGTGAGGGTTAGGAAAGCAGAGTAAAGGGAATTTCTGAAAGCCTACCTATTTAGACCATAATATTAATATTAGGGATGCACTGATATGGGAATTCTGGCCATTGCTGATATTGATACTGATACACACATGATGCAAAATACCGAGAAAAACAGGGCTAGATCTGCCTGGATGACAATTACCACCTAATGTAATATTTATTTGTAAACAATTTTAATTTTTTGGACCATGTACATTGATTAAAACAAATGGCATCTGCAGAACCACATTTGGCTTCCCAATGATTAAATAGCAAGTGGTTTTGCAGGCCGCAGCCTTAAATGCTATGTCACACTTTTCATGTTCTCTTTCATGGAAAGAGTCTAACAATAATTGAAATAAAGAAAATTGAAAAAGGGCAAAACAATAGAAAGATAAAGAAAAAATAACAGCACTTAATAATAATATTAACTTTTTTCTGAAAATGCATTGTTTCATTTTCTTTTAGCTAAAGGGGGTTGTTTCTTAACAAACAAGCACATCTGTGTCTTGTGACAGACATCGCATTGAACAATCTCTTCCTTTCGACACTAAGTTTGCAAGTGTTACAAATGGCATATTTTATTTTGCTTTTGCAAACTTTCACACTGTACACATGTTTGAAAGCACCATAGCCCAGCATTGCTTAAATGCCACGCTCATCTGAAACATAATGTAAAACCAATAAAATATTGGTTTGAATTATCACTCAAGTCTAAGCATTGGTCCGATGCAGATAAAATTAACTTAGACAAATATTGGCCAATACCAATATGATTCCACTATCATAATGCAACCCTAATGAATATTGTTGGTTCAAATCCATTTCATGATTAGTTTGCTGGACCGTAGCAGACTGTGCCCTCTTCTACTAGTACAACTATGCAAATGATCAAAACAACAGCATTGCATTGCCCCAATGGGTGAGGATATGCATGACACAAATATAAAATGATGATGATGGTTATAATATTAATTTGGCACTGAACATATCTCTTTATAGAACTAGCTTCATCTGCTGAAGCCACATATGATGCTGTCCTGATCACCAACACAGTTCCAATGTACCCGGCCTTCAAGCGTGAGTATGCTTTTTTTGGTCTTTTTGAACTATGACTGGTCAGCTAGAGTCCTGAAAGTTCAGCTTAAGGGAGTCTTTCTTCAAGCCAAGCTGAAAACCTCCTGGATCAGCTTACTTTTTAATCACTCTCTTTTTGAACAGTGTAAAGAGACTTGTTAAATCTGCTGGATTTGCAAATCAAGGAGTAAAGCTCAGTATTTGCAGGGTTAGGTTTTAGGCCTTTCATAAATGTACTGAACTGTTTCTGAGGTAATGATTTTCTTGAATTCTTGTTTTAAATAATGTTTGCTTAAATGCTATTAGACCACAGACTACTTGTGCATTTCATCTATCGTCAACAACTGACAGTTTGACTAATTTAATTTTTTGTTTAAATTGCAGTCCATTTACCACCACCTGAACCTCAAAAACCCATACAAGAGCCTAAAAGAATAACATTTTTGTTGAGCATAGTGAATAGAACTGAATAAAAAGTTTGAAAGTAAGAGAAAGAATGAATTATTTCCAGTCCATTACACTTTGACCTGCATTGTGCTTACTTTATGATCGCTGACAACTTCACAGAGTTAGAGATCACCACTTTCTGTTAGTTTCAGAAAGGCTGTGGTCCATGGAAAGCAGGACCCTTTTATCAGGGGAGTGACCTCAGTGTGCATGCTCTTTCACAGTACCATGTGGAGGCTGGCACACTTTGTCCTGCTTGAAATGGGAGCCTCACAACAGCACAGGAGAACAATGTGTACATAGAGTTCACTGGAATCCATGGCTGATACACAAGGATGAGGATGTAATGGTCCATTATTGGTCTTTTGTCCTCTTCCTTCCCACTGCCAGTTACCTCTAGTAGTCTGGAGCAGAGTTGTCATAGTTGACTGAGGCACAATATGTTGTGGTTTGTGTTTGCAGACACTAATATATTTGTACTGCTTTTGTGGCACATGCTTATAATGTCCTACAGTCTGGAATGGGGAGTCTAATTACATGCATTAGATACACCTGATTTAAAAAAAAGAAAAAATGCCGCAATAGAAGGGCTAGCTGTCGAACAGCCAATCTTTAGTTGTGTGGAGTTTATATGCTCCCCCTATGTTAGCACTCTGCAAACAGGCATGGAAGAAATCCATGGAAAACCAATTCCATTCTCTCTCTTACCTAGAAAACCACAGGAGATATTGTAATATTTAATTTTGTCTGCATAGCATATTTACTACGAAAAGATTAGTTCAAGCTGTGTATTGGAGCAGTTAACTCTGCTAGTGGTTTAGAACATTGAAAAACTTCATTTGAATCAGAGTAACTTAAGTATTTAAGTATTTTTTTATACCTGATACTTCTTTTTTGCTGAAGCTAATTTTGGGATGAGCACTTCTCCTTCTACTAGTAATTATTGTTAAGTAATAGTTCTTTTAATGGTCTACTACTTATCCACCCCTGGTTATCATCAGGAAATTGTTTCAGCAACAAAAATAAGTAATGACTTGACAACTGAAAGCTTTATGCACATCTGTCTCTTCATATTTTGGGACTAGTCACAGATTTCAGTAGTACACAAGGCTGTTGATGTGTTCATCTATCCATCTTAAGACTAGTTACCAACTGAACAGGGATCAGTTTAATTAATCAGAAACATTTCACTCCACATTTGTTGCACTTACAGACTGATAAGTTCAGATAACTGGAGAAGGAGTTCTTATACCAGGCTAACTGGTACAAATTCTTAAAGCTCAGATATGATGAGTGATGTAGTGAGTAGTGAGTGAGTTATGTATGCTATGTATATATGTAGTGAGTTGAACTGGTAATAGGGCTGCTATATGGCTCAGGTGCCATTACCTGCAGTACAGCACAGAGCTGAACTTATTCATCACAGCAAATTGAGAATATATCTGAATATGTCTGTTATGGCTGCAATCATTTCCTTTCCTGGAAGTATCTGTGTCAGGGCTCAATCAGCAAGACTGAGGGGTTCTGTGATTGACTGGGAAATTGAGGGATCTCTCCTGTCTTGTAGGGGTATGGACCTTCTTCCAGGAAACGCTAGTGAAGCGCTATGCCAGTGAAAGAAACGGGGTGAATGTCATCAGCGGACCAATCTTTGACTATGACTTTGACGGCCTCCGTGACAGTGAAGAGAAGATCAAAGAGTAGGAACTAAAGCAAGCTGTTTGCATAGATCTAGTAGTGGTAGATAATACTGTGTATTAGTTCCTCAACATAGACACACTAAATGTTTATGGCTTTGTTCAATTTCTGTGTTTGCTGAGGTCTATCAATTTCCAGTGCCCATTTTTTCTTATTCAATGTTTTGAAATTGTGATAAAGTTTTATGGCTGTGACACGTGAAGGTTGTGGATTTAACTGGCAGTTGCAGACCTTTTCCCTACACGGTGGTTTAATACAAAGAAGTAGTTCTATACTGAAAAAAAACTGAAGTTTTTCATGGATAAATTCTGAACTGATGCTGATGTTGAGTGCAGCTGAGAGAGTTGGGGTCTAATTCTGCATTTTCGTGGTCACAGGTACACAAGTGAGTCCCACCCCATCCCGACACACTACTACAGCGTGATTACCAGTTGTTCAGACAGCACCCAGACACTGAAGACCTGTGATGGCCAACTCAGTGTCTTCTCCTTCATTCTGCCGCATCGGCCTGACAATGATGAGAGCTGCAACGTAAGTCTCCCCTCCTTTTCCACTGCTTTCAGTTTTATATTGCCAGCATTTTATTGCTTGTTATGTTATCTGAATGCTATCTCAGCTTTTGACCTTTACTGTTCACTGGAGAGGCTGATCATTACCTTATATGGCACTGCAAGCAATACATGGGCTACAGAATGAAGACATTATTTTAATTAGTGTCCTTATTTTTAAAATTATACAGAAGATCTAAGTTTTGTGACACATTTTGCTGTGTTTTGCTTGTTATTCAGAGCGCTGAGGAAGAGTCTAAGTGGGTGGAGGAGCTGATGAAGAGGCACACAGCACGTGTCCGTGACATTGAGATCCTCACCGGACTAGACTTTTACCGCATGACTGGCATGAGTTATGTAGAGATTCTCTCATTAAAAACTTACTTGCACACTTTTGAGGGTGAAATGTGAACATGACTGTGGTCACTTCTGGGTACATCTTCTGTGCTTAGGTGTATATTTTTATACAGTGTTTCATGTGTTCCCTAGAATTTTTAATGCCAGTTAATAATCTAATATTGTGTAACAAATGGTCTTGGTTTTTAAAAAATAACTGTACGAATGAACTGGTTTTATCATTTGTGTTGATCGTTTTGTTTTGAATTGAGGTGCAGTTTAACTGAGTGTGGTATGATTTTAATTGGAAAGGAAGACCAAAAGTCTGAGAATGAAGTTCTTTGGCTCAGAATGCTGTACTATACACAATAATGTAACTGTATCATTGACTCAGTATATCCTCCTGTGTGATTACCACTAATGACCCCTGTCTTAAGACTGTTAAAGTTACACCACAATAAAAAAACCTGTATTTTTACTCAGTTGAACAGACTTTTCCTGTAACTAAACTGTACATGTACATTTTAGGTTTACAGTGTAGTATGATGTAATTAGTAGGACTCCTTAGTCAAGTGAGGATTATTCATTTTTTAAAGGAATATTATTCAGTTCATTATTTTATTGCTTGACTATTCAGCAATGTTTAAACTGATTTTTATTGCAGGGCTGAAGATTATCTTCATATCTTGCTTAAGCATGCAGTTAACTATTGCAACATGTGTTTGTTATGTTACCACATAAGGTTAAGTTTTTAGGCTTTCACCTAAAATGCTATTCTGTAATAATAATAAATATGAAAAAATAAAAGTATGAATTTATTTCAAAATGAGACCTGAGAGGGAAATGATGAATATTTATATTTCACCAGAGATTATTTTTATACATTTACTGTGTATCAGTATGTATATAGTAAAATGCACTCAACATTGTTAATCATTAGCCAGAGGTTCATTTTTACCGTATCAAGACTGTACAGTCACATTTTCTGAAGTGAAACTGTATGGTTGTTTTCACACTGATTCTGTGTTCATGCTCCTTGTATCACCTGGATTTGACAGCTTTTTAATAGCTGAGGTGTCAAAAGCTGTTCAATTTTTCAAGGGCCGCCAGCCTTTTATATATTAGTGTTTAGTTTATATAGGTACAGACAATGAACTACATAACGGAGTTGAAACAGAGGAAGAAAGCCATAATTGTAAGTACTTGTGTGCTTATTTGTCCCTTGCTTGAGTACATGTTTTAGGTTCAAGGAAGATAACTGAGTAGAAATCCTGTCTTGAGAAGAACTACTGTCGGAAGAAGCTGGACGTGGTTATTTGGTACCTGGCAATAAAATATTCATGTTATGTAAAAAAAAAAACCTGTACTGGAACTTTCTTTTTGCAGGTGAAAAGATTTCAATAGAAAACTATTTCATGGCAATCTATTTTGCATTCCATCTTGCATTAAACCCTCTGAGGCAAACTTGCTGGGGAGAGTGTGACAAACAGATTTGAGTGCATCTTGAAAGAATCCTACCTTTCATTAATTTTAGGTGAAGCATTATAGGAAATAGTTGCAGGTAATGGGAATATTTTCCATCAAAAGTACTTTTGTCTTTGAGCCAGGAATGTATGTTGCTATCTTTTTAATTGAACTAATAATAAGCTAAAATGCAATCCACCTGGTTCTTCAGGAGTAAATCAGGCAACCGTGAGATTAAATTTATTAACCTGCAGTACTTCAGATGATGTGTATTACCATGTTGTGCTTGCTTTGTGATGGGCATCAAGATGAAATTGAAGGACATAATATTAATGGATGCAGTTTATTACAATGTTTGGTAAACAACGTGGTAAATTGGGGGTGAAGCTGATGATCAAATTGAGTATGAGCCACAATTTTGTATCGTGTGGGTGTGTGTTTGTGAGTAGATAATGATCCTGTTGTGTAGTATTTGCTCTGTTCTGCCTATAGATTGGTGCTTTGTCTGTCTCAATTGTCATCATCATCTTGGGACTGGGCCTGGGCCTTGGACTGCAGCTGCAAAACTGTCAGAAAAAAGGTGAATATCCACAGGGATGCCAGAGGTCATTATGTGACTCCCCTAGTCCTTAGAACTCCAACCCATACACTAGTGAGGTCTAATGAGAAGCAAGTCAACTAAATCTTGTGAAACTGGTTAAGGATTTTCTAGAAACCTACAGTTCCTAGGGTCAGGGTTAAGGTTATGGTTGCCCTAACCCCACATTTTATTCTGTTAAAGACCATATGGGTCTATGTTTTAACACAATAAAATATGAATAGGCACTGTTTTTAACAGTAATCTTCCATAGAGAGCACTGCTTTATATCTATACACTACTTTATAAGTTATAGGTAGATAGATAGATAGATAGATATGGTCTAGAATTCTTTGCTGGACTAACTGTAAATGTTGGGTTTACCCATCTCCTTTTCTGCACTTTAGAATTACCGGAATCCTTACGTACTTCATGCAGACACCACTGCTATGAGCCATATAGTGATGAGTCACCAGGGTGTCGTTGTGACAGTATGTGTGTCTCCAGTGGTACTTGCTGCTATGACTTCGAGGAAATCTGCTACCTACCCAGTGAGCTGTGGTCATACTTAATATGATTTTTACACTTTATATGTTTGTAAGAGTTACTGAAATGTGGCTGAACATCTATGATCAACACCAGTTGTAACAAAAGCTTGGATATGCTGGGGTTTCGTGGACCTACATTTGCATACCAGAAATAGAAATATTAACACTGGTTAAAAAATTATAAACAAAAGAGGTTATCCTTAGAGTTTTCTCAGGTTTGGTCAGCAGTGCTTGGCAGAGATGTTGACTTTTAACTGAATTTATCTGCCCATAACTTAACCCTCACCTGGGAACAGCTCAGCAGTGGGAGTGTACCAAACTGCGCTGTGGTGAGAAACGAATGAATGACAGCAAGTGCCATTGCTCTGATGACTGTATGGGACAGGGAGACTGCTGCACAAATTTCAAGAATGTTTGCCAAGGTATGGTGACCTCATACGCTGTCAACAAAACAGCCCTTCGCTTTGACACCAAGTAGGAATGATGTTAATCATGATGTTAGGCATAAGTCATTACTATGTCTTACCTAAGAAACATGTTAAAGGATTTTGATTTAAACTGGCATGCACATTTTTTCAGGTGATACTGAATGGAAAGAGGATGAGTGTAAGGAGATGGTTGCTCCAAAATGTCCACCAAGGTACAGCCATATAGACATTTCAGTACAGTGAAGGAACATTACAACAGTATTTCTGAGTGCATACAAGTGCTGCAACAACTGTTGACTTTTATATCCAGTTTCTCAAAGCAGCCACTGCTTCTGGTTTCTTTGGATGGATTCCGAGCCGAATATCTGAAAACATGGAGCAAACTCATACCAGTCATAGACAAACTGAGTGAGTAAAAGCCTCTAGAAACACACTCAGGGAGAAAACAAAACATATATGTGAGGAAGCCAAAGGAATGTGAATAAATATGAATAAAAATTGTAAAAAAAATTGCAAAAAGAAGCATTAAAATCTACTGAAAAATTCTTTATGAAACAGAATTTTTAAAAAAACCAAAAACATTATTATTATTATTATTATTATTATTATTATTATTATTATTATTATTATTAAGTCTTCTGCTTTCCTCAAACAGAAACATGTGGGACTTACGCACCATACATGCAGGCTGTGTTTCCCAGTATGACATTTCCAAATCACTACACAATTGTTACGGTGAGTTTGAAATCACTTGATCTGTGCTTTGATTTTCCATCTTTTCAGCACAAACAAACAGCAGTTACACTTAGTACGACAGTTTCAAATGCCTGTCAAAATAATGATCCCTATTTCTGAATACACTTATACAGATGTCCCCCTTCTTACAGGTGTAATGTACAAACAGCTTGTAAGGTGAAATCTTGGAAATCAGAGACATAACCGTTATGATACAAATACATCTCGATACTCATAAAGACAAAAAAATCAGCCTCATATTTGGTTATAACTTGGCACAGAGTGTTAAATAATTTCACTTGTATATGCAAAAACTCCCAAGGCAAAGACACGTATTTTGTAGAATAACTGTACATCATTTTATGAACAATTTCACTTACAAATTTTCAGAGATATGGATAAATCCAAGTGTTTAATTAAATAATTAATTCATTAATTCTGCTTCTTTACTTTTCTATTTTCTAAAAATTCTGTTGGTGCTGAAAATGACCTGCATTTCAACTTGCAACTATTAGAAACAGCAAAATACTCTAATAGAAATTATAGAAGAGAATACATAAACAAAATGTCTTCAGTTCATTCTCAGCACTGATCTGATATTAAAAGACCCTAACCTATGAATAAATTGAGGATATTGTTTAAATTTTAATGTTAGTGATACAGTGGATAGACTTTTTTGCAATTCTAAATTACCAGCCAGGTTTTGGGGCCAAATACATTTGTAAGGTGAGGTACAAGTACATTTGAAACAAAAAGATTGTTTTTTTTAAAGGTTTTGAATTAAATTGTAACTTAATTTAATTTAATTTTTTCAGGGCTTGTACGCAGAGTCCCATGGCCTTATTGACAATAACATGTATGACCCAGTCTTTGATACTTCCTTCAGTCTGTCAAACAGTGAGAAGTCCAATCCCAGATGGTACCTTGGCCAACCTGTGAGAACTGTTTACATGGCTTTAAATATTAGTTATTGTATAATCACCTGGAACTGTATATACTTATCAACATTTCAACTATGTTAATCTTAGCATGAAATAAGAAAATTAAAGTAATCTCTTTGATTATAGGTAAGGAAAAGTACAGTATAATTTTTTTCCTGACATCCTGAGTGGGTTAGGAGGTTAAGCTGAGATTATGGTATGAAATCTGAACTATGTTATTAGCCAGTCATGACCAGGAGACCCTAGCCCTGCAAAAAAATTGACATTGTTCTGCTGAGGTGATTTTGGCTTGAGTATATCTCAGCAGAGCAGCTTCCCTGCAGGTCAGACACCTGAGAATTACTGACTGGGAGTGGCTTTGTCACTCCTCTGACTGTTGAATTTTAAGAAATGTTCTGACAAGCTGTACAATGTTATAACCTGCATAAGTAAAATAAAGATGCACAGATATGTAAACCTCCTGCATTCTGGGCTTGCAGATTTGGCACACAGTTATGAACCAAGGATTGAAAGCAGGAACATATTTCTGGCCTGGATCAGATGTCAAGATCAATGGGCGTTTTCCCAATATATACAGAGACTATGATGGGTACCGTATGTGACAATGACTATGTATGTGAATGTTTGTATTTCTCAACACTCTGAACATCCTTCAGTTCTATGTTATCATTCCAGAAAAGTGCCTTTTGAGGAGCGGGTGTTTGGGGTCTTGCAGTGGCTCAGGCTGCCTGAAGATAAGAGGTAAGAGACTAACTGTCCCGTGGCCCCTTGTGATGAGCATTAAGTCATGGCCATGCAGTGAGACTGACTATTCCCTACAGGCCAGATTTTTACACCCTATACCTGGAAGAACCGGACAAGTCTGGGCACAACTATGGGCCTGTCAGCGGTGGGGTGAGGGGGACTGAGAACACAGCAACACCATTCTGTCTCACTTTACACACGTACACACATTCAGTTCTGAGAAGGAACAGCAGAGTTATGATATAAAAACTGATAGATTTCTGCTGACTTTCCAAACTGCAGATAAGCTGCTTGTCGGTCATTTTTAGTTTAGCGCAAGGCTAAAGTCCTCATCCTATAAATAGAATATAATATGTATTTGTGCTTCTTGCAGCATTTGGATTGTTAATAGGTAGTTTGTATGTAACTGTTGAGAATAATGCTCGAATCATCTAAAAATGGAAGGCAGAACCGAGTAACCTGACAGAATTAGGCTACAGATTAGTTTATAATTAGAATACAAGGGCTGAAGCCAGACCATATTAGCTAACCTGACTCATGTTAAAATCAATGAGTGTTTTTCCAACACTCATGTCTTTGCTTACTTTGCTATTTTGCCCAATGTCGACTATAGTTTTCTAATGTAACATGAGAGTAAAAGTTTGCCGTGTTTTACATACCCAGTAATAATAGTACCAGACAGCCTTATATATTGTTTTTACTGCATATTGGGTCAAATATATGTATGAAACATGTTGTTTTTAAGACCAAACTAAACATCCTTCCGTCCTATAAATATCACACCTATTTGAGGTTATAAATTAATTACCGTTATATTCATTTCTTTGCGCTATATAAATTTGTTTATATAATTATATATTTTTTTGCAATGTTTGAAGGTATTCTGCATCGGTGTCATTACATTTTTAATTTTTAAGCCAACTTTGAGTCCGTGGTACGTGCTACATTTTATTTATTTTATTCTTAGTTCTGCAGTTCTTATCAGTAGATTCTTACAGAAAATTGTTAAGATAGCAAGATAGAACAAGTGCAAATAGAAACACTGACAATGCTCAAATGTTTTCACATTCCCTGTCCTGTGTCCTGCCCTGCTCTCTCCAGTAATTGCTACAATGCCTTCAGGTCATTGAGGCCATCCAGGGAGTTGATAGGATCATTGGTCAACTGATGAATGGGCTCAAACAGTTGGACCTTCACCAGTGTGTTAACATAATGGTTGTAGCTGATCATGGTAAGGATAAATAAAGTGTGGTGTTCAGTGGTATCGGTAGAGTTTCAAAAAGATTGTTTGCAAAAAATAAAGTAGCTATATAAAATCAAAACGTGTGATCCTTTAAAGTCGGCTTGGGGGAAATTTGATTTGCAAAATTTTCACTGATCAAAACATACTAAGGATCTTCTACATACCATACATGCTAGTTTAAGGTTCAAGGTTCCACGCTGAACTGGACCCAAATGAAGTTGAAAGCAGATGAAACCAGACAAAGCCAGATGAGTGCCACTGAGTTAAGTCTTCTGACACGTTGTGATTACAGGCATGGAGGAAACCAGCTGCAACCGCATTGAGATCCTTCAGGACATGGTTGGAGATATAAATCACCTGTACGTGAACCAGGGGGCTTTTGGCAGAATCAGGTCGATAAACAAAGACCAGACTTGTGAGTTATGTTCTTTACTAAGATAATTGGAAGAAACAGTGTCCTCTTTGTTTAGCAGCACAGTAATAGTTCCCACATATAACAGCCCCCCAAATGAGAGACCTCGCATTGCATACTTGAGTATACTAGTCTGTGCAATGTTCATAACTGTGGCAGTTAACTGCTTTTGCACCTCTTGTTCCCTTTGGCAGTGAATTCTGCACAACTTGTCGCTAACATGACTGTAAGTAACAAGAAACTTTAATTACTGCTAGTAAAAATAGTAAATTTACTTTTACTACCCCAACAATGTGAGATACTTACAATATTCATTTGCTATTTTTGGACATGAAAATGCAGGCTTATTATTTCTACTTGCAATTTAAATCCTTTTAACAGTGGACAAAAATGTGTTTTATAAGTACCTTTATTTAAAAAGTAATTGATTTTTGGTTCAACGCTGTTGTATTGGCATTAACTGAACTAAGTGAGACAGTGGGCCTTAAGACACAAACACTGAAGGTGGTATCTTTTTCCCTGGGATATTCAGTGTAAAAAGACAGACCAGAAGGTGAAGCCTTTGCTGAAATCCAACCTACCCAAGCGCTACCACTACGCCAACAGCCGACGCATTGAAGACGTCGTTGTGCTTGTTGAGCCGAAATGGCTATTTGCAAGGTTTTGTGCCTTTCGTGCATCCACCCTTCAACTTAGCATAACTACAGAAAAAGAAAACAGTAGAGGCCCCTGGATTTGGGGTGGGAAAATGAGTGGAGCTTATACTAAGTGAAGGAGTGCAACTTTTGAAGCACCAGGGTTTATTATTTGGACAAATGCCTATGTTAAGCCATGTGAACTTCCCCTACCTAATACTATAGATTAAATATGTTTACAACATAAAAATTCATTGCTTTTAATATTCAGCAATTTAACAAGGCATGGAAGTTGAGGCAACATGTGGTGCAGCAACCAAAGCTACCCCTTTTTGTATCCAAAGGACACAGGTTTGAATCTTAGGTCCAGCTGGATCACCCTTGAGCTGGTACTAACTGTAAAGTGCTCCACTAAACACTGTCCCCAGACATGTAAATGGTTCCATGATTGTTAGTAGCTAAACAATGCAGTTTTTTGCCAGATAAATTAATAAATGCAGCTATGCTAAAACTGTGTATGTTCTGTGTTGGTACAGATACAAAGGGTCTCTGAATTACTGTGAAGGTGGAACTCATGGTTATGACAATGATGTACCCAGCATGCAGGTGAGCAGTTTACGGATCAACAGAACAAATGAGAGCCATGGCTGTCCCAAAGAGATCTGTAAATGTTCCTTGTGAACCTTTCCTCAGGCCATGTTTCTGAGTTATGGACCCAAGTTCCTATACAAGACTCAGGTTGACCCATTCTCTAATGTAGAAGTCTACAATCTTATGTGTGGTGAGTAGAGTAATGGTACACACTAGGTTTTAATATGAAGCGCACTGCAGACCTTCTTCTCTAACAGGAGGTCTTAAACAGAACCTGTCCCTGAGAACATCTAGTACAAGACATTAAGGACATGATGGGTTAACTATTACAGCAGTACAGATGTCTTTTTTTTGTGAACAGATCTGTTGGAGATAACACCAGCTCCAAACAATGGCACCCATGGCAGTCTGAACCACATCCTTAGGAAGCCTTGGTATGTGCCCACATTTGCTGCTGAGCAGACAGCGCCACATGAGTGCCTGCTGCTGTCCCTCAATTCAACGGATGATCTTGGCTGCTCCTGCACTGGAAGAGTAAGCCTCTGCACATGAGCACCTCTACTTGAATAATCTTGAGGAACTCTCATGCGAACTATGATAAGTGAGCTGAATACATCTCGTTGCATGAACTTTCACTGTAAAGTGTAAAATACGTAGTAGTAATAATAATAATAATAATAATAAATGGAGAACTTGATCTAGTACACTCTTCCACTAGCTCCCATTATATTCTATGTTGGATACAATTCACGTAATAAGGTAAACTTCTATGGTAATTTTAATTTCTAACTTTGCACAGTTTGTTTAGGTTCTGTCAGATGGTCTCAGTTCTCACCCTTTTCTATGCTTATTGTTCTAAACATTCATGCCTAATTGTAAAGGTGCCTTTTCACTGGACCCTGAATTGCTCAGCAGAAGAACCGCTGAAAAGGTCCAGGCTGTATGTTGCATGTATGCTAATTTGTAAGAAAATAATTATGTACTCAGTAATTTATGGAAGGTGAATATAACAGTACAACCCACTATATATTCTTAAATCCATGCTCTTTCTTGTTCTTCACTTAGGCTGCATGAACAGCTACACCAGTGTTAAAATCTAGCTGTCATTTTTCAGCGTTTCAATTTGTGTGCAGATGACAGGAGAGGATGATACTTAAAATAAGGTCAAAATGCCAATCATTTTCTTTCACTGTTAAACAATGTGTGCAGTATGTCAAACATTGACTCACAGCTTATCTGTTAAAGCAGTTTTAATATTTCACAAAGTGCATCTCTGTGATATATGTCTCATTCACAGTTATACTAGGTACATGTTGTAAAGTATCATATGTATTGTTGTAAGTCTGTTACTATTCTGTTATTCTTTCTATTAGTATTCTGTTATATTTTTTCCTAATCTGTGATTTTAATCTTAATGATATTGAAATAAGAACTATACTTAAAAACTCAAATTAAAGGGAGATATAACATATGTAATGCACTCATACCTCATAACTTAAGGAGGGTCCAGCATTAGGTCCAGCAGTCAGTTGGCAACTTGGATTTTTTTTTTTAAATCCACAAAGCCTGTCATAGTCTATAAAATCTTAATAATACAGCTTAATCATTCAATCTATTCACTAGGTATGTCCTACTAAAAACATCAAAGATAAAATAAACTGAAAATTCTGTATTAGGCTTTTATTTTTTCAATTTGTTGCTCAGGGCATAAGACAGGATACAAACTTTACATTAACTTTATTATCTTTAATTAACATAAAGCAAGATTTAAGTTGACAATAATTTGAAATGAATGAGAATAAAAAAATCCATCATGTCTGCAACCTCAAAGTCCTGTGTTCTCCAGTGCCATGTTCCTGGGGGCTCAGGAGACTCAAACAAAGGTGACTGAGGGGCAGTGCAGTGGAAGATTGCATGGAGAGAACTTTTTAAAAAAGTGTTTAACCTTAATTGTTGACCCACATTGCATAATAAACATCAACAAAAACTGGCCACAAAGAAACAACCAGTGCATGAGATATTTGTCAGCATCTAGTTAAATTTGTATTCACGGAAATGCAATTACTGAAACGTACCTGTTTATTCACCGGGCGGTTTCTGTAAAACTTCTGGATATAGCAATAATAAATAAAAATATACAAACGTAGCTTCTCCTGTTCCTCCACCCTCTATCCCTCCCCCCAGTTTCTTTGAGTTTTGATTCTCTCTGAGTTCGTTTTGCCTTTCTCTGCAGAAGTGAAGATGCAATTACTAATGCACATGCAAATGTTCGTATCTTTGAAAATCTGTAAATTGAATTTGCATAAATTGATGCAAAATTGTAAACCAAACAGCAATCCGATAACCAATATGTTTAATGTTGCTTTCATGGCGGGTGGGAGGGTAGTTGAGATTTTAGGTTTATTACTGATAATGTTGAAAACAATCCAGCCACATTACTGCTTTTATTCATACTAAATGTAAAAAATAGAACACTTTTATTATGAAATATGGTAATGCTTTGCTTATCACAATTCATTGCTTGATTTTTTTTTTTTTTTCTTTTAGGACATAATTGCGTTAAATTCCCGTTTGAACCTGACGGTGGCAGAAGGTAAGATAATAACACGTGCAACACTACTATGGTCTAATGTCAGAAGCAAAAAGGGTGAGATTAGACAAATTGTGTTTCAGATTGTGTCTGTATTTAAAGTTCTTTGCTGTGAAATGCACTCTGTTTACTCTGAATCGTTTGAAAATAATGTGCAATAAATGAAAAAATGTACATGTAAATCAAAGCAAAAACAGAAGTACTTGTTCTGATGTGTGCATTTGTGTGTGTGTGTGTGTGTGTGTGTGTGTGTTTTTCCCAGTGTCTGCCAGTGAGAAGAAACACATGCCTTTTGGAAGGCCCAGGCTACTACAGCCTGCGGGAAATTACTGCCTTCTCCACCAGCAGGGATTTGTCAGTGCCTACAGTTCACTGTCCTTGATGCCTCTTTGGAGTTCTTTCACCATGAACAGGCCTGTAAGACATGCCTTTTTTGGAAGGAGGCCATAGCCCTCGGTGAACGTGTCACAGCTGGAAACTTTCTGTGTACACATACACCACCGTGTGGACTGTACTGAAAAGTTTACAAAAAATAAACATTTCAAGACAAACCGCATCACTCATATGGATTTTATAGAGGAGATCCTCTAAGACTACAGCTTTTGCCGACATCAGAATCTTAAGCAGTAAATGTTATGGAATAAACTGCTTTGTACTGCTGTCACTGCAGGAGAATTTGGACCCTCTGCCTGAAGTTCAGGACTGCTTGAGAGCGGATGTTCGAATCCCTGCTGCCAGTAGCCCTCACTGTAGCCAGTATCCTGACCATAAGAACATCACTCCAGCTTTCCTATATCCTCCCAGTACGTGCCATCACAGGGTTTCATGAACCTCATCCTTGCCAATTGAACTAATTGGTTTGGGTACAAAGTTTAAAGTCACCTTGTCTTCTTCTTTTCAGGTCTTAACAGCACAGTAGAGGAGCAGTATGATGCCCTGCTGATGAGCAACATAGTACCCTTGTACCTGGAGTTTAGCAGTAAGTAGGACCATTCCCTCTGTATAGTTTGTAGAATCACACTAGAACATGACAATGGGAAGCATAAACCCAGAGTGGATCTCTGAAATGAACTCAGATACTGAAGTGGCTCTCTGCAGCAGGGATAGTTAACAGAAGTAGGGACAATACCAGAGTAATCCTTCTAGACATGCTTGTTCTTGCAGCAAAGCCAACAGTACAAGTAAATGTTTACTGTTTCTGTAGGAAAATTCAAAACAGGTGATGGCTTTGAAAACCCACTGATTGACACACATTCCTCAAATACGAGTTCCCCTTCTTGAGGGAACTGACCTAGAAGTTGAGGTCATTGCTCAGGTTCAGGTCAGGTCCCTCAGTGGAGTATGAGAATGTAGATTTCCATGCCCTCTTTTTCTCTGGTTTGTTGTTGAACTTCTTGCCTCAAGCTGTAAGTAGGTCACAGAGGGTCATGAATTTCAGTCACTACAGTGTTGGTGCTATTGGATAGGAATAGTGATCTTCTAGTCTTGTGTCATATTTGGGTGCTTTACACTTATGTGGCCTGTAGAGAATTTCCTTCACACTTCCTTCGTTATTTCACACTCTCTGTCTGACTTAATGTGAGAGTGCAGGTGTTTTGGAAGGGGTGATGTAGTAGTGCGTTGAAAGGCATGTGAAGATAGGTGCTGTCACCCTGGTCTGCCTCATGCAAGTTGGTCACACGAGGAGATGTTGTTTGGCTGTTGGCATTCAGCTGGCAGAGACTGAATGAGCTAAGTGTCAGGAGGCTGGTCTTTTATGTATGCATTTGACTTAGGGTTATTGTGTTCCTGGTTTGTATTCTCAGTTTGTCAGCAAAATTAACTAAAGTTACAGTACATATATATTACTGCTCATACGCCTGTGCCCTGGTATTTGAGCTCGAGGTTTTCAAGCTCCCGATACAAAAAGCAGTAAATGTTAATACTGGTTTCGGTATCTGAGTCAAGAAGTCCCTTCTTGCGAGCCAAGCAAACTGAACCACATCAGATAATACTCAAAATTCACACAAAGGAAAAAGCACAATGCTTGGTGGCAACACTGCCCCTGGCATCTGGGTTCTCAGGCTTTGCCTCATGTGGCCCATAATCAAATGCTGTTTGCACAGTTTGTGCTTTTGTCATTTCCATTTCATTCACATCTGTTTAGTCGGTAAGTAACCCATTTCATTACATTAGGTACATTTTATTGTTTTCATTTCTTCATTTTTTTAAATAAACTTGACTATTAAATGTCTTGCTATTACTACTTATAATAACACATGAAACATAATGTATGATATAAAATAACAAAAAAGCATATAGACACAAATCCTCATTAATTACCTTATTAACTGTTTTGTATTTAATTAATTGGTGTTTAAAGTCTTCTTTATCGCACTGAAATAGGTATTTTATAGTGTTAAGGATGTTTTAATAGGGGTTTCTTGGATAGACCCCGAGCAAATTGTAATTTTCCACATAAGAAATAATGAAATTAGTTTCCTGATATCCAACTTTGAAATATCTGAGTGATTTCTAGGAACTTGGATACGGAGGTATCGGTGTATTTATTTTTAACAGCTTGAAAAATCTATGCTTAGTAAAGCAAGTGAAGTCCATTGCCTTCTCCTGTGATTGACCCCATTTACTGCTCCCCAATAGACTCCAGCCTCAGGTAGTGCTGTCTTGGCCTCACCTTGTTTAACAAGGGTTTTCTAATGTTCCATCTAAGTGCACCTCTTCCGATGCTCTAAGGGAACTCTTCTGTGATTAATTCGGCTATATAAATGTCACCTACTGTCATGCTAGCTGCAAATCTGCTGGAAAAACTAGGTGTTGTGGATGAGCATAATGCACTGGCTTGGTCTCCGAGTCCTGTTCTTCCTCTGCTCACATTTTGATTGGCAGTGTGAGAAGCAGTAAAACTGACTTCATATCTTTAGAATCACCGTTGATTAATGCAGTTTTATTGTTTTTCCTTGACTTTCCCTTCCTGTGCTAGACAAATGGATTGATACCTGGATTTGGGCAAATAAACTTGGCAATAGTGTGCCTATATGTATCTCTCTGTGCTTTTGTTTATTGGAGAAATGTAACGTACGGTAAATGTCAGCAACGTAACTGCTCAGCAGGTCAGGAAGCAGCACATAAAATTCATTCATTTTTTTCCATACACAATATAACTGTAATTATCAGAAATTGAGTATAATTATGAGGTTTTTAAATTGTAATTTATATGTTACTCACCTTGATGTGCAAACAAGAAGTGCACATCCCATAAGCATCACATGAGCTTTTACTTGAAGGTGCTGGGTGATGAGAGGCGGAACTTCACTGACAGCTCAAATCTGGTAGATGCAGAAGCCATAGAATCACCTACAGCTTGTTCATCTCCAGTTTCTTTTTTCCACCATCTTCTGCATTTTGAAAAACATATTTTTGAAAAACGTACCATTTTATAGAGGAGATCCTCTAATACTACAACTTTTTTAGACTTTAGAAATGCTTTTTAAGTAGTAAGTGTTATGGCATAACTTGTTTTGTACTGCTGTCCCTGCAGGAGAATTTGGACCCCCTGACTGAAGTTCAGATTGCCAGTTTCTGTTAGTGCATCACGTGATATTTTAGCACATGATTTGAATTGTATGCCAGCTATCTATTTTTATGAAAAAGAAATGCTAAATACTTCTCAGTTTGTACGAGCAAAAATGTTGTTACTCAAAAGTTAATTAATTTGACAATTCATTGTATTAACCTCCTGGAATAGTCGGTATATTACATGCTTACTGATAATATAAACTGAATGTTCTTTTTCAGAAATCTGGATTTACTTGCAAAATGTCCTTCTGAAGAAATATGCAACACAGTACAGCAGTATTAATGTGGTTCTGGGACCGGCTTTCGATTACAACTACGATGGGCTGTGGGACACTTCTGACCAGATTCAAGAGTACGAATACTCACAAATTCATAAACTCCCACACATGAACTTGCCCATTCTGTGGGGACTTAAGTGATTTACAGTGATTTCCACTTGTGAAAATGATTCCTGACTCCACTCCAGAGTAACTCAAAAAAACATGATTTTTGAAAATAAAAACAAGTTTCCACTTTTGTTTTGAGGGGAAATCCCTGCAGTATTTATTTTCGTGATGGTTTTCCATCCTTGTCGGATCCCTTTCCTTAAAAAAAAAAAATCCATGTTAGCGTGCTAAAATGTGGTTTAAAAGCTCCCAAAACACATTTTGAAGTTTTCACCATGTTTTACCATTTAATAATTTAACGTAGTATAATACATTCCATTAGCAGTAAATTATTATATTATATTAATGACTCTCCCTCTTTGTTTCCCTTTGAGATTTGTTCCAGGAACAGACATACCAGTTCCTACCCATTACTTCATGGTCCTCACCAGCTGTAAGAACACATCGCAGCCAGTGGAAAACTGCCAACAGGAGATGCAAACGGTTTCGTTTTTGATACCCCACAGGGCAGACCTCTCAGAGATCTGCAATGTAAGACTGACCTTTCTCTTTCATGCCATTTTCCTCACACAGCAAACCGATTGCTAGGCCATGAAAATATACATCAGTATAACTGATTTATTTTTTAAATGAGGTGAACTTGCAAAAATGAGTCAAACTGAAATTTTTATTTTATAAAATGTTGCTTTTTGCTTACAGTAATAGTGTAACGTTGCAATCAGGGTGCAGACATGTGCAGATGTAACACAAAGAACTCCGTTTAATAATAGTGTTTGTTCCAAAGTCGTAGTCAAAGAACAAGCGTAGATCAAAACCAGGAATCAGTCCAAGACAAGCGACATAACAAACAAGGGTTAAGCACAAATGATATCCGTAATCCAGAACAGGTTGATAACCAGAGTAGCAATCAGAAGAAACGCTAGGTATGCACACAAAGATCATGGCAATACTTCGCACCGACATGTTAAACCAGCACAGGTATATATAGGGGTGAGTCAATGACAAACAGGTACGATGAACCAATAAACAGAGGAGGCGGGACAGATATCAGGAGACTGGTCCAGGGGGTGTGACAAATAGACCTGCTAAATTGTAAATTTGTATTTGTAACTGTAGAAGAGTTCTGAATATTTAACATTAGGCTGTGCTGAAGTGGCATGCTAAAATCTGACTACCTCAAACATTAATGATCTGTTGTTCATTGTACAATTGTAGAGTCATGAAGCCCCATCTCAGTGGGTTGAAGACTTTATTTGGTTCCACCAGTCGAGAGTGAGAGATGTGGAACTCATCACCGGTCTGGATTTCTACCAAGAGAGCACCAGACCAGTTGCAGAGCTCCTCAAGCTTAAGAGCCACCCAACAGCTGCAATCAGCAGAATAAACTGAAGACACTTTACATACATATTACTGTATATATATATATATGTATATATATATATATATATATATATTTTTTAACAGGTTACACAAACAAAGCAGTTTTCATGTTCCCTAGGTTTTGAGAGTAGGGACCTAGGGCAAAACCTTCAAGTACCTGTACTTTGCTTTAGCCAAATTGCGTTAGAACATTAGAATGCATTTGAAACATTATTGCATAAAAGTTTAAAAATGCAGACTTGAATTTGTGTTTTTTTAATATTAAATTATTGATTCAATTAAGCACAGTTGAATGTCATTTGGGCTTAGTATTTACTCTAAATGATAAATCTAACATCTAATCTTAGGCTTCTCACACTACTTGTATTTATGTCGTTTATTTTAGCGGACATGTTGAATTGAGAGCCTCTTGGCAGAGCCAGCTGATAGAGAGTATGTAAGAAGAAATATACACACACCCCCTCACATCATGGGGTCTTGTATAATGAAAATTGCTAACAACTTGTGGAAATATACAGTATTACATACAACAGATTTGTAAATGCAGTACAATTGCACATGTGATCTTCTTCCATAAATGTGTTCTCCCTGACAAGGATGCAATGGGCAGTAAAAGCACACATATCCTATAAATCTGGACAGCACAATACAACTCTCCTCCCCTGTAGAGTGGTCATTCTGCACAACAGCAGCAATGTAAACATGGAAAAAACTCTCATGGGATCAATCCAGAGAATTACAGGATACATGAAACTCATTTAATTATGTACAGAAACTTAATTATGCCACAACATCCTGTAATGCTGACAGTCTCAACCAGCTATAGAATAATGTTGATGTAATATCACAGAAATAGCATCCATCCATTATCCTTAATTGCTTGTCTTGCTCAGGGTCCTGGCAGTCTGCAGTCTATCTTGGAATCACTGTGTGTTAGGCTATGAGGGGTACACCACTGGACGGGGTGCAAGTCCATCACAGAGGAGCCACACACATTCAGGCTTTCAGACACAGTGACAAGTTAACCTGAAACACGTGTCTTTGGACTGTGGGGGGGAAACAGAGCACTCAAGAAAAAATCCCCACAGAAACCTGCAAACTCCACACAGCATACAGGTGCTATGAGGCAGCAGTGCAATCCACTGTCTTACACTATGCACCCCCTCTCCCCGCCACACTCTCAGATTCTATTCCACCAGTTTTTTTGTTGCCCTTTATTGCCAAGAGGAAATGCAGGTCATTTTTGGTTCTGCAACAAAGATTTTTTTTTTGAAAATAGAACGTTTAAGAAAATGAAAAACAAATCAATCTGGAAATGTTTGCATCTTCCAAAGTTTATAAGTAGGATGTTTGCAAACGGTAGTGTAATGTATCCTATTATAAACACGGGACACAGACACAAATGGTTTCTTATGCGTGTTTTACTGAATTCTCCACAAGGGGGCGACGTTTAAGTGCACACCCTCTTCCGGAGGCGTCTGTTCATCAAACCTTCACTCCAAATGCACGTCTCTCGCATGCGTTTTTCTAACCTATACATTCCTAAGACATATTCCAGCTCTGGATATTTTGTACATGTTTTCTCTATGTGTAAGTTTTATGATAAAATATAAAAACAATATTGGTTTATGTCTGCCTCCTTCACATTAGTTATGATGTTGCATCTTCTACTGAAGGATGCTTCTGGGAGTAGGAACAGGTATTAAATTGTTAATGTAAATGTAAAAGTTGATGTAAATATGCATAATAACAGTTGTGTTTGGCACTGGAGAGACTATGAGGGAAAGTATGGGGTTGAGTACTTCTCAAGGCTGTTTTACAGACTCCCTTAAGGCTCTATTGGAGGAAGGGGGTTTTTATGAGCTTTAAACCTTTTGCTGCTGCTTGTGTTCTAATAAATACAGTGGTATGATGATTATCACAGTGTCTTTGTTTATCATAACAATGCCCAAAGTCACCTTTGCAACAATAACTCTTTCCAGTGAGTTTATGGTACATTTATTAACATCTGCCTTCAAAACCCTACAAAAGTTATATAGCTGGAAATTAATATTATTTAGATTATGGACCAATTTTTGGAATTTTTCATGGAAACAAATCAGCCATCATATTTAACCTTCTCAACAGCACAACGTACAGATGTTTTTGTTTGAATGGATTTGTCATTTTTATGCCTTACACACTCTTGACATCTCAATAGATCATTAGTAACAGCCCAGCAGCACTGAAGTAATGTGAAGAGGCTGGTATTGAATTAAATATGGAATCTCAGTGGAGACACCTGGTTAGGCTTGAGAAGAATGGCTGAAGCACTATGGTGATTGTTCCATGAGTGTTTCCTTTAACTCATGTGGAATCTGCCACCCCCCCAAAAAAAGTAAACAATTAACTGTCCCAAATAAAAACCAGACAGGCAAATGGAGGGGTCAAACCTTTAAATGTTCTTTCTGGTTTAGGTTTCAAGGGAATTTCCCCAGGTGTGTCATGCCATGCACTTCTCGGCAGGTTTCCAGTGTTTTCAAACCTGAAACAGTTATATTGAACAAATACATGACCTTTAAACCTAAATCTTACCTTTACAAACTAGTTCTCTAGTCATATTCTTGTGGACATCCCTTGCTGTTGTAGGTCTTGCTACTGAAGTTTGTTGTGGAGTGGATTTTCAGCTATTCAGGTTTTCTGTCTCAAGGTTACTGTCAAAAACAGGAGGTACCCCAGGACGTGACTGGCAAAGACATTTGCTCATTCAGGAAACAAGCTTGAATTTTGCATGTCCTTTAAATGATTAAGCCACCTGTGGTGCATATCTTGCCTTGAGGGAGTGTTGGTTTTTGCTTGCATGCAGCCAGAACTTATTTAAATCTCATTAACTCTTAACTTGTCAGAATTATAAAAAAAACTGAGTTTTTTTAAACTCATAGTGTCACCAGGTACTCATTATGATGTTTTTTCTCCTCACTTTATTTATTTTCTTTATGTTTAGCATTCATTTGGAATGAAAGAAAAACATTGCTTCATCTTGAGCACTCTTGCAATAGGTACTGAACAATTTGAGCAGAAGTTTTCCATACATCTGTTATTCTACAGTAAAGCACTGATGCAAAAGCAGATTGGGCCAAGTTGGCCATTTATTACAGTCACCATCCAGGCCTTTGATGAAACACCCACACATTGAAAGACTAATTAATTTTCTCATTGTTTGTTCAGAGGTGATTGTTGGAAGCTTATCTTTCCTCATTTAAAGGAGACTGCTGATGACTTCAACAAATGATCAATGGCAATACCTTTTATTGTGAATGCTCATAAATGACGACAAACATGGGATTTCCGAACATGAAAATGGTTTTGTGTGACTCATTACACAGTGGGATATTCATCTAAAATAAGAAATATCTTTAATCTTTTTATAAAGCCGTAAAAGTCCTAAGGTATTAAAAAAGACATTGTAATCCAGTAATCAGACCAAGATATTTGCAAAGACGTTACTCAGTTTGCTGATGTTGTAGATACATTTCAGTGGTGATTCCTCATAGACATTATTTCAAGAACAACAGGATAAAGTGTTAAAAACAAAGCTGTTCAGTTATAATATAAACCTACTTTAAACTGTTGCCATGCCTCCTTGAATTTTTTTTTGACGAAACAAACACCTGTAAGTAAGAACCATGTCTATAAGGTTTTCATTTATAAAATCAGTACTGGGTTGTAAAAAATAAGACTTCTGGATGTAACTGTGCTTTGATTTGCAACGTATGTACTGTAAATCTCAAAAGCATATAATATCGGGGAAAAGCTTTGCTATTGCTCTGTAGAATAGTAACCAATAGTAAACCAACACCTCAGTTCTGGACATGCAAATTTAATCGGGTTTAAAACAGCTGAAGTAACACAAATACTCCTCATGCAAAATACAAGCTGAACAACAATAAATAAAAATTACACTGACAAGCCTTTACTAAACTTTTGTGTGTGTGAATGTATATTTTCCCAAAATACATAGAAGTGCTAATAAAATGTCAAAGTTGTAATGATTATCCACTAAGATCATCAGATCACTGCAGGCAGTATAAACAACAATAAACTGTGTCCATTATAAATATGGAAAAATGGATTTGTTAATGCATTATTGCTTCGAATGTATTGCTCAGGTACATCTTTACCCTTAGTCATTAATACCATTGGCAGGAGCATGAATTAGACTTTTGGAAGAACTAACTGTTCTTGGAGTTCAGGCTCAAACAGACTGGGTATTATACTTGGGTGGAAAAGGATTTTTAGTAGCTATCAACAGAACTTGTGCTTTTGATTTCATTGGCAGTGACATAGCATGGCAAAAGACTCATGGAAACTGGTCATTCACAGTTTGATCATAAAGTTTGTAAATATTACTAATGTTCTGTGTGTCATAGAACATTTTGTTTGTACATTTTTTTTCTCACTGATGTGTTTTCTGCTAGGTCAAGTGCTTCTGAAGTATCGGGAAAAACTTTTTGGTCATACTGCTTTTGAATGGCAAACAATATATAATATTTTCTGGATAAAAACAAACAGGCACATTTTGTAAGTATTTTCCCTGAATATTATGGAAATGACTACATTGCGTAAACACACATGTAAATTATAATTCATAAATAATTTAGCAGAGTGACCGCTGCGGATGACCAATGGTTTCCTCATAGATCAAAGCCATTTATTGTAATGCATTATGCATCTTTTGTGTAATTTTTTGTAGATATCATGTCTATATTGCAAAATTTGGAAAACTCCACATTCGATTGTACTTTGGAAGCAAAACAAATAGTTTAAGATAGTCACTTAACGCTATTATTGTTATCTCTTCACTGTTTAATCTAAACAATAACAGGAGCACACACATAAAGCAAAAATTTGCATGTCTTACACCAGATTAATGGCACAATCCGTTAACTGCATCGTGAAATATTTCCCTACATTACACAGGCACACACAAGTGCGTTTGTTCAGTTCCGATAACATCTGCTTCAGTGGATTTGTTCAGATAAAAAAGATGGGCAAACGTTGGCCCAGCCAGCTGACAAAGAGCTCATTCATCATGAAAGACATTTGGAAACTCCCAGGTTGCTCATTATGTACTGGAAGCAAGTGACCTTTTAGTTGCCATTAAGAAGCCACCATGACTTAGTTTCGAGTCAATGTATCAAAAACATTTTCTACATAAAACAGGAAATATGTCTCAATTCTATGTCATTCATACGTCCGAGATACGACATTGCAATTATTTGACCTAAGTACGCAAAGAGAGCATTACTACCCCGTTATGACACCATCATTGATCTGTACCACCGACACCAGACAGGGTGAGCCCATGGATTCGTGATGCTGGCAGGAAACTCTGGCTTGGCCATCAGCACCAGTTTCTTGTTGTCAGCTTACGGGAGTGGAATAAGGCATTGTCTTCAGCTGTTGTGGCCCATACACTTTGACACTTGATGCATTATGCTTTGAGAAGCGGCTTTCTGCTCACCATCATTGTACTGAGCTCTTATTTTTTTCACAAACATGTGACTCACCAAATGTCCAGGTGTACCGAATAAAGTGTCCTGTGATTAGAAAGCGTTTGTTGGTGTCTTTGTTTCTGTTAATTATTGAATTATTTGTATAAGGGAAAAAAAGAATAGAACTGCAAAAAACAACATAATGTGCTAGTCAGATCAAAAAATCAGCAGGATTGTAGAAGGATCTCACCCAAGCAAGGTTTTAAACTCCAGAAATGAAATAGACTGCAAAAAGACACGAGCAATTCACAACCAGAGGCTGGCAGATAATGATACAGTGAACAAAATTATTAGACAGTGAACAACAAATGTAAACATACTTCCACGTATTACACATACAACAAATTATGTTGATCCATAAGAATTTTTTTAGTTATTTCTTGAAAAATGAAACAGATGAACGGGATTTTAAAAAGGAGGGAAGATTGTTCCATACATGGGGACACTGAAATTGTACTGAGAATTGAGCTTAGATGCTTCTGAAATAAGGAAGATTATGGTGAAATGAGGTTTGGGTGGCAGTTGGTGACAACTCTCACTGCAGAGAAACCAGTTGTTGAAAATTATGGAAGGGGGTTCCTTAATGGCTGGAAAACAAACAGACTCATTTCAAATTCATTTATCTGTAAAATGTTCAAGATCTCAAGATTCCCATACAAGAGGGAGGGACTGACCAGTTGCAGCGTGAATATCTTAACAAATCTTTTTGGTGGGAGAAAAGATGTTTTATAGGTGAAGAGCTTTTATAAGTGGATGCCCAAATAATATTACTTCAGGAAAAGTAAGAACAAATCAGAGAATTATACAGGATGATAAGAAGTTTGGTGGAAAAGACATATCTAATATGATAGATGGTACCAACGTTTTTGCAGTTTTTTGGTTATAAAAGAGATGTGGGCTTTCCAAATGGGTTTGTCATCAATATGTACACCTAGAAATTTAGCTGACGATCCTCTGGACAATGGGTAGTTGGATAAATAGAGGCTATTCTCATATTCACTAATGCACTTGTTTCTTGGCTAAGAAAACATATTAGAACTTTTAGTAACATTGAAGGCCATCTTACAGACTTTAAACCAAGTGTGAACGCAGTGCAGTTCACTACTGTATTTCATTTGTTCATTAGGCTACAGTTGACATTACAAAGAAAAATATTATTATCATTGGCAAACAGAATGAAAAATAATATGTTAGAAATACAATTTAGGTCCTTGACATATACAAGGAAGAGCAGGGGACCATGAATTGATCCTTGGGGTACACTAAAGAAATGTTTACTGTAAGTAGCTTGAAATGGCACCATTCCAGCAGATGTTCGGTGATGACTGCTCAGATAATTTTCAAAACCTTTTCAGCTCAACATTCGTAACACTATATGAGTACAATTTCATAAGTAAAATATTACAATTCACGGTTTCAAAAGCTTTTCATGAATCAATGGAAGCAGTGAAAATTCCAATGAAAAACTTATTGTTGTCACTCATTTTTTAAAAATGCCTCTCTAGCAACATATATTTCGACTTTCACTGTTAGTGTTCTTGGACTTTAGACATTACATTTGGTTATACTTAATATGACTGGAAGAAAAGTGAAATTGGAAGTGTGTAACCACATGGGAGACTGTGGATTTAATACCAAGGAGTAACATTAAAAAGCCTGCAAAAAAAAGGTGTGGTTTGGTGTGGCAGACTTTCACTTGATGAAATATCTCTTTCGTAATGGCTTGGTACAGGTCTTAGTGGATGGGGGTGCCCCATCTAACCAGTCCAATTTTGCAGGGGAGCCTTCTTCATTGGTCCTGCAGGCAGCAGGGGGCACTGGGAGCAGTGTCCTTATCCTGCCTTAATAAAAATGTTTTCTGTGGTAGTACTCCACTTCAGTTCATTCTGAAGAAGGAGCCCCTCTGTCAGGACCTGAGTGTGACTGATGTAACTAGGATACATCCAACACTGGGTCCTGAAAACATTCTTCTCTTTATTATGGGTCGAAAGTGGAAACCACTGAGATTTCTTTAAAGCCACACCAATTTTCCAATTTCCATTTTTAAAGTTTAGTTTTCCATTTTGGTATATTTTGTCTGCTAGACTAGTTTAGTACAGCTTTCTTTAATTTTCCTGACTTGTTGCAAGTATTCGCTGTTGCAAGACAAACATGTAAAATGGCCCATTGGAGGGCTTCATTTGCTGCCGCACGTGTGCCATGCCACTGATGCTCACGTGTTTCTAAGGCTTTCCTATGTTTGTGCTGATATTGGATGATGGAGCCTAAATGCCTCCCTCTTACTTGCAGGGGCCAGTCTATGAGCCCCGTTTCTGAGTCAAGTGAGCAGACTCACCTGACCACAGGATTGCTTCCCGGCAGACACAAGGCTGTTCCAACAAGCGGCAGCTTAAGACACATCTGTGGTCTTTGGGCTTTTCCCTTGAGTGCATGCCAGTGTCTCATTGCATCCAGTCAAGTACAGCTGGGACAACCCGAGGAGCAGCTGAGAGGGGACAAGGCAGTTACCCCATGACATCCGACATTTCAATGACTTGCTCCACCTTGTTCCATCCTTTTTCAGCTGAAGTGTTCTTCCATGCTTGCTTTTTTCCCTTCTCTCTTTGTGACACCTTTGACTCCTGTTATTCTCTGATTCCCATTATGATCCTAATTTTTGTTATACCCATATGTCTTATTATGGGCCTTGTCGTCATTGTGCTCCTGAATGCTCTAAAATGGTGTTCAGTGAAGGAAATAATGGCAATAATGAATTTTTCCTGAATAATTTTTCAGGAAAAATTTGACTGATTTTTGCAAACCCACTTCAGACTTCTAAACTGTTAAGCAAATTTGGCAGCCATTAAAACTACCGATGTTATTTACTATTGGACTAAACCCAACTCTTACTGCTTTAAATGTTGTAATTCATGTTTCAAATAATTGACATGCTCACGGTGTGATGCTTTTATGCTGTCATTCTGTAAATGACAACATAAAAAAAATTGCCTTCCCTTCTTTTGTCTTAACAGCAGGATGGACATGGGTCAGCACAATGCAGAAATAAGAATAGTTCAATTAAAACTTCATTTGTTTAAGTTTTAAATATGCTGACTTTTTCCTAGTTAAAGTTATCAAAATAACCATAATACAGCCCTTTGATGTCTAGGATGTAGGTTATTTGTATATCTAAAAACATTCATGTCTGACATTTCACGTTACACTTGGTTATTTTCTGTCATTATTTATCAGCCCTTTGATTCACGTACAAAAGGTGAGTATATTTATGGTAGCATTTCAATGAAAAAAAGTTTTTTGATGTGTCCTTTAAACACATCTCTTTGGTAAATGTATTCATTGCCAGAAGTTGGCATTACCAGCAAGAATCCAGGGGCCAGTCTTTAAGCTCCATATATAAATATGTAAATATTGGAGCCTTGTCTAAAGACTGTTACTGAACAGTTATGGTATACTTTATATAACTGTTCAGTAAGCATCCTTAGGCAGGGTCCCTGATGCCATGCCTGCCTACTTCTGTAAAAGAGTGACTAGAACAAAGATGGTGCCTCAGGTAGAAAGACTAAGGACTTATATAGTAATATATATAGTACTTATATAGTAACATTTACTTTTTCATATGTATATAAAATATATATGCTGTTTGTCCAGTATGTATGTCACTACAAACTAGAAACAAAGGTATACAGAGACACAAAGAGAATGACTTCCTTAGAAACTTACTGAGAAGTGTTTACTATGTAGGTTCAATTGGAAGAATATTGTCTTTTCATGAAAACAAAGCACTAACAGTCATGAATGTTAGAACGTGTGATATATGTTTGACTTATACTTCTGTGACTGTTGTCAGCATGAGGAAGTTGAGAACAATGCAGACTGACTGTGCAGACAGACAAGCAGGTGCACAGCAGGTGTACAGATTCCATATCAAAGTTGTAAAGCTTTTCATTTTCACACATAAGCAACCGCTTATGTTGTATGTCACATGCTCAAAGAATCTTACTGTTTGAAGAGATAATGAGTGACCATAGTACCAAGGAGAGGAACAGACTCAAAAATGTTAACTGATTTGTTTCCCTACAAAGTATTACAGAGTTCCTCAATTTTATTTATGCTTTAGACTTCTAATTTAAACCAGAATTGTACCAGACCCTTGGAAAAATCCAGCACATAAGATGAATAAATGGTTAGAAGGATATAAATTTGTATTAAGTTTGTATGTTAACTAAGGATTCAGCAGAAGTGTAAGCAGAAGAGTTTATGAATGGTTTTAATGTGCTTTCGTGTGTGACACACAGTTCTTCAGTCCACTCATTCACAGTTCATTGTTAGTTTGCTCACAGTTCGCTGAGTTCATTACAGTTGGGACTCACACACACCTAGAAACTATGACCACCCTAAACCATATAGCTAGTCTAGTTATGGCTAACAAACACATACTTATCATGACATCCCTATTTAAGCCCTAGCTGTCCATGAGAAGAGGACCTTTCCTCTGGAGCCCGAGACCAGACCAGTCTGACCACTCTTTACCCTGACTTATGAGTTCCAAATAAAGCACTGAAACCTGAGAATGCTGCAGTTGTGACTCTTCTTGTTCCACGAAACCAGTGCAGCTGTCATAAAGTGTTTCTCAGGAAACAGGAATAACTTGCCCTAGAAACATTTCTGAAGCATATCCATGTAAAATCAGTCACTCGGAGTTCATAACACAATTGGTAATGGACAATTTATTGAACAAAACACGCAAGCAAAAGAGGCACAGGATGTTTTCAACTTTTATGTTGCCATGAGACTGTCCTCCAACCCACCCATTAAACATTTTTGTTCAGACAGCTGTGGAGAAGTGTGGTACCCATATGGTGCAGAGTAGTTTTATGGAAAATAGATTCTCTTCATTCCAACACAGTTGTCCTTAGTCGCCACAACCTGTTTTTAATGTGTGAGTCTTGAGTGAGTCTTATGTGAACCGAGATGGACTGACATCCCATTCCAGGGTGTTCCTGCCTAGCCTAGAACCCTGTGCTTCATGGACAGGCTTCTGAACACTGAGATGATGAATTAGACAAATGGTTTGCTAGTTAGTTAGTTAGTTAGTTAGCTAGCCAGCTAGCAAGCTCTTGATCTGATAAAATGTGAAAGACTCAGTTGGTACGGAGTTGTTAACCCCTTGGTGAAGATAAAAAAGTTTGACTGTAACTACACTAACACTAAATGTTAATGCAGGAGTTCAAGATTGAATATGAAAGTTACAGACAAGCTTGTATAATTAAAGCCAGTAGAGATGGCAGGAATTTAAACTCATCTGTACCCCCCACCAGAGTTTCTGCTTGTGATTTTGCCTTTTATGGCCAATGCCACAATATGGGTGGTATCATCCCTACACCCACTTTGTCACACCACCGTGGTTCCTAAATTTATGAAAAATTTTCCTGAGAAACATGCTAAGTTCCTTACAACGTAAACTGTGAATGAGTTTGAGCCACTGTTCCATTAATGACCATGTCATGACAGTATAAACCTGAGCGGTTTATTTCTTTTCATTTTTTGACAGTGTTTCTGGTTTGCTTATCTGAAAGCTCTGTCTGCTTTTCTGATTTACCTAACTTGTTTCATACTGGATATCAGTGTTAACTTTGGAAATACAGTTATTTCCCTGCAGAAAAAAGACCTGGTTAATTTGAGATGACTCAGTATTACTCAGATTTAGGGGATTACATATGGTTCATACTTAAGTGGTGAACTATGTGATTATGTGGCAGCATTAGTCATTTTCTTTTTTCTGTCTCAGGACTCAAGAAACAACAGTGCTGTCTCAAGTTTTAAAATAAAGCTAGTGTCTATGTTTACTGTGCAGACATAACTTTGTATAACTAACCTAAACTATAAAAGCCTAATACTGCTGGTAGATGATGTGAGCATAACTTTTTTTTTCTGAGATCCTTTTCTTTAATTTGGTTATTAGTTTAACTTTTAAAATGGTTTGCCTGATGTTGTTTACTTTTTACAAAGATTAGTTATTTCTTCAGACATCACAAATATAAGCACGTTAGCTCTGATGTTCTTGAATCACGTTATTTATAGAGTTAATCATGTGAAAAGTTTTCTGGCTCTGGTTTATAATGACAGCTAGTGTAATCTAATATCTGACATAAGTAACTTTGGAGACCATGTTAAAAGATTTGTAGCAACCTTAAGTAATTTGGGGGCTTCCAAGCATAGTATTCTAAAATTGTCAACTTCCATCCCTAGTGTACTTTTGGCAAAAATAAACATTTCCTACACATAATGACATGTACATTAAAGCATGGAAATATGTATCAGTCTACCGGGAGAGTAAATGCATAAATGACACATAAGCGAATTTCAGCTCTGAAAGCCAACACCCTCACTTACAACACAATGGAATTAATTCCCCTATAACCACAAGACAGCATTCAAAGTCACACCTGGCATCAGCTGCAGACTAAACACACCCAGTGTTGAGAGAAACAGACACAGTGATGTCCACCTAGCCCAAAAGTACTTGGCTGAAACTGTGATTTGCTAGTGACTGAATCTTCTCTATCTAGGGCGGAAACTGCAATGTGGCAGACGTACTGTGATTTTCACAGAGGGCCAACATCTACGACACATTGCAAGTATTTGCTGTGAGGGCCAAAGACTGTAATTAGACACTGAAGCTTCTTTGTTTAGTAAAATATGACAAGAGCTGGTCTGAGAAGTACCTTCAGAACTTTGGCACTTGTCTTCAGACATTTAATTAAACTCTAAGAGTGCGAACATTGTGAATTTAACGCCCACTTATTATTAACTGAATAAATTTGTGTTTAATTAAACTCTTATATCACACAAATGCAGCACTTAAATGCACTTAAACGAAGTTACAATAATACAATACAATGTGTCTTACAGCTGTACAATAGAGCTGCCCACAGCAGGTAACACTGCTACCTCACAGCACCTGGTATTGTTTAGGTATACACTCACTGGTCACTTTATTAGGAACACCTGTACACCTGCTTGTTCACGTAATTATCTAATGAGCCAGTGATGGGGCAGCAGCACTGCACATAAAATCATGCAAACATGAGCTTTGGTGAATGTTCAGACTTCACAATGGGAGAAAAATGTGATCTAAGTGACTTTGGTTATTTCGTGGTTGTTGGTGCCAGACAGGGTGGTTTGAGTGTTTCAGAAACAGCTGCACTCTTGGAATTTTCTCATATAACAGTCTCCAGAGTTTATACAGAATGGTGCAAAAAACAAAAAAACATCCAGGGAGCAACAGTTCTGTGGGCAGAAATGTCTTAGTGATGAGAGAGGTCAGAGGAGAATGGCCAGACTGGTTGAAGCTGACAGGAAGGCTATAGTAATTCAAATAACTGCTGTTTACAACAGTCCTGGGCAGAAAAGCACCTCTGACTGCATCACATGTCAAACCTTAAGAACAGAAGAAAGGGAATCCTACCTGCTATTAAAATGGTGTTCTTAATAAAGTGGCCAATGAGTGTAGCTTTGAATCCAGCTGAGTCTTTGTGGAGTTTGCATGTTCTCCCAATCTCTGAATGTTCCAATTTCCTCCCACAGTCCAAAGACAAGTATTACGTAAGCTGGTCACACTAAGTTGGCTTTAGCATGTGAGTACGTGTGTGTGTGTGTGTGTGTGTGTGTGTGTGTGTGGTGCTGCAATTGACTGATGTTCCAACCAGGATGTACCTCTCCTGGTCTAATGTCCTGTGACCCTCACCCAAACAAGCAGTTAGCAAAACTGAGTTATTGTTATATTATTGTTACATGCAAGCTACATGATTTATGCTATTGTTTTGACTAGATCTTGCTTTCTTCAGTTGACAAATATAGCTAAACTACAGCAATTCCTAAGTAGGCAGTATGCTGAAAGTTGGTCCATGCCTTTGTTTCCGGCAGGATCGATTACTGTAATGCTCTGCTATCAGGCTGTCTGGACCAGACCATATCCAGGCTACAGTTAATGGAGAACAACACTGCTCCTAAAATTGTCACTCAAACCAGGAAGTACTACCATATAACAGCGGATTCTAAGGTCCTTACATTGGCTTCCTGTTAAGTTTAGAGTAGATTATAAACTCTTACTCTAAACTTAACAGTCCATATAAGGCACTGCTCTGTGTACCTTAGTGACATCATTGACTTTTATGTTCCATACCATTGCTTACAATCGTTAAATGCTAGTTATTTTAAAGTACCTGTGATCAATAAGATTACAATAGGAGGAGGATGTGCCTTTAGCTTTAGAACACCTAAGCTTTGGTCATCCTAGTGATCACCCAACCTAGTGCTGTCAGAAACGTTCCATCTGTATCAGCCTTTATATCATTGCTTAAAACTCATCTCTTTTCCTTGGCATTTCTGATATAAGTAATGTTAAATCCTGCTTGTTTCACTTCTGCATCTCATCTACATTATTTAATTATGTTGTTTTTAAAGTCATTAGATACTAAACCCCCATGTTCTGCTTGAGTTTCTTTGAACCACTAGTGTAGATTATTGACCCCATTCACTGAGGTCAGACGAGACCAGTAGTGAGACCAAAAATCCATGTTGGTGGGAGATGAGGACCCCCTGCCTTCATGATGTGACCAGCTCACCTGCACCTCAACATCACTCGATTCAGCTTCTTTGTCCTCAGCTTCGTTGTCCTCGGTAGTATAAACTTTTTTAGCTGTTACTACTGGCACTATTTTCAGCTGAAACCCAGGAGGAGTGTGTAGCTGTAGCCTAGAGGTTTATTTTTCTCCCTTGCCTCCTGGTTGGGAGTTTTTTGTTTTCTTCTCCTCAGTTGCTGGCAGCTGTACTCTTTTGGACTTATACCCTATATAGTTGTTCCCATTAAAATTTAACCTTCATCTATAGCTCCACCATATACGTTTTCTGTTCCTTTATCCTAATCTGTTGTTCAGCGCTTTGAGTCATTGTGTGAGGAGAAGCACTCTTAAAAAATTAATTGAACTCAATTTAATTGAAAATTTAAAAGCATTTTAAAAATGACAACAGATAACAGAATATGTTCATATTTAATAACTACAGTGCAGTGCAGTGTCATTGCAGGGTTTAGTGTCAAACATGGAAGCAAAGAACATACTCCTGTACACCTTGGATGGCACATCGTCCATTACAGGACAATTGCTCACATTCACTCAAACACATACAGTTTACCCAGCTTTAAGAGAAGCAATTGAAGCAAAAAACATATACGATGTTATACTTTTTCATTTAGTTATTGTCACGCCCACCACTCTGCCTTCCTTGATTCTCTGATTACCCGCACCTGCTTCCCTCTGGTATTTAAACCCCCGCATCACAGAAGACCGATGCGAAGTATTGCCCATGTTCCCACTGTGCATACCCGACCAGCTCTCTAGCCTTGTCCTTGACTGCTATTCTTTGTTTTCCGGGTCCGACCCTTGCCTGTTTGAGAACCCCAACCTTGGAATGCCCCCCTTCAATAAACCACCTTTGCCAAATCGCGCCTGCACTCGTCTGCTACTTCACACCGGCGGCACAGAATACTTCGCCTCTCAGCAGACGGTGGCGATGGAACGCCCCAGCCCTCCAATACAGCCCAGACCCTGGCGCAGCACCAGCGTATGCTCGAGGTGATTCTGCAAACGATGGCGGCGTTCACTACTCACCAGGATGAGCAGAACCTGTAGCTGCAGCAGATCACCGAATCCTTGAGGGAGCTGCAATCCGGACGACGACCCCCGGAAGACATCAGCAGCTTCCAGCAGAGCGCCTCCCCGAAGATCTGTACCCCATGAGCAAACCCGATAAGTTTGATGGGTCACCTGCCGCCTGTAAGGGGTTCTTGGTTCAGTGTTCCCGCTATTTCGCCCACAGTCCACCCAGTTCCGATTCGGCTCAAATTTCTTTTGTGATCTCCCGCATGACCGGAAAAGCTCTGGATTGGGCTACCGCCGTTTGGCCCCGACTCCGAGCGGCGCCCTACTACTAGTTCGAGAACGAGATGAAAGCCGTCTTTGATCACCCCTGCGAAGGCAGAAGCAACAGCGAACTACTGATAAAAATCAAACGAGGTCGTCGTTCTGTGGCCGCATACATGCTGGAGTTCGGAACACTCGCGGATGGAACGAACACGTGCTGGTGACGGTCTTCCGCAATGGGCTAAATGCGGAGGTTCAAGTGGAACTGGCGTGCCGCGACTGGGACCTGGGACTGGAGGAGCTGATCACTCTAGCCATCCGACTTGACCACATGATGTCAGTACACCCAGGAAAGGAGATCCGGCCACCCAGCGGGGCCGTGAGTTCGACGAGAGCGGCGGGCGGTGAACTTCTGCGTGTCGAACCCATGGATTGTGGGGTCTTACACGTTACAGGAAAGACGGAAGTGTCATTTGCAAAACGACCTCTGCCTGTAGTGCGGGGAACCCGGACCCGTACTGCGCACCTGCGCGCAGCGCATGAGGACCCCGCGCGAACCTCATCGGGAGCGGACGGACACTGGCTCAAGCGGTGAGACCACCGTATGGGGACCAAGGGAACGGGGTCCACGGCCTTCACGTTAATGGTTACCTTTTGTCCTGGCCTGGTGTCCATCAGAGCATTGGTAGATTCTGGAGCTGAACCGAATTTCATGCACGTCCGACTAGCATGACAGTTAGAGTTTAGCAGCCATGAGCTTCACGTACCTGTGAGGCTGACTGCAACTGACGGCCGGCCCATCGGTAAGGGTGTCATATCACAGGCCACTGATCCAGTGCGAATGGACGCTAAGTGCAATGCCCTCAGTCCCTTTCCTTTTTTCTGGTGACTCAGGCTAGCTACCTAGTGGTTCTAGGATTACCATGGCTAAGGAGACACGATCCCCACATCTCTTGGTCAACCTTAGGAATCTTGTCATGGTCTTCGTTCTGCTCCAGGAACTGCTTGCAAAATCCTCAGGTACCATTACGCGCCACAGTCATAGAAAGTCCAAAATCCGAAACGGTGGCGCTTCGGACAGAATACTCAGACCTGTATGAAGTGTTGAATACACAAAATGCAACCAAATTACCTCCACACTGCCTGTACGACTGTGCGATTGAGCTGGTGGAAGGGGCCCTGTTACCAAAAGGTAGGATATATTCCTTGACCCAGGCTGAATTGAAGGCTATGGATTCGTATACCCAGGAAGCATTGGCTTTGTCTGTCCATCTACATCCCCTGGTCGCATCAAGTTTTTCTTTTGTGCAAAAGGATGGGGGACTTAGACCCTGCATCGATTATCGAGGGCTCAATGCAATCGCATGGAAACTTCCATAGCCGCTACCCCTAGTGCCGGTAGCCTTAGAACAACTCCGTGGTACCAAGTATTTTACTAAGTTAGATCTTAGAAGCGCTTATCTCGTGTGCATACGGGAGAGTGATGAATGGGGAAAATTGCCTATATCACTCCCACCAGGCATTATGAATACCTGGTTATGCCTTTTGGTTTGTGTAACGCTCCTTCTGTTTTCCAGTCCTTTGTGAACGATGTGCTCCATGAGATGATCGGGCAATTTTATTGTCTACATTGATGACATCTTGGTGTACTCACCAGACCTCGAGACTCATGTTTCTCATGTGTGTACCGTCCTTTCAAAGTTATTAGAGAACCACCTGTATGGGAAAGGGGAAAACTGTGAATTTCACTTAGTGTTTCTTTTCTTGGGTATATCATTAGTAATGAAGGTATCCAGATGGATGACGCGAAGGTCAAGTGTCATTCGCTGGCCCATTCCCTGTAGCATCAAGGAATTGCAGCATTTTTTGGGGTTTGTTAATTTCTATCGCAGGTTTATTAGAAACTTTAGCAGTGTAGCTGTCCCGCTCACAGCGTTACTTAAGGGCAAGAAAGTCCCGGCATCTGCCGTGGAACCCTCAGACCCAGCAAGCATTCGAGACCCTGAAACAAGCGTTCACCACAGCCCCCATCTTAACACACTCGGACCCTTCCAAGCCTTTTGTCGTTGAGGTAGATGCCTCCGATGTAGGAATCGGAGCCATCCTGTCACAACAGGCAGGCAACCCCACGAAATTACACCTGGCTGCCTTTTTTTTTTTTCTCCCCCCCCCCCTCATAAGCTCACCCCAGCAGAACACAATTACGGGATCAGAGATTGCAAATTGCTAGCCATAAAATTAGCTCTCGAGGAGTGGTGACACTGGCTGGAGGGCGCAGACAACCCATTTCAGATACTAACAGATCACCGAAACTTCAAATATTTGCGAAATGCAAAGCAACTACAAGCATGCTGGACCCTATTTTTCTCCTGCTTCCGATTTGCAATAACCTACAGACCAGAGTCTCGTAACACTAAGGCAGATGCGCTATCCCGTATACATGAAGCCAGGAGAGACAAGCCGACCAGTATACTACCCCCTGATTATCAAATAGCTGCCATACATTGGGAAATAGATAAAGTACATGTTAATGCCCCATCTCCAACACAATGTCCGGTTGGGAAGCAATATGTCCTGCCTTCATGTAGAGATTGGCTTATTACATGGGCTCATACCTCCTTGGTTTCCAGACATCCAGGAGAATCAGGTACCTACCAGCTGTTGTCCCGGCGATACTGGTGGGAGAACATGGCAAAGGACATGCATCAGTTTATCACCTCTTGTTCAACATGTGCACGGTGCAAAACCCCAAAGATGTTACCAGCAGGGAAATTGGTTCCCCTTCCTGTACCTCCCTGTCCTTGGTCTCACATTGCCGTAGATTTTGTCACCGATCTTCTGCCTTACTAATCTTATACTTGTATCCTGACTGTGGTTGATAGGTTCTCACATGCTGTCAGATTCATCCCATTCCCAGGCCTGCCCACCGCGCTTCAAACCGCTGAGGCTTTGTTTAACCAGGTATTCAGGCTGTTCAGGGTACCAGAAGATATAGTTTCAGATCGTGGTCCACAATTTACTTCTAGGGTATGAAGGTGCCTATTTGAACAGCTAGGGGTAAACAGTCTATCCTTGGGGTATCATCCACAGTCCAATGGGCAGTGTGAGTGGGTAAATCAGGAATTGGGTAAATTCCTATGAATATATTGCCATGAGAACCCCTCAGACTGGAGTCGGTTTCTGGTTTGGGCAGAAATTGCCCAAAACTCGCTGGTTAGTTCTGCTGCAGGGATTACACCCTTTGAATGTTGCCTGGGTTATCAACCACCTCTGGTACTGTGGACAGCAGGATGCACAGACATCCCAGCAGTTGATGACTGGTTGCAGAGGAGTGAGCAGGTATGGAAAGAGACCCATCAATGCATTGAGAGGGTTCTGCACCGCTACAAGGCACATGTAGACAGGCACCACAGGGACGCACCTGTGTTCCAACCTGGTGACTGGGTTTGGCTGTCATCCAGGGACCTCAGATTGAGTGGAGGGTGCAGAAAACTACACCCTAAATACATGGGACCATATCAAGTACTGAAACGGGTGAATGATGTCACTTACAAGTTGGACCTACCAGTGAATGTCTACCTCTAACACGTTTCATGTCTCCCTCCTGCAACCAGTCATTCCAGGACCCCTGGCCGAAAACCCTCCTAGCAACCTCCCCGCCGTCCCCGCTGGAGATAGACGGTACCCCAGCATATGCGGTTAACAAGCTGCTGGACTCAGAGAGGCGGGGCCCTTGCAGTATTTGGTGGACTGGGAGGGTTACGGTCCTGAAGAGAGGAGCTGGGTCCCAGCCAGGGACCTATTAGATCCTGGTTTGGTGGCAGACTTCCATCAACGCCACCCAGAGAAACCAGGTCCTCGGCCTAGAGGACGCCCTAGGAAATCCATCAGGGGTGGCCATGGGGCACCCTCTGCAGGGGCTGACGGACAACCACAACACATGACCCGGTCAGTCACCCCCTGTACCTCCACCAGTACCTGGATGGGACCTTCTGCCTTGGTGGGCATGGGTACTGGTCGTCATGGCCGTCCTCGTTGTCTGGCCGGCCTTGACTCTTTGGGGGGGGTACTGTCATGCCTACTACTCTGCCTTCCTTGATTCCCTGATTACCCGCACCTGCTTCCCTCTGGTATTTAAACCCCCACATCACAGCAGACCGATGCGAAGCATTGCCCATGTTCCCACTGCGCATACCGACTAACCTTCCTGACTGCCTGACCTGTCCTCAACCCTCGCCTGACTACGACCATCTCTCTAGCCTTGTCCTTGACTGCTATTCCCTGTTTTCTGGATCCGACCCTTGCCTGTTTGAGAACCCTGACCTTGGAAACCCCCCCTTCAATAAACCACTTTTGCCAAATCGCGCCTGCACTCATCTGCTACTTCACACACATATGGCAGGAAAAGGTTACCAAACTATGACTAAAACTTTGTAGGTCATCAAACCACGGACAGTGTGCAAAGAAACGTCAGCACCATTGTTACTCTCTCCTAGGAGTGGCCATCCAACAAAAATCACTCTAAAAGCATGGTGAATGATATTTAAGCAAATCAGAGAACCATGAGGTAACTTCTTGATCTGTAGGGCTCTTTTGCACTGACTAATGTAGGAGTTCATGAGTCACCTTTAGGCAAACCCTAAACAAGAATAGGGTGTAAGGAAGAATAGAAAGGAGGCCATTCTCTCAAAAAAGAATATTTCTGCCTTTTTAAAGTCTGTTAAAGACCACCTGGATGAACCAGAAGACTACTGGAACAATGTTCTGTTGAAAGATGAGTCTAAAATATAACTTCTTGGCTTAAGTGCTATGCTTGGCAAAAATGAAGCACTGCATTTCATATATAAGAACCTCATCCTCACTGTGGAAAAAAAAAGTGATGAGGCAGTATCTTGGTTCAGGCCTGTTTTGCTGCCATCATTGACAGAACTATGAATTCTTCATTGTAGCAGAAAATTCTACAGGAGATTGACATATGTCCGTGAACTGAAGCTCAACTGAAGATGGTTCTTGCAGCAAAATAACAACCCTAAACACACAAGTCAGTTCACCAACAAATGGTTGAAGGGGAAGAAATTTAGCATTTTGGAATGGCTAAGTCAAAGTCCAGACCTTAATCCAACAAAAATATTGTGGCAGAACCTGAAGTGTGGAGTTCATGTAAGAAAGGCAACTGTCATCACTGAGCCGACGCAATTCTATAAGAAGGGAAGGGCCAAAATTCCTCCAAAGTGACTGATCAACACTTACCATAAACTTTTGGTTAAAGTCAGTCCTACTGAAGAGCATTGTGCCACTTACTGAAAGCATAAACCCACATACTTTTTCTGACAAAGAAATTTAATGTTGGATTATTTTGGTCAGTAAATGAACATTTTGTGTGTTACTTATTTTATTTGGTTCTTTTTATCTATTTTTATGATATAGATGAAGACCTGATCACATTTTAAAATTTATTCTTGTATTCTAAGTTCTAAAGGGTCCACAAACTTTCTAGCACCACTGTGCAACCCCTAACAGCAATTTAGAATCACCAGTTGACCTGAAGCATATGTATCTGCACTATGGGAGGAAGTTAGAACACTTAGATGAAACCCACTCAGAAGCAGAACATGTAAGCTCACTGAACCAGGAGTTATGAGGCACTAATGTTATGGACTGTAACATTGTGCCAACCAGGAACAAAAGAAAAACCACAAAAATAACATGAGAAAATATTAGATTGGTGGAAATGTGTAAAATATAAGTCATTCTGATCATTGGAGTCTTAAGCTTGGTTTTAAAGATAGACAGTAGTTCTTTAATTCTTCACATCATTTTCAATGGGATTTCCTCAGTGTTTCAAAATAAATGTAGGAATTCATTTAAATGTATCGTAATTTATGGTTTATTTTACAAAAATTCACATTATGATTAGATTTCCAGGAATGAATTATACTTGATAAGCCAGGGAAGCTTACAAATGCATCACTTCTCTTTAAATTTGAAGTTTTAATATAAATGATATGATGCAAAAATAATGTTTATTGGAGAAATTTATGACTGCTTTATTATTTATTATTACCCATGATGAATATTAAATAATATCAGCTTTACTGGACAGCTCATGTGATTTTTAACTGCTGTGAAGGAGGTTGCAAGTGTGTTCTTTCAAAATCTTGTGCCTTTTTTTATAATTCTGTCTATCTGTGACTGTTATTCTGGAGAACTTTGAAATTCTTGGGTAAATGCTAACATTACAGTCATTCAGATGAATTACCAAGTAACAAACACATCAAATATCAAAGAGTCTTAAATCAGATGTGTGTAAAGTGACCCATAAGCAGAATCACAGTGATGACAGTGCCTTGTTTTACTGGCTGGATGTACTTTTGTAGTTTCTGTTCCTGCTCATTGGTACTGAACGGTTGTGTAAATAAAGATCACAGTGAACAAGGTGCACCTAGGAGGTAATGGGAAGAAGACTAGCATGGGAACATCAGATCAAATCTTTTATACAAACAACCTGACGTGAATGACAGAGTGTATGTACACACATGTGAGCATGTGCACCTGCCTGCATGCATTTGTGTGTGTGTTTCTTGGGAGGAAATCAGACATGTTTTCAAAACTTTTGTCTTCACAGTAGTCATGATTCTTATCTCCTTGTCCTGAAACACACTGGTAGATTCTTGAAGACATGATGGCATTCCTCTTGCCCTGTATTACAGTGAAGTCATCAGTTCTTTTGGCAGTTGTACTGTAGCATTAATTAATCCTGGTGAAAATCATCAAGGCACCTGCTAATCATTAGTTACCCCCTATAAACAAAAAAATGAATGCTGGGATCTGACTGTTAGCCTTCAGTAAGAATTCGCTATGCCTACGGACATCCACTGATGTTGGCAGTGTTCCGATGATATTGATGGAATGGAGAAAAATAAGTGAACAGAGTTAAGACAAGTCATCTGAATCCATTTTTCTCACAAACAGTATCATACTATGCCTGAGCTGTGGCATTTTTATTGTCCTCATGTTATGATTTCAAGGAGCCTGAATAGATTTGAAAAACTCACATTTTATGATGTCAGTGTTATTCTTAGGGGGGTTTGCATGTACTCTGTGTCAAAAAGGTTTACATTAAAACAATGCACCTTTTCCCACACTATTTGAGAGAAAAAAACAAACAAGCAAGCAAACAGGGGTTTGAGGTTTTATAGTTAAAAGCATAACAGAATGAATTTGAAAAGCTGTCTGTGTACTGTTAGGCTTTCATGAAATTGTGGGTAATGCTGGCTTACCATCATTGTTATTCCTTATCTAGTATTGTCTTTTTCCAAATGGCGCCAAATTGTCAGGAGTGTAGCAGGGTGTTATAACCCAGTCGCAGAAAGAAAGCAACCAGGGAGGCTAATGCACACAGTTTAATATACAAAATGAAGGGTTCTGGGGACACCCCCAACTTCAGGTGGGTGTGTTGATGGGAGAGGGTGTCCACTTTAGTATTCTTTGAGCCGAGACAGTAAGATAAGTGGAAGTTAAACTGCTAAAACAACAGAGGTCATCTGGCTTGCCAGAGACTAAGTTGTTTTACCTGCTGGCTGGCTGGCTAGGAGGTTCTGGGGGTCAGTCCAAACCAAGAATGGCTCCATGCTACACGGGAGCAAATGCCGGCACTCCTGCAGGGCCCACTTGATACCCAGCAGTTCACGGTCCCCTACCCCATAATGCTGCTGAGTGGAGAAGTAGCAACAGGGGTGGAGTTTCTGATATGGACTATGCTGGTAGAGGACAGCTCGTGTGCCCACATCAGAAGCATCCACCTCCACCACGAATGGCTTTGCTGGATTCAGATGGATGAGGATGGGAAGTGAACTGAGCGAGTAGGTTCCGGAAGGTAGCTTAGGAGTAATGTAGAACTGCCAAGGTGGGAGTTTGGTAAGAGCTGTGAGTGGAGCTGCTACTGAAATGTAGTTCCAGATGAATCGCCAGGAGAAGTTGGCAAACCCCAGGATGCACTGGAACTGCTTCAGTGTTGTGGGCAGGGGCCACTCTGCCACAACTGACAGCTTCTGGCGATCCATGGCTACACCCTGGGGTGAGACAATGAACCCCAGGAACGTAATGGAGCAGTGGTGGAAGAGGCGCATTTCTCCAACTTACAGTACAGTTTGTGGGCCAGCAACCGCTTTAGTATGCCCCAGACGTGGAGAACGTGCTCCTCTTCTGTCTTCAAGCACACAAGGATGTACACTAAAACCCACCAGCCCAGCATGTCCCAGAGGACGTCGTTCATGAAATGCTAGAACACAACAGGGCTGTTACGCAACTTGAATGGTATCACAAGGTACTGGTGGTGATGAACACCGTCTCCCTCTCGTCCCCCTCCCTCATGCGGACAAGGCATTCCGCAGGTCGAGTTAAGTGAAGAAGGAGGTGCCAGAGAGGATGTCCAAGGTGATGTTCATCAACGGAGGTGGGTGACGGTTCTTCATGGTGACCTTATTGAGTCCCCGATAGTGTGTATGGGGCCGAAGCCCTCCGCCTTTCTTAGATACAAAGAAGAACCTGTGCAGGCAACAGGAAAAGCAGAGGGACAGATGAAGCCATTAGGGAGGGCCATGGCCATGTACTCCTCCATATAGCCCTGTTCACCACCGGGGACAGGAAGAACAGGTGACCTCAAGGGGGCATGGCACCTGGCAGGTGGTCAATAGTCAGATTATATTGTTGGTACTTGGGTGGAATGACCTTAAGGTAGATGGATTCAGGGCTCCAAACTCCCTGGGACACACCACAGCCTGGGGTTGGAGGCATACCCTCTGGCACATGGGTCCCCACTACAGCACACAGCTGGTTGACCAGGAGATGTGGGGGTTGTGTCTGGCAAGCCAGGGATAGCTTAAGATGAAAGGGGTAGTGGTGATGATAGTAACAAGAAAACAGATTTCCTCACGTGATGTCCCCAGGGAAATGTGAACGGTGATGGTGCGGAGGGTGATGGGTCCAAATGTGAGGGGCTTGCCATGCAAAGAGGTAATGGTGAGGGGCTGGGGCATTGCTTCCAAAGTGACCCTCAAAGAGGAACAAAGTTCCTGATCAATGAGGTTATCCTCCGCTCTGGAGTCCACAAAAGCCATTGCTGTTCCTCACCTTCCCCTGCTGGAGCTGCAGGGGCAGGGCCAGCTGAGCAATGCCTGGGGTGGGAGAGATGTCAGGGCCAAGCAGCCCCCGACGCCAACCTGGCACCTCCATTTTCCGGCCGCTGGGGGCACTTTGCCTGCAGGGCAGTGAAATCTGTTGGGTTAATTGCGGGTTCAGACATTCTCTGTCAGGAGTGTAACGTGGCATTGCAGGAAGGAAGCGAGCAGGGAGTCTAATGCACGCAGTTTAATCTACAAACACAGCTGACAAGGCTAATAGCTTTTACCATAAACCTGCAGCAGAAAACTCACTGGTCACAAACATAATCACAATCCTTTGCCCTTTGACTGCAATTCCGTGACTCGTGCATGATGTGACACAAATAAAGCCTTATTAAATGCAGCAATAAGAAGAATTAATTGTGCTTATGTTACCTTACCAAGGAGCTGGCCAAGAATAACTTGAAGGGTTTCTCTTAGCACAGAGAAACTTAGACGATGGAGTAGACTAAGCATATGAACACCAGTAATTTTTAACCTAATTACAGCTCTCAGAAGTCAAACCAAGCAGTTATCTGTGCCTAGAAGCGAAGAGACAGTTGCTACAGCTGCCTGAGATGATGTGGGTCACCTGATAAACAAAATATCTCAGATACACAGGACACTTGTAGTCATCATATAGTTGTTAAAGTCCAGACACATGCATTAATATAATAGAAAGTGCTAAAATACAGATATTTGTGGTATTAAAATAAGGTAATATGACAAGAATTTCAAATATCTTCAGTGGTGATATTACTTTAATATAGTAATAATGCATCAATTATGTACATCTATTTCATGCTGATGGTGGATTGTGGTGAAATCAAGCGCAAAGTTTATTTACTACTGCATAGTGCAGTAGGGGATGGAGGAAGACATGATGTTGTGGGGATTTGGTAACTTGAAGAAACCACAGGGAATATGGACTAAGCACAACAGGCAGGTATACAAGATGTAAACACATTAGGCAGAGCAGTTCTCACAGGCAAGTGTTATGAGCTGAGAATCTGTATTCTTATTGTTGCCAGACTTTTTCTTTGAAACACCTGATTAATGAGCTGCTAACTGGTTGAGATCTTAGAAACAGGTGCTGAAATCTGTTGGATAGGCCTGAAATGAAGTTCCAGTGGTCACTGGGGATATTGCTTCTAGGGGTTGTGGCAGTCTACAACATCAGCATTTCCTACACCTGCATCTACTACATCTTGTACATTCCCTACACTTTTTTGGTCAAGTGGTCCAAGGGCTGCATGTATAAAAGCCACAGTAATTGACATACTGAAACATATGTCTAATTTGAAAAATTGTATTTTGTAAATTGTACATTTTTAGTTACATTACCTGCTTTAGCCAGATATTATCTGAGAGTAACTTTTGCCAATAACAGTAGAATTTACAGTATTTATGGCAGGTGTATCACAGCTGCCTCACAGTGTTTGGACATATGTTTGAATTCAGTTCAGTCTGTATAAAGTTTGCATGTTTTCCTGTTTCAACCCACTGTCCTAAGATATGTTGACTGTTGACTGAACTTGTCCTTTCAGTGTATGTTTCAGTGAAAGGGTACATGTATAGCTGCCCTGTGATGGACTGTTCCCATAGTAGCCTGGTGCCCAGTTATTCCCAGAATAGGCTCTAGACTATTGCGACCCCAGTAATAATACTGAGTCAATAAGTGAGTTCATGTAATAATAATTTACAAATGTTTTGCAGGCTGCACATTGGACACTATTGTGCTATATTTTATACATCTTCTACATGTTCATCTTTTGCATCTGGTACGTTTTCTACACGGTTTCTCTTCTGCAACTTCTACTTATCTTACATTTCCCGAATCTAATTTTCCGTGTCTTCTGCATGATGTACCTCTTCTGTCACTTCTGCATCTTTACATTTTTTACACCTTGTATATGTTGTACAACCTTTGCATTTTGTGTTGAGCTCTGAACAACAGAGGCACTGTTTCCCAGCAGCACCCAGCTCCACAGTTTTCACACTTCAGAAAAAAAACTGCAGATGGAAATCCCATTAAGTGGGCTGGGCACGTTTCTCTTCCCTTTTTCCTAACTATAAGTTTGCTATGGAAATGTCTTGTTTAAACGGACCTCGGTTGGAAAGAGGAGATCTGTTTTTCTAACAGCTTGCAGTGCGAGATCATCGCAAGTCATGAAGATCCATATTGTGAGTATCGGCTGAATGGTTCACATTTTTGACACAGGTTCATTCATTAGTTTGCGTTTTCTTTATTTGGGTTTATTCTAACCGAGCAATTTAATAATTCCTCAGTGAGTAGTAATACTTAATTATCGAAATCGTCATGTTAGCATATTTCTTCCAATGCTTGTTATTTGCTTCTTCTTTTGTCCACTGCTTTATTTTTAACCGGACTTACTCGTATAATAACTCCATACGAACTTATTAGCATAAATTGTGACGCAGCCTCGCGCACTCGTTAAAATAAATTTGTAACGTGTACCAGTTTAAAACCTGGGTGTCTCGTGGGCTTTGTGTTTCAATAAACGTAAAGCACAACAGTACACATTGTTTTTATGAAATGCTGTGCAATAACTGATTTTTTTTAAACCGCGTAATCTCTTCTTGTGAATTTGTTTTGGTCTTTTAAAACTACGGTCGTTTTATATTCATTTTGATGACGTATAAATTAAGAAGCGTTTGGCATGACTATATTTTATAATTTCCTGAACTTGTTCCCTATTTAACTGTTGCATGACTGAAACCAGGTGTCAGCGAACACCTGCACTCTACTCATGAAGAGAAGGTGTAAAGAAGCAGTACAATAACTTCCTCTCACAACATTATATAGCACTTTTGTCATAACGCAAGCAATGCAATCTTGTCATTTCCATCGTGAGCTCAATATGATGAGGCAGAGAATACACAGGTGTATCTGGCAGCCCCAGGGATGACTTATTTCATCTTTTCAGAACGTTCCTTTGCTTATTCTTGCGAATAAACGTTAAAGTTTACAAAAACCAGGGGACCGAATCAGTTGTATCCTTTCAGCGGTGCGTGTTGACCATCTTTAAAAGGCTTTATGGGGTCTGTCAGCATGTAGTTTCTACTCACGTGCCCGTATAGAAAAAAGTGATAATTGAAACCAAAATGAATTACAGCACATGCAGCGCATCCTGTGCAGTAGAAGCACTAAATTCTATATTGCATTATTTGCTGATCTGCAAGGACATCGCTGTTCGCAGCGTGTAGGTGTAGGGTATCTATCTATCTATCTATCTATCTATCTATCTATCTATCTATCTATCTATCTATCTATCTATCTATCTATCATCTAATCACTTGAATAAAGAATTAAAGTGGTAAGTTTGCTCCCAACCAGAATGTTGCATCATTGTTGGTTTCTTTGAGGTTCAGTGGACAGATTGGCCACATTTGACAATCTGGACCTGCAGATATTGACTAGATTATTGTAAAAAAAAAAAGAAAGAAAAGGAAAAAAACTAGTGTTATTTGAACTGTTAATGTGAACGTTTTTTTTCAGCATTCCTTTAAAAGTTCTGCAAGTAGAATTTTAAGCAGCAATAACTTTTAAATCCCTCCTTTTTCAGCATTCAGCAATTTTTGCATCGCTTATGTCTCAACTTGTTTTTAAAACCTTGCTTTAAAAACTAGCAGTGTATTTTCCCTTCAGTGTTGGGTTTTAGGTAGAAGAAACTTTAGGTTTTGGAATCCCTTGACAGATATTCCTGTTTAAGTTTGAATTGGGTGGGTTTCTTAAAATGAGGCAGCACAGTGGCACACTGAGTAGTACCGTCACCTCATAGCACCTGGACTCTTTGGGCACAGGATCACATCAGTCTGTGTGGAGTTTGCATGTTCTCCCTGTGTCTGTGTGGGTTTCCTTCAACAGTACAAAGACATATGTTTCAGATTAACTGGCTACTATAAAGTGGCTCTATATGGGGAGTTACCATGCAATGGACTGGATCCAGTCCGAGGTGAATCCCCTCATAGCTTAGCACCCAGTGATTCTGATAGACTCTGGACTTTCACAGCCTTGACTATGTCATGTAAACATCGAATGTGGATGAATGGATGGATAGATGATTTCTAAAAATATTACCCAAAGAAAATATTTGGAGGATGTCATATTCCCAAATGCTCAGTTAGTGGGCCAGTTGCCCTTCTTCATTGTGTGGCACTGCTGTTTTTACACATAATATTCAGACATATCGGTCAGAGAGTAAATGTTATCTCCAGAGAAAAATCACAGCAGGAGTAATGTCGGATGCTGGGTGTTCTGCACTGTGAGCATCTAGTATGACTTGTAACTGGAAGAGATCAATCCTTTGTGAACAGTTAGCTCAGGCAGATGGCTGCCAGCAATCACACAGGAACGTCTCTATTTCTCAAGAAGAGTAGGAGTGGGGATTACCCATGAAGAAAGCACATTGTACTGCAGAGACCACTTGAGGTTCTTGGTGTACATGATGCAGAGCAGAAGCCAAGGAGAAGAAAAATAATGAGTCCTTTGGGGAAAAGGGTGGTCAATGTTGTTGAGCAGTGATGCCAGAGAGGAGCCGTTTCTGGGCACTGCAAGAACCCCAAAAATGAATGTTTGAAAGACCAACTAAATGGGAAGCGTTAAGTTTTCTGCTGTGGTTTATTTTGCATTTAATTTTAAACATGCACTGGTTTTGTTAGTCATTACAATTTTATATACTTGGGTTCTATGTTCCCCCTCTCCCCCCTTATGGAATGTCTGCATTAAAAAGGATTGCCCCTCTGTTTTTAAGAGTATAATTATGTCATTATCTTAACTATCCATCTCTGACCTTTTGCTCCAACCATTCAGCTTGCAAGCTGGTTTGTTATGTAGTGTCAGCAGTGTTGTGACTTAGACTGCTGGATTCTCCTTCTCTGAAGGCACACTGGTGAGAAAAACACAACTACCATGAGGCTCTTTTTGCATTATGTAGTTGTGAAGCACCGAGCTACTAAGATCTTAGAGCATCTCTTTTTCTGTCCCCATACCAGTTGCTTGCTGTGTCCTTTGCCTGGGCAGCCCACCATACAGCCCCACCAACCTACCTGTGGCATGACCCTTCAACATCTCAGATGCTTCAGTGTGAGCAGTGCCCCCCAGGCACGGTGGTAAGGAGACACTGCAGTCTGAGGAGGCCCACAGTATGTGCACCTTGTCCTGTGGGGACCTTTGCCGAGCAGTGGCACTGGGGTGAGACATGCCAGCACTGCACAGTTGTCTGCAAGGAGAGACAGCTGGTGCGGCGTGAGTGCAATGGTACACACGACCAGCTCTGCGAGTGTGCCCCGGGCTACTACTTGGAGGTGGAATTCTGCATTCGGCACACTGTTTGTCCCCCCGGCATGGGAGCAGCCATCTTGGGTGTGTGCTTTAAATCTAGAACAAAGGTATTATAACTGTCCTTGTGCAATGGCAATGCACCAAGGGATGTACCGCTTGCTAAAACAAATGCTTGTAGTGTTGCTGTAGCAACAATACAGTGTTGTCATGGCAACACTACAAAATTGTGATTGGGGTGCTGCATCATTGAAAGTTCTACAGAACTGCAATGATACTTTATTTTAAGAGAAAATTTATACATATGGAAAAGCTATATATTTTCAGCTTTTCTCCTAATTACAAACTATCATTTTTCCATATTACAGAATAGAAATGTATGTTAAGAGTACGTGGCTTAATACATAGACATTGGTTTAAATATTTGAAAGTATCCATAAATTATGCATTTCTGCAAAAAAAGTTTGTATACATGTATAATAATTGCCGTAAGGTTTGTAAATTAGAAGGACCAGAAGGACTTTTGGTTCACTTTCATGGCTGTAAAATACTATATTCTTTAAAGAATACATATTTTTCTCTAGTGCTTCAGCACAAGCAATTAGGCAGTGTGGCATTAAATATAAACTATCCTCAACATACTCAAAATATGATGGTCTCCTACTTACAATGAACAATAATAATAAGCAGTGTACGAAGATGGATGGATGGATAAATCAAAAATAAAAGGATGAAAATTGTCAAAAAATAATTTTGGTAAGCAATTCTAAGTAAGGAATTCTGGTAAGCAAAGGAATGTTTTATAGCTAGTTAATACATGTATATAAAAACATCTTGTAGTATACAATATAGAGTGCCTGAACCGCACATGTACGATAGCATTTGCAGCCATACAAAAACATATACTACAACACATTTGAGCCATTACAGCTTATACTGTACATGAAAAATATAATGAAAAAATTAAACATCAGAACACTGCATGTGTGCCTGCACTCCATGCATGTGACTTTGTAATGTAATGGGTACATAAGGTGAATGCGCCAACAAGGCTTAGCAGCCTTACCAATGGAACAGTCTAAAGAGATCATGTCACTTGCACATACTACGAACACAGAATGGCACAGAATAATGAAGTATTTAAAAAATACTATAACCATACCATATGTTTTAAAAAGAAAATTTGGTAAAGAATACAGAGGTGAATTATTTAATAATGGTATGGATAATATGCAATTACTGTGGCCAGGAATAAAACGAAGTAGGTCAAAAACACTGAGAAATATATGAAAAGAAGTTACTGTGTGGTGGACTACAAACTTAGAAATAATCACTCTGTTACAAGTACGATAAAACTTACAACTGATGCAACTTACAACCTGGCCGTCAGTCCCCAACTCAGTTGTGAGTTGACAACAGTCTGTTTTTAATTTTGAAAAGGAGCACTCAAACCTACAGTTGTATCTTTTCATTCATCATAGATAACTGCTTGTTGTAGTGCAAGGTCATGGTGGTCTGAAGCTTATGGTAGAAACTTAAGGTGTGGCAGGGTATGCACGACTTTCAACTATGGAAGAAAATCAGAGCACTAAGAAGAAAGTCACATGAACACAAATCTCACACAGATTAAGATGAATGGATAAACAGGCCTCAACACAGAACCCATATAACTATGAGGCACCAGTGCTACCTGCTGGCATATCAAATGGAGCCCTGATTTACATAGCTAAGTTATCTAAGGGAATATTTTTATAGTGGTACTGTTTATATTTACACAGATTATATGTAGAGTTATATTTTATGTGTCCTCATTTTTAGCAATTTTATGCCTTTATCAGAAGCATGGCCAGAACTTATTTGTGAACCTTCCAGGTTGCAAAAGTTCAAGTTAACTTGGAGCTTCATTTAATACCCCTACTTCAACTTATGAGGTATTCCTGTGCATTTACAGAGAAAAAATGTAATGATTCAGTATTATATTGTAGTGTTTGCCACTCTGGGCATCCTCCTAGGAGCCTGACTAGGAACTCAATTGTAAATATTTGGATGGCGTTAATTTGCATATTAGAGAGGCCTGTGTCTTGATTATTCTAGAAACTTATGGAAACTGTTTGCAATATTACACTGTTTATTACATACCTTTATCATGAAGGTTTTACATTGTTTGACTTTCACTACTTAAATGCTTAATACCCACCCGCACTGCATATATGTGTTTAGAAATGTGTTTAGTGTATGTGTTTAGTGTACCTTGAGTAATAGCTGAAGAGTGAGGTTAGTTGTTGTTTCTATACCTATAAGTCTCAGTCTTTGTCTTTACATCTGTCTGTTTGTTCTTTATGCACAGCTTTGTTTTTCAATCCACCAACTTAACTTTTGGCACAGTGGTAGTTGTCAGCCTAATTAAAGCTTGTAAGTAACTGAGTTCATTAAATGCAAAAAAGGCTACTTAGTATTTTGATAATTTCATATATTGATGGAAATTTGTAACCGAAAATGAATGGCTAATTTCTAACTCAATCTACTTCACACAGTGGTGATATAATACATAATATATAATAATATATTGATATATATATCAATATACAATATAATAATGTAGCGTGTGTCAGTATACATTTTATTTTTTGACTCTTCTCTTTTGTACATTTTCAGTAGCTAAATAGAATAATATTTTGGTTTGTTCCCAGAATGCTTTTTAAGATCTATGACTACATTACATTGTGTACCACTTCACTACACTAGCTATTATTTTATTTGGTAAAATATTTATGAAATATATGGCTCTAAAAATTATTTTGAACATGATCTACAGTAACACTTGAGTCTCCCAAAATGTGTTTATGAAGCACATTTGAGTCTATACTTGGACTTCATTATGGACCTGCACATAAATTTCTTGTATATACAGTGGGTGATCAAAGAATTTTTTCAGTTTTGACAAGGGAGTGAAATTCTTTATAAGTTCTTTTGAACTTTTTTATCTTGTGTAAGACTAATATTGTTTGAAGTGCAAATTCATCAGTGCTTTATTAAATATTAATTGACTATGCTAATGGGTTTTAAGTCAATAATAAGTTTCTATATCAAATTACAAAGTCTTAGGGGGCAAAGTATGGTCAGAGTTGCAAAATAAATGTTTATTCTTGAATCATTTGAGAGAGATAATATAAATGTGTTAGTGAAAAGCCGGGGTGTGTATTTTGCTTTGTGGGCAAGATTTCTGTGTGTCAAAACTCAGGGTTCAACAAGTCAACAGGCTTATATTTTAACCAGGTGTACCTTGGAATTTATTCTAAATTACTTCAAACATTAGCAGAAAGTTAAAATAAATGCTCTTTTCCTTAAAGGACTTAACCTGTAAACAGAAAGATTTCTTCCATGGCAAGATTTTTGAAGCTGGCAAATTTACTGCAAATATAAAAATTGGTGTGGAGAAAATTGTCAGCTCAATGTAAGTGGAAATAAATAAAAGTCGAAAAAATAAAAAACTAAGAAATACGTCCTGCTGGTACAACTGCTTAACAAGACATAAAAATACAAAGCAATAAGTAGCAAAGCATGACAGGTGTACAAAAACAAAAACTTTATTTAAACATACTGAAGACGTACATTTTTATTTAAGTGTAATTTTTTTTAGTTTTAAGCTTTTAATACAACACAGGGGGATCTAATCTTTTAACAAAACATATCTAAAGGCAGCTGAAGGTTTTTTACTAATTTTTTTTTTCTGTGTGGCGCAGCATATTGTCAGGAATATGCTAACACACCCTGAAGGGATGCATAGTGGCTTTTTATGAGACAGCTGTAAATAGGACAGAAACTCTTTTATCTTGCATAGGTTGCCAAGAATTGTTAGTTCGACATATCTTCAGAGAACTTATGTAAATAGGAATATGTTTTTCCATTCCAGCAAAATAATTATCTTATAATTGCTTGTTTTTTTCAAACCTCAGATCACACAGCAGTTTGCTGGCAAACTCACTCTCCATTGTTAACCACCCATTCAAGTCACAGCTGCAATGGTCTAGAGCCCATCCTGGAAGTACTGGATGCTAGGTTCCTCTTTCTGTATGAAAAAACTGCCCTTTCCCCAAAAAACTGTAACGTTTTCTAGTTTTATTTTTCCATGTTTTTGGTGTCAGTGTTGTGTCCACTTGGCCATATAATAGCGGTCATTGCCTCTATAGAAAAGATTCAATGTTATGGTTTTATTTTCTTCAAAGTGGAATGGGCTTGTACAGCCATGCAGAGGCAGACAATATCTCTTGAAAAAACTGCTGTCAGGTTTAGCAGCTGTGTTGCTTCAGTACACATAAAACCAAAATTTTAACAAATCAAGAAAGAAGCAATGGACTGGTATCCCAGAGTGTACCCTACTTGACTTTGAACACTGTGCTTCTAGTGTAGGCTCCGGACCACCATGACTCAGACTTAAGCAAGCAGTTAAGGAAAGTGAACAAGTGAGTTAATAAAGGAAAAACAAATTTTAAAAATCCTGCTACTCTCTAAATAAAATATTTCACATCTTTTTTCAAGCACTCAGTCTATACCATCAAAATGCCAATAAGATAAGTTTGGTAAGTAAGGTTTTACTGATACACTGCTCTTTTAAATCCAGGCACCCCAGAGAGGAACACGGTGTGTGAGAAGTGTCCAAAGGGCTACTTCTCCAGTGTTGCTTCAACCACAGAGCCCTGCACTCTACACAGGAACTGCAGTGCTCTGGGAAAGAGGACCCTTCGAGCTGGTACAGCCACACACGATGCCATGTGTGAAGGGGAAGCCCAGTGTACACAGTTACATGATAGATGCCTCTCAGGCATGTACCACCATCATAGTTTTTTTTAAGTTTCCATTGTGAATGATTGCTGATTTTCAACACTTCCCCTCATTTAAGACAGAATGAGGGAAAACCCTTCTAAGCACCTTTCTTGAACTGTTCACAAAAACCTAAGTCTCCGTCATCCACCCTCCCAGCTGTACTGAAATAAATCTTTGTTTATTTATGTGTTTTATACAGAGGTAACACTGTGCGAGGATGCTATGTTCAAGTCCCTGGTGTCGCAGCAGATCTGCTGGCAGCAGGTGGACTGCCTCTGGGACCAGCTGCCTGGTCAGAAAGTGGACAAGAGGAGTGTAGAGTGGACAAAAGAGGCATGCAGCCCCTTGCAGGGGGTGTTCCAACTGCTCAGGCTGTGGAGAGAACAGAACCGTGACCTGGAGATCTTTGGCATCATCCGAGGTCAAGCTACTAGTTGATCAGATTGTGTTGCTGTTAGCCACACACTCAGAGTGGCACTGGCTCTATCTGTTTATATTTTAAGGTGTCAGGCAGCATTTGCTATAAGTTTTTTGTGAAGTCACTTTTATATGAAAACACATTAACAAAAAATGTTGAATAAGTAATTTAAGAATTAAATAAATCAAATATTGACATTAAATGTAATATTTTATATTACTTCTCAACACACTATTTCCTGACTCACAGATTCCATGTAAGTAACTTTACAAGTTCCTGTCAGCTATGCATGTCATAACTAGTGTATTGCACAAATTGTGCTTAAAATCCACATAATCAAACAAGCAAAGAAAAATTAAAGCAATCTGGCAGCTGTGAAACTATATTGCTCCTGGGATATTCACAAGAAATAGACACCTTAAGAACTGATATACATAAATTTGTCACATAATGGGATAACTCATTCTCTGATTCACAGTAATTTGAATTTCTGAACTTCCACAGCATTGATTCTCATTGGGAAAAATGTTTTTGTTGTCCCAGATAAAAAAAGATGAAAAATGTCAACTAAAGTTAATTTGTATATATTTATTGCATTTATTCATCACCAACATTAATCTGTTCTTGAGACCGTCAATGTGCTTGGAAGTAGAGTGATAGTAGTAGCTGTAGTAGTACCACATGTTGCCTTGCACTAAGCACAATATCTTTATACATAATTAATTTGTGTTCTGTAATGTTCTTAAATGTTCCCATGGGTATTTATTATGTTTACTGTCTTTTTGTTGTGCTGAATGACTGCTCTGAAATGATAACGGGGGGGGAGCGGGGATGTGTTTCAGAATCTCCGGTTACCTGTGAGGCTGCCTTAAGGTTTGAGTGGTTGTACTGTTTGTTCCATCTTTGTCAAGACTGGAAAGAGCAAAAATGCCATTGAAATGAAAAACATTGGCACTGTATGAAAAAGGGAACAATAGTTTCACAAGCCATTGCTTTGTTTTTTCAACCCTGTTGGGACCCTGTTTTCTGAGGGCTGAGTGTACACTGCTTTTTATAAAAAGTGTCAAAACAAAACAGACATAACAGCGTCCTACAGACCAGAGTGCTATGCTCTAAGGACCTAAAGCATATCATATTGCAAAGTAAAATGTAAAAATACAGATCATAAAATGTTGTATGAAACAACAGCCAGACAGACACGGTGTTAATGTCAAGACTCTGAACATTAGAATTTAAGAGTACAAAATATTTAATATGGACACAAGACATAATAATGTTGCAATGCTCATTGGCTTCTCCACAAACAGGCCTGAACCGCTGCGAGAAACTGCTATCAAGGAGTGCTGGGCCTGACAACCTGACCTTGGATGAGTTCAGAGCAGTAATAGAGAGTCTTCCTGGTGACCCAGTGCTGGAGAAAGACATCCGGCTGGTGATGCGCTCCTGCCGGCCCAGGGAGCGCTTGCTTCGCCTTCTGCATGGATGGAGGGTGCAGAACCCGGATCAGAACGTGGCTAAGGGTCTGGCATTGGCGCTAACTAAGCTTCGCCACCAGAGCATCCCACGACACCTCTGGAGGAGTGTTCGCAAGATTGCCAAGGTGCTCAGCACTTTCCCCAGACATAAGAGCAATGAGAAAACGTTCTTGGATATGATTCAGGGTGGCAAGTGCCTCATATCCAAATCGTACAACAACTAAGTGTTCACAAGAAAACAATGAACTCATTTTAATGTTGCTCGGTGCATCTGGGTACAATTGGGTAAGCTGGGAAGCAGAAACAGTTTGCTTTCTTCTTTCTTTTTTATAATTTGCTAGATGGAGGGATGTTTCTCCTCAAAATACTAAACATGTAAGGTTATTTGCAATAATGTACAAAAGTATAATTTATTTTTTATATTTCACACAAATTCTATGAAGCTTTGTCTTGGCAGAGAATGTTAATGTAAAAATGCTCTTTTTCCTGTTTTAGTCAGCTTTATTTATTTTCAAGTAAAGGTATGGATCATTTGGTTTTGTAAAACAAAGACTACATACTGCTGCTTTATAATAATAATAATTTGCTTTGGTTTTCAATTGACACAGGTGTGGCCGAAAGTATTTGTACCCTGAAAACACACAATTTTCTTTGAAAGAAGTTGAAACTGACAAAAGTCTTCGGTGTCCACCATTCTTTATTTCACGTTTAATAGAAAAGAAACTTTGCTTTTGATTTATGACTTAACGTTAATAAAAAAACAAATGAAAATGGCATGGACAAAAATATTGGGACCCTTAACCTAATACTAGGTGGCACAGCCTTAACAATAACTGCAAGCAAGTGCTTTCTGTAGCTCTGAATGAGATTTCTACACTTCTCCACTGGTAGTTTTGCCCACTCTTCTTCAGCAAACTGCTCCAGTTCTCTCATGTTTGATGGGTCCCTTCTCCAAGCTGCCAGCTCTTGTGTCGAGTGTCAGCTCTTTCCACAGATGTTCTATGGGACTGAAATCAAGCCACTTTAGAATGGTCCAATGTTTTTTTTCTCGTCCATACTGGGTGCTTTTTGACGTATGTGATTATTCTGCTGGAGGACCCGCAACCTGTGATTGAGACACAGCTTTTTGACACTGCGCTGCACATTTCACACCAAAATGCATTAATAGTTTCCAGATTTCATTGTGTTCTGCAGAGATTCAAGGCACCCTGTGCCAGAGGCGGCAAAGCAACCCCAAAACATCACTGAGCTCCTTCATGTTTTACAGGAGGGATGGCGTTTTCTTTTCTTTGAAAACTTCGTTTCTTTGTGGATGTAGAAGAATCGATGTGATTTACCAAAAAGCTTGAATTTCATTTTTTCTGTCCAAAGGACATTCTACCAGAAGGACTGTGGCTTATCAACATGTATTTTGGCAAACTCCAGTTGGGTGTTTTTGTTTTGGGGTCTTCCTGGGTCTTCTACCATGGAGCACATTTTCATTCAGACAGTGAAAGATGGTGCACCTTGAGCCTGAAGGTTAGCTTGGATTTGTTTTGATGTTTTCCTTGGTTCTTTCTCCACAGTTTGAACAATCTTTCTCTTTAATTTTGGGTCAATTCTCCTTTTGCACCCACATCCATGGATGTTAAGCTACAGTGCCATGGGCCTTAAACTTCTTGATAATATTGACAACAGTGTTCCCATGAACATCAAGCACTTTGGAGATGGTCTTGTAGCCTTTAAGTTGACCATTCTTGGTTGTTACCTTCCTTCTAAACTCCGCAGACAACTGTCTGCTTTTCCTTCGCTTTTGCATGTTAAGTGTGATACACAGTGACACAAAACAGTGACAACTTTTCTCCATTTAAACTGGCCAAATGAGTGATTGTAAGATTGAAAACACCTGTGGTACTTGTTAAAGAAGACTATTCTGCTTGAAGTATCACTGTATTACATTTATTTATTATATCTTCTAAAAGGTACCAATAATATAGTCTTGGCCATTTTAAAATGTCTTTGTAGAATAAGCAAGAATTCAACAGCCTTTTTTGTTCTGTTCCATTGCAAACCATAGAGATGCTTACATGGATGACAAAAGATCTTTTAATTTCAAAACTTTTCAGGATTACTGGTTACTGGTTATTTGAATAAAATGGAAGGATAACAATATTTTTGGCCACATCTGTATGTGTATAGAGAGAATATACAAGAGGGACTGTCTGTAACAAAGCATGTTTTGTTAAACTAAGGTCTCCGAGTGTGTATAACTACAGAAATAATTTTGGGAATAAAGTTTTACTTTAATAAAGTTTTACTTACTTAATGAATGGTGATGATAACAGTGATACAATGACAAAATTAGCAATAAACTGCAAGCATTTTTAGGATACAAAAAATGAAACATATATTCAGTTATTTGTGTGAATTTCAGACTAGTTTAAGCGATGAATCTGATTTTGAGCTTGTTGTGTGACTGTGATACTCTGAATGCTTTGCATGCAGTGTACCCCACACCTTATACCTTGTGCTTTTTAAATCTGGCTCTGGATCCCTGGACTAGTCGCCGCTATAACCATATACGTACAAGTCATACATACATTATACTGTATTTGTTTGTCATTTTCATATGTTGATTTTAGAACCCTTTGCATATGAGTTATACAGCTCGGTACAATATTGGTATTGGTTTTTTAAGACCAAGGACACTGATTTAGACAAAGGGTGCTATGAAAAAGTATTTCCCCCTTTCTACTTTCCCATATTATTGTATATTTGTCAAACTGAATGGTTTTAGACCTTTTGACAAAATTTAACACTGGACAAAGGGAACATGAGTAAACACATAACTAAGTTTTTAAATTAAACAAAGTTATCCAAAACCCATATCACCCATGTAAGCAAGTAATTTGCCCCCTTAGTTATCAGTTGACCAAATTTAATTAATAATTCAATTGAGTTGATGGAACACAGCCAGGTTTGACTGCAGCCAGAGTCCTGTTGAATCTACACCTCACTATATATTGAGCCTTACTGTGGGTGACTGAAGTACTCACCACAATGTTTGTTCAGGGTGGCAATGGCAGGATCACAGGAAATTCCATAAAAAGTAACTGTGAGCTGTTATTCCCAAATGGAAAAGATTTAGAACACTGGTGAATCTTTCCTGAAGTGGCCAGCTGGCCAAAATTACTCTGAGAGTGCAATAATAACTTAACCAGGAAATCACAAAAATCCCAGAAGAACCTCCAAGAAACTACAGACCTCTGCAGCTTCTCTTCAGGTCAGAGTTCATGATTACTCCATAAGAAAGAGGCAGTGGGCAACAATGGGATTCATGGAAGATCAGCAAGGCAGAAACTGCTCTTATCCTAGAGTAACATCAATGCTCATCTCACACTTCCAAGAAACATCTCCAAACCTTTTGGTGTAATTTTCTATGGATGATTTAAAAGTGGAATGCTTTGGACAACATAGGTACCATTATGTCTACAGCAAAGCAAACACAGCACTTCGCAGTACAGACATCATAACAGCAGTCAAACATGGTGGTGGTAGTGTGATGGTGTGTGGATGCTTTGCTGCCTCAGGACCTGGACAGCTTGCCAGTTTTGAAGGAACCATCAATTCTGCACTGTACCAGAAAATCCTAAAAGAGAATTTCTGGTCATCTGTCTGTGAGTTGAAGCTGAAGCATAATTGGGTTATGCAAAAAAAAACAATAATCCAAAGCACAAAAGAAAGTTTACCTCTGAATGTTGAAAAGAATAAGACAAAGTTTTAGGGTAGCTCAGTCAAAATCCTGACTTGAAGCCAATAGCGATGTTATAGCATGTCACGCCTTCTGCTCTGCCTGCTGTTCTGCCCTGCTCCACAATTGCCAGAACCTGCTCCTTGTTTCCCCGAACAAGGTATAAAACCTGTGTAGCCCGACACGCCGGTGCGAAGTATTGCCCATGTTACCACTGAGTGTATCGAGCAGGGCTCCCATTACCCTGTCCCCGACCTTCGATCTAGCCCGACCACTTCTGGTACTACGTTGACTTCTGGATCTGACCCTTGCCTGTGTGTTGACCACGATTCTGGAACTTTTCTTGCTAATAAACCTCATTCGCTAATGCGCGTGCCTGCTTACGTCTGCTTCCTGCCAATGGCGTCACATAGCAGGACCTGATATGAGCAGCTCATGCGTGAAAACCTACCAATGTGTCTCAATTAAAGCAGCTGTGCAAACAGTGTGCAAAGAGTTCCTCAGCAGCAACATAAAAGACTGAATTATATTCTTAAATTATAAGAAATGTTTGGTTGAAATTATTGCTGCTAAAGATGGTACAACCAGTTAAATTAGGGTGGGGGGGAATGGCAATTACTTTTTCACATGGTTGACACAAGTGTTGAAAAACTTTGTTCCTTGAATAAATTAAGCAATAATTAAAATATTGTATAATGTGTTTACTCATGCTCCTTTTGTCTAATATTACACTTCGCCTAAAAATGAGGCTGTACATTTAACAAGGGCTGGGAGTTTGTAAATCTTAATTTACACCTCAAACACACAAATAACTGAATGCAACTCATCTGTACGACTCAGTGAGGAGAATTACCCGAAAACCACGATATGTGTGCGTCTAGTAATGATTCAGCCTGTATCAAATATTTAACTGTGTACTACGTGAGCGTAAAACAACGATTCAGTTTCGTTTGCCTCTAACATAAAATTCTTCCCGAAATCCGTTAAAATCTGGTTGCTAGGGGCCCCGCTAGGATGCACGTTCTAAATTGTGTGGCCACAGCAACACTCCGCGTTACGCTAAAGTACTTTGAGCAACAATATAAATGCCACAGCTAGCCCCTTGTTTCAACCCAGATTCCGCTATAGTGTTTAGTTCGTCAACCTTTAGCAGTAGCCGTGCGCCGCCATGCCGCCCCATTTGGCATTACTGTATGGGCTTCGTGGAGGTGAGCGGAAACACAACATCGGTTTCCCTCGTGCAGGACCATGCAGTATCCGAGGCAACGATGGGAGTTACAGCTGGAAACGGTTTTTCCCCAACCTATCAGAAAGGACATCAGAATAATATTGTCTGATATTTCCAACTGTCCACAATACATTAGTAAAATCTCTCCATTTATCACCTCCATGGAGTGAAGCCCAATATTTAAAACCAGCGCAGCCTGAGCACTGCAGCAGCATCCAGTCCTCCAAGAGGCGACTTAACTTCCAATACCCACCTTTTTATTTGACACCTCAGCTCTTGCCGCCCCACAGTGGGGGGTGAGGCACGCTCTTATGGGGCTTTTAATTTCTTCTTCTTTTAAGTGAACCGAAACGACAGTGTGTAGTTTTGGTGGGTTTCATAGATGACGCAGGTCCTCTAACGGTTTAAAAGGCTTTTCAGAGGCCAGAAGCGGGCAGCTGGGACTCCCCGGGCAGGAATACGGTCACAGTGACGCCACCATGGTGAGTATACACACACACACACACACACACACACACNATAGATGACGCAGGTCCTCTAACGGTTTAAAAGGCTTTTCAGAGGCCAGAAGCGGGCAGCTGGGACTCCCCGGGCAGGAATACGGTCACAGTGACGCCACCATGGTGAGTATATACACACACACACACACACACACACACACACACACACACACGCACGCGCGCACACACACAACCAAAACCAACAAGCACATTCATACCAACTCCGGTTTAAACTTAAAACCTTTTTTCTGTCGTTAAAATGCGACTGACGTTGCACACCTCTATTAAAATATACCCATTTGCACAGTTTGAAAAAAATTTTAACACACAAACATATTCACCCATGTTACAATATATAATATAATAGAAATGTATTTTCCTGTTTTTAACAGTTGTTGGGGATGTTGTCGCTGGTCCTGTTCGTTGGCGGTACGGACTCCGCGTCGCCGCCCACGACCACTTACAAACACAGCGATCCCACCACTGGCCGCATGCTTACATGCGACCGCTGCCCCCCAGGCTCTTACAGGCGCAAGCATTGCAACGGGAACGGGCACACCCTGTGCGCGCCGTGCCCGCAGGGCTACTTTACGGAGTACTGGAACTACCTGGGCAGGTGTCTGTACTGCAATGCGGTGTGCGGGGAGAACCAGGTGGTCACGGAAGAATGTTCCCCGGTGCGCAACAGGAGGTGCGAGTGCAAGGATGGCTACTACCTGTATTTTGATTTGTGCAGACGGCACACCGTGTGTTCCTCGGGATACGGCGTCAAAGTGAAAGGTGACATCAACGGCACTACTGATCCATGTTTCTCAGCGTGTGGAAACTGAAGAATTAACATATACCGTCACGGCATCAACACGTATTACTACAAGCTTCTATTCACGCAAAACAATAATAGCGCAGATGACAATAGACACGTTTATGAAATCGTATTGTAATTACCTATACATATAAAAATAAATAGATAAATAAGAAACAGGACAAAGTTTTAAAGCACAGCAATAACTGTGCTATACACGAGCGATCATGGGTTAAGTATGTAAAAACGAGACGTGAGGGGTGTCATAAATGCCGCACTAACTAGCTAACTTGGTCAGAACAGTTATACACGCGCGGAAATCCATTTTCTAAATTTTATCCCGAGGTTTCTGCGTCGGACATCCCGCCCAAAACTGACTGGGTTGTATCCTCCTATGTCGAGTGCAGCCATTTCTAAGCTAACACGGTCATGCTGTGTAGCAATACTGTCCTGGGCAGGTAGTGTATGTAAGAAACGTGTGTTGCACGATAGGGCTTATCTGTCGATGTTGTGCGAACATATTTCCTTGCTTTCAGGGAACGCATCTCAGAACACGGTGTGTGAGAAATGTCCACGAGGTACCTATGCAGGAGGCTCTTCGCAAGCCAAGTGCACAAACCACACCGACTGCGCCTCCCTCGGTCTCTTGCTGGTCCTCAGAGGCTCCCAGTGGCATGACAACCTGTGTGCATCATGTGAAGACCTTCAGGCTGGAGGTAAGTACTTATTGATAAAGTTCAATTCAATTTGATTTATTTTTATAGAGTGCTGAACAGCAGATCAGGATAACAGAAGAGATAACAGGTATATAATGAGGGTATAGATAGAGGTTAAATTTTCATGAGAGCAACTCTGCAGGGTATAAGTACAACATGCCAATGCAATAGTAGCATTCAGACAGTCCATGATGCAGAAAGGAAATTACCATTTCTTGTCTTTTTATAATCAAGAATCAAGGATTGTTTATTGTCCAACATCCATATACAGCAACTATAAAAAGGAGCACAAAATGAAGATCCTCTGGTCCACAGTGGTCAGAACAGGGGGAAGTTCAGAGAATGAATGATAATAATGATAATAATAAATGATAATACAAATATATGTAGATTAAAGGTTTTAAAAATCTGAGATGAGTCCACTGTAAGATAAAGATAAATCATAAAGTTAAAGATGAATAATAAATGTGTGTTTTCTTGTCTGTTTAGCAGACAGTTTTGTTCAAGACTGGTTACAGTGTGAGATAATCCATTTAAAAGTGATTTACACATTTATATAGCAGGGTACTCTATCAATTCAGGATAGAGTACATTCACCAGCAGGAGGGGGATCTCAACCAGAAATCATCAGTTTACAAGCTAACAGCTCTAACCAACTACCTCGCCAGATGCTGCACTTAACTTTAAAATAAAAATATAATCAGCAAAAATGCAACTTTTATAAACATTTATTGAAAAAATTACAAGGATTCTGGTTATGTATGATGAAAGTGTGTTCTTCTTTGATCCACAGACAAGTAAACCATAACTTTTATGAATGTGACTGCTTTTTTCATGGTAACTGTGTTCTTTGTAAATTTGAATGCCCAATAGGAACTGAACTGTTTTATTTTTAAATTCAGATTGTCGACAAGTATGTGTTCATGGTTTTTTTTTATTTTTATTCAGGTGGGCTCAAACTGCTGCAAGGCATCCTACCAGATTTTTTCAGCTTTCAGAACATCAGTACAAATAAATTGCAGAGGTTTGTGAAAAAATCACTGCTCAGGGGATCCAAGGGCATTCCTGCTGTGAGAGACTTGCTGGCCTACATTACAGAGTGGTGTAAACGTGCAGGTGACACCGAGCTGAGAACCCTGCCAGAGATGCTGAGAAAATCAAATCTCCACCATGTTGCAGATAAACTGGAGAGAAAACTGCACATGGTTACAACTATGCCCCTTTGCAACTCTCACCTTCACCCTCTGCAATGAAGTTTATATCAAGAATAGTTTCATAAGATTGACTACTTTATCATAATGTTTTAGGCTGTCTCTACTTTTGGACTTCAAGCAGAAGGCAGGCTTTTTAGCAACTTTTACATTATGGATGAGTCAAGTCTGTTACTGTACTGCATTTATAAATATTTTAATGACTTTTCCTTTTGAGTAACCTTGTGGGTATGAAGTTAATAACGATATGTTTCCATTCAGATTCTTAAGGATGCTATACTTAGATTGCTGTGTTTGTACATTGCATCTGTATATGTTTCGAAATACCAATGTTCTCAGTCCACTTTAGATAAACAGTAAAGAAATAAGCATAAAAACGAAAGTGTTTTTTATTGTTGTACAGTATTCACTTACAGAGCTTTTCAATTTAACCCAGTCTTTTATTAGATTAAAACTACAGATCATTATAGAAATGTTTCAGTCGGTCTGTTTTTCACAAAAAGTTGATCCTGCAAACAGATATTGCAAATTAATACTACAAATTAAATTACAGCTCTAGTCATCTGAATTGCTGTATTTTATAAACAGGATGAAAAAAAACTTCTCCAATGTCATAGGCCTTTGAAAACCAGGACACTTGTCTTCATACATTCCAAAAATTATTCAGTGATACTACTGCAGTTTCAAGACTTATGTGAAAGTGACCCAAGTTATTGATTTGGGTATAAATTTAACAAAAACAGGAATACTACTACTACTACTACTACTACTACTACTACTACTACTACTAATAATAATAATAATAATAATAATAATAATAATAATGATGAGATGTTCTCATTCCTGGAGATTCAGAGCTTGACTGCAAAGGAGAGGCCATAAAGCTAGGAGGGTACATCTCATACTGCAGCAGGGTTGGTTCCTTCTGACCATGTTGAGGAGAGTCAAATTGCCCCCTAGGCTGCTAACATCTACTGCACAACTGAAAGTATCATAACCTGTTGTGTTGGAGTCATAACTGCTCCAGCTCAGGCTGGGCTGCCTGCAAGATGCAGTCCAGGTTGCTCAGCTACCAGCCACACAGAATATCCACCTCAGCCGCTGGCACCTTCACGCAGGGGAATTTATTAAAATGGCTGATGTGAGGCGCTACCAACAGATGTCGCTTTTCTACATCTTTTCTCCTCCATGGTCAGTTGACCCCCTCCTCGACTTTAGAACCGGTAGTTCTGAGACTCCTTATCTAAGTCCGCTCCGTTTCTATTTGTTTAGGGTGTGTGATTGCTCTGTTTGATCGGGTGTGACAGTCGTTGATCATGTTCTATTACACGAGTGGGATGCAGTCTTTTTTATGACAGCGGTTATTCATGAAGTGAAAGACTTAAGTTAAATTCCTAAGAGAAAAGAGAAAAAAATGTTTCGCGGAGCTATAGTTTGGAGCCCGCCAAGGGAAGTAGACCTATAACGGCGCGTGCAGCGACACCTGACGACAAAGAACACAGAGAAGCCGGACTCCACAATTATTTCGCTGTGTGAATTGTGGTTTTTCCGCCCTTTTTAAAACCGGAATATTTATTTTGCTGTTCGTTCGTTCTTCAGCCAGCAGTTGACACAAGTCGGCAAACATGAGCGAAGACATGTCTGAGCTGCCTAAAGAACTGTCTGGTAAGAAAGCGAATTCAGCCTGTGTTTGTAGTAGGGAGAAATGCGCGTAGGGATCTGACTTTACTAACAAAATATGCTACTTGTGTGCCTTCACATAAGTTTTATCGTTACTCTCCAGCAGCCATTTTATGTTAATTCGATAATTAAAAAGTGGATGGTGAAAAATCACACAGTAGCAGAGCGCCCTGTTACTGTCAACTTGCTTGAATATTTGCATCTGAATCCATTCATCCTTTTAATGGTTTTCATCCAAACACGAATTATTAGTGTAATTAAACGTAGATTAGCAGACTTATTTTGATCGCTAAAACTTGGTTGTCCGTTTTTAACCCGACACGAGTAAGTTCTGCAGTGTTTCCAAAGTGGAAATCAGTATTCACGTGTGTCATAGGTAAACAGCTTCTTATTTTACACAGATTTAGGAAACACTGGCCCTTTATTTCACATTTTGCCCTGAGTGGCTGTGTGTGGTTATGGTGTGAAGTGTGTGTTTGTGTGTAGTAGTGACCTGTGGTTGTCTATGTGGGATGGTGGGGGGCGCTACACCTGCTTCTAAATAATACATTAAATACATGCGGTATTTATTGCATTGTATTAATACGGTACGGTTTGTTTCATGTTATAGTCACTCCAAAAAGATAAAGTTCAGTTTCCACATCTTCCACAGTGAATTACATTCACAAGCCACTTTATTAGGTACACACATCAAGTAGTGAAACTTTCTTTTGCCTCAAGAACGGCATGAACTTAGCAACAAGGTGTTAGTCATTCCACAGGGGTCTTAGTCCAGACTATCTTGACAGCTTCAAAGAGTTTCTGTAGTATTTTTGGCACTGCATTGATTCTGCTCACATCACGTTCTGTCTCATCCCAAAGGTGCCCTGTTGAGCTTGAGAGGTGGGGCTGAGAAGGCAACTGTAATAAAGTAAAGGAACTGTTTGTGAAACCATTCTGAGATAATGTGTGCTTTATGACATGGCACATTATATTGTTGGAAGTATCAGTGTGAGAAAAGCTACACTGAACATGTAGAGAAGCAACTGCTCAGCAACAACATGCTTGTACTTATTAACCTTTAAATTATATGTTTGGTATTAAAAACCAAACATGTGCAAAGATTACATTCCAAGCATCATTACATTACCAAGACCAGTCTGTACAAGTCTGGGGTACCCAATAAAGTAGCCAGCAAGTGTTTACATGAGTATCCTTCATTTCACTGATACATTTTTACACTTTAAACACCAAATCTAAACAACTGTCAAAACTTGTTTCTAGATTTCATCAATAATCTGGAGATGGGGTCAGATCATGCAGTAATGAACGTATTGTTTTTGTCTGCTAGTTCTTTTGGAAGTGGACAGTCATGGTTTAAAAAGGGATTTCTGGTCTGTTGAACTGGTGATTTGCAGCTGTGATTGTACATGTCTGTGCTTGTAATGGCAAAGTGGTGAGTATCAGCTGAAGCCCAGCTGATAGGAATTAGTCCTTTAACTTGAATGCAAACTTTGTTAAATTTAATGTAACACAGTGTGAAATTGTAAGTATGACAACAATATAGCCTGTACTTTGTGATTGTTAACAGCAAGCCATAATGATTATGTAGCTTCAGGGCAAATCCTTTTTATGGAGAAAATTTCTTTTTAACCAGCTCCATACGCGCTGTTTCCAAGCAGCTCACTCACTTACACTCAGTTTTGGATTTGTCTGGCAATTCAAATTTCTCTGTATAACGCCCTTTTTCATGAAAACAGACCTGACCCAGTTCAGCCAGCCAGTTTTACTGCTTGGCAAAGCTTCTGCAGCATGTGGAATATTTGAACCGGAACCCAAGTTAAAAATGACTGACTCTGTTCTGTCAACATAGGAAAAAGAACCTGCTGAGAGAAAACCTCTTAGATTCATTCTATTTTTTATTTAAACAATTGACAGCCTGATTTTTGCTTTAAAACACTGCAAAGCAGTACGTGTCCCTTTCTTAATGCGGTTAATTTGTACCATGAAATCAGCCTGTTAGGGAAATTCCTGTCATGAGGGGATTGAATTAACATTTTTTCTTATGGGAAAAAATGTTTTCTAGAAGAAAACTTTGTCATTCACAGCTTGTCCAGTGAAGTTTCATGGTGGCCCTAAGTTTACATCACAAGCATAGGGTGTATGTGAGGTACATGCTACACTGGATGGAAGCATTTTGATAATGTGACATATGAATGTTTATGAAAAAGATATCCAAGATATTTCCTAAGATAAACTATCTAAGCCCCTTTTCAAAGTATGTGGTCACTATACTGTTAGCGCCTCTGTGTAGTAATTCAAATATTTGATGTTAGATGTTTGTTAATCCTTTTTTATAGGTTTCATGTGCACATGAGGTTTGAACTTTTTTACTTTAGTGTAAGGGTTTTCATGTTATTAAAACTGTTTAGATGGTTTATGCACGTGGATGTGACAGCAGAAAGGGAGGAGGGGCACGGTCAGTAGGAAGGCATGCAACAAAGCCAGAGAGAATCTTAGACACTGACTGTCACCAACAAAGGTTTCCGTAGCCTTGCTCTACTTTACCCACATCCCTCAAAAAATGGTGTGAAACATCCAAAGTATTCTTCTGGTTCTACCTTTGCCTAGTGAATGAATGACTGTATTCTGCTGGTGAGCAACCCATGTTGACTCTTTATTATGATACCCCACTGTTCTTTAGAATAAATTAGGTGAGTTGCCAACATAGTCTGTCTGAGAAAGCAAAAAGATAAAAAGTAATTTGAAACTGTATATTCCCAAAGTTATATTACCCTTAAAGTGCTTGCATTTAGTATTCAAGGATCGTTAGTTCTGTCTGTAATAAGGAGAAAAGTAAAAAAGTAATAAATTATATATCACTATGAGAACTCTGTACCTCAGTGGCCAAACTGGTCTGTTTGCCCTCCTGAATGTGTATGCACAGGCATGTGTGTCTCTGTCTGTCTGTCTGTGTGTGCGTGCGTGTGTGGGTGTGTGTGTGTGTGTGTATGTACGAATGGGCCATAGTGACAAATTACCTTGGAACTGCCTGCTGGCACACATTAAAGTATTTAGCGCCACGAGTGTGTGAACCTTGCTGTCCGTCCTATGTATTCTCCTCATGCTGATCAGGTACATATCTGTTCTGTTTGCAGCCTCTGGTCCATGTTTGCACCCTGGCTGTTGTGTTGTGTGGTGTCCATTGCCAGTATTCTGTTGAACAGGCCCTATTTAGCTCCTTCCTCCAATCACAACCAACTGTGCTCTTTGATTATGTGCTCTTCGATTATATACCCCTTTTGTTACAAGACATGAACCAACACTGACATTATAATCCTTTTGGCGTTTAATGCATTTTAATCAAATTGGAAGACAAAGGTTTGTGGACAAAACCTGAGATAGGGTGTGCCAAATGTCTGTGACTTGAAAAATAAAAGTGTACATAAAAACAGACAATCAAATTATATATCACCCAACACTTTTAAACTGGTTTAAAGTGTGCCAGCATCATCGTTGTGCCATTCGATTAGCGTGAGGTACACTCTATGTGAAGTAGCCCTGTGCTGTGTGTGACATCAGTGTGTGTGCACCTTTCCAAGTTTTATTTGAAATACTGAATTTAAAAATTTCAAGCTATGAAGCAGGCTTTTTTGGAGTTTATTCAGCTTAAATAAGGAATTAATTTTGAATCAGAAGTACCTGTGTACCAAATTTCAAAGTCTGTAGCATGAAATACAAAGCTGTGCATGAAGAACAGACAGACAAATTGAGCTTTGTAGATATAGAGATAATTGTCAGCGTAAGAAAGCATTTCTGAATTCTGTTAAATTATTACAAAGGACAGCTTTTTGCTTTCGTTAAAGGAAAGTAGTCATGTATAATAAGCTAGTCATCAAAGATGGTCATTCACTGAAAGAAATACAAGTTTTTTTTGACAATATCTTGACCATGAATGTTTTTCATAGCTGCCATTTTAGCATTAACCAAAGCCAGGTGCCACAGACAAAAATAAGTATTCTCCAATGTATATGCCTGCCATAGAAGTGTGGCTAAAACAATTCTGTTAAGAACATGTTATTAAAGCAAAAGTTGAATTTATTAAGGTTTTCTATTATATTTTGTGGTAGGATTATGGGACAAATCATGCCTGTGGTCTGCTGCTGACATGCTTCTCTTTCATTCTAGAAAGTATAAAGGATGCTGTGGGCAGAAAGACCAAGCTTACGCTGAAGAAAAAGGTGAAGCTGGAAACCAAGGGAGACCGGCTGGAAAACAAAATCCTGGTTGGTTTAATTTCATCAGTTCTTTATGTGCTTTGTCACAGTTTACATCAAATGTGTGGGACTTTTTTTACCTTCCTGCTTCAGAGAAAATGATCTTCCTTGCATCCTCTAGATTATCTGTAGTATGTGAGTGTGAATGGGGCCACCCTGCGATGGATTGACATCCCATCCAGAGGCAGTTTTATAACCTAGTGACCACTGCTTCCAGGACAAGCTCCAGCATGCAGCGACAGGATCAACAGTTAACGAACATGGATAAATGGATATGTTTTCACAACGACACTAGGAATATATGGTGGTTTAGTTGAGCCATTTATTTGCCTTAAATAGAAACCTACGGCATGCAGCAGCAAAGGCTGTATTTTGCTGTATAGGCTGGAAGCAAAATCACCTTACGTTAAAACTTCCCAGTTAAGAAAATCTTGCTATACAAATTCATGTGAGGAAGAGTTAAGTAAAGTTCTCTAATTTAATTAAAATTAAATTAATGACTTATGATTTCAGTGGTCCTGGAACTGTAATGTGATGAAACTTTTGTAACTGACTGCCAGCACTCAGCTGGCTACTTGCCATCTGGGGTATGTTCCTCTAAGCATTGCATTCCAGACCGTCGTGCTAAGAGGAGCTCTCACATTCCTCCTTCTTTTCACCGCAATTCTGTGCCCAGAGGCCAACTGTGAGACCCGTGGTGAGGGCTCCATTTTCACTGGAAGAAAAGACTAACCTGCTACCCTTCAACAAAAGGGAAAAATACTGGCAGTGGAAAATTTTTTGTTGGTCACCTGTCTTTCCATTCTTTAGGCTGTCCAGTGGTATTGTGTATATTAGGAGAATTTGGGGTTTAATGATACAGTTTCCAAAAACAATTCCTGCACAATCTTTATCACTTGTAAGTATTTTCTTTCAGGCATGGTTATTGACCCAGAAAGACAAAATTCACCTGACCACTGAAATGTGTGTCTCAAGGAAATCACGAAGGCAATAATTGTGTCGCTATTTGTGTTGTGGGGTAAATTCTTGTTAAAAAAGGTTCTAAAAAAAAAATCAACTCATTGTTTAACTGATATATATGCTTCTCTCTCTCTCTCTCTCTCTCTCTCTCTCTCTCTCTCTCTCTCTCTCTCTATATATATATATATATATATATATATATATATATAATAGTATGTAACTATATATAATGTCTTAAAATTTTGTACATGTTTGAGGAGCAGGTTTAGTAGTGCAAGTGAGTACCTTACAGAACTACAGCAGTGCTGCTTTTCCTGTCACTTGAATGGAAAACCTTCTATTGAATAGAAAATCTTCACACTATAACATGTTTTTGACTTCTATATTATCTGTTGTCCTCTTATGCCCTGGCTTGAGCAACTCTGAACTTTAGTTAATGCTGGACTCTTTAAGTCTGTCTTTAGGTCAAAGAAGCCTGAGATCTGGTTTTGTATACACTCTTCTTAACGTGACTTTGTAAATTGCTTCGGATAAAAGCATCTGCTAAGGAAATGCATGCAAATGTGATGTTAATACTGAAGGAGAAGCAGCCAACCTCAGATGATTTAGTGTGATTGCATGACTTCTGACCAGCCCATCTAATCTGTGCTTCAGTTCTGCTGTGTCCAGCTTGTAACTAAATCCATCTGTGTGCTACTCAGATGTTCAACTTTCGATGCAGGATGTAGTTACCTATAACAAAATATTCTTTTTTGCTTTTTTCCAGTCCAAGCATGTAATTTTTCACTTTGACTTTAAAATATCAACCTTTGCAGTGTGATTACATTTTTTTAGCAATTACAATTTAGTTTTACCCAAAACATTCTTTGAATATTAGTAAAATACTTTCTTGCATTAGCACATGTTTAACCTGAATTGAGATATTTTGGCCATGTTGGGAAGAAAATACTAAATGCAATCTATGAGTGAAATACCGCCGTGCCTTTTTTATGGAAGCATTACATGGAGTCCCTGAGAAACAGTCTGAAGTACCACTGTATTTTTCTATATAATACAAGTTCAGTGGATCCTGGTACTATATTCTATGCATTCTCAACTCTTGTCGTATAAGCTGTAATGTACTTGGTGGTAATGACATTAAGTTGTATCACATAGCATAGTGGTGAAGAACACAGACTCTTAACCTAAAAGTTGCTGGTTATTCTTGTTGCAGGTAGCTGCATTTCCACTTGTCAAAGGTCCACTTGTATAAATGGATCGCACTTTATGTTGCTTTCTCTATTTGTAAGGCAGTCACACATACATTTACTCATACACAGATGGGAGACAATTTAGATATGGTAGTTAACTTGAAATGTGTTTTTGGACTGTGGAAGGAAAATGGAACACAGGGAGAAGGTGGAAATTACGTGCACACTGAGCTGGGTCAAAACCTATGCCTGAATACTCAGGCTAACAACATGAATTTTATGGTGCAGAAATCCTTTGCAGTTTTCTGAAGAAAATCGTGAGTTTATGTAATATATCAGAAGAAAACCAGACTCAGCTATCCTTTAGTTAGAGTCCATGTTAGTTTCAATGTTGGTCTCTTCAGTGGCCAAACATAGCGAAACTCTTATAGTTATTTGCAACTGATCTGCATTTGGGAGAACAACTAGGAAACTTGCCTGGACTACGTGCTGAGTTACAAGTTCATTTAATATTGGGTTATGATAGAACAACAAAACATTAATTAATTTAGATACAGAGTATAGCCACTAACTGACCAGATTCATTTTTAACTACTGATTGTTCCTCTGTGTCACATACCTCTGCTTTCAGCTATGTATGGTGAGGGTTAAAAATGTGTGTTCTCCAGGTTTGCCCAGTTATTTGTTAGATTTTAAATCTTGACAAGAGCCTTTGAACCTGCCTGCTCTGCCTGTTGTGACTTGATGGTGAATTTGGAGTCTGTGGCAAAGGCAGCCAGGAATGCTGGCCTTCTGGGTCCTAGTGCCTTTAACTCCTGCTGCAAGGTGTGTGGTGTTCAGTGAACATCTGTAATAGCTGTACCAGTCATTGCAATATTTGTTGGTCTGAAAATAATCGTAATCATCTTCTGTAAAGCAGATTGCAAAAACACAATTATGAAGCCTTTTTTTCTCTTGGGAAACTGTCAGAAACAGTGAAATGTAGATTATTTTTTGTGCATTGAAAACTAAAATGTTTTTGTTTCTTTATTAATTATAGTGAGTCCCCTACTTGCAAACATAATTGTGACCAACATTTTGTTTGTTACTTATAGTCTGCTAGTCAAACATGACACAGAGAGGGTTGGGGTTCATTGTCAGTTCAATGTGCAGCTTCTTCTGTGATGTGAGCTGACAGAAATGGTGGTATTCAAATATATGACTCAGCTTTGAGAATGAAATTTCTGTATTTGTCTATTTGTTGATGAAATACTGTTGTTTTTTCTGAGCTGTACATTGCTTTGGAGGAAAGTGTTTATACAATTAGAAATGGGACAAAAAGTCAACAACCTGGAAGACGAGAGGCAGCAGTTAAGCTTTTTGGATGGGAAGAGTGCAGAACAGAACTCAGTCTGTCTGCTACTGATCAGCTTGTAAAAACTAGACTGACAAATGGAAAGTTTTGTTATAATGACTGTTTATCTGAAGCTTATCTATAATAAAAAAAAAAAATCAAAACGCGAGCAAAAATCTAAATAGATGTTAAACTGCAAATAAATACCGGACATTACTGTACATTGTATTGTAATAAAACTCTGCTAGAACCTAATAACATCACAGCGAGGTGCAGGTACACCAGTCTCATCTATCAATCCATGCAGTCATCAGTTTCAGTTAGCATGGAGCACTGGTACTACAGCCAGCCTCCTCAGGAGAAGTCAGATGCTCTGTGCTCATGGTGGATTCTGAGAAAACATGGAGAGGGATTAACTGCTAATGATATAAATAAATGAGAGAAGCAACTTAAGATTTACATCATACTTTGTAGTTCTTGTGACAATTGTAGCAGCAGCTGTCTGTATTACTCCAGACTGAGTATAGGTTGGTACAGACTGCTGGATTGCCGAGCATTACAGTAGTCTCTATTTCTTGAAACAGAAGTGTCTTACTTGTATAGGAATCATCTTAAATTAGCTATATTTCTAAACTGAAGGAAGCATAACCTAGTTAATATGTGGAATAAGAACTAATGTGATTAGACTCTGGGTTGCAGCACCCACACCCACCACAAATACCTCAGTTTTACCTGTGTTCAGAGATCTAAAATATATATAATATATATATATATATATTTTTTTTCCAGCTGGCTTGAACTGAATAACTCTATCTCAAGCCAGCTGACCCCACACTTTCTGAGCACAACTGCAACAATAGGGTCATGTTCCCATAGCAGCTTTTTCCCACGCTAGTTGTCTGGAAAAGCAGATGATCAGTGAACCTCTTCCACCTCCCCTCTCTTCTGCCCAGGGGGTGTGGAAAACCAGCTAGATCCCCAAATATTTTTTCTCATGTTTTTGTTTACTGTCCTTTGTTTACTTCTGGCATATGCTCCACATTTTTTATAACTGTATGGGATTTTTATTACAAACAGTATCAGTTGCTTGTTATTGCAGGGTAAAAAGTACAAAATATTTTGAGCTTTTTCAATATTGAGAAATATTCTGACCAAAAATAGTCTAATATAGCAATGAATTGATTTGCACTGAAATTTACAGGGATTACAGGAACCAAACCTGCTCCTTCTGTAGTGTCAGCTTCCTTTCATCAAGGTTGTCTGTAATTTCTGTGGAGTATAAATGACTAACTCCTGTCATCTTAGACTGACACATTGTTGGGAAGTAATTGTTAGCAGACACTTACTGGCTTCTGTCTTTTCTGCCGTCATGAATATCTGCAGCGTCCGGGTGGCCATGGAGTGTTGCTGTCCATTAGCTCTGTGTGGAGTTTAGCTTAAGAGGTCTAAAATTTAGAGCCAATCCTATGTGAGCTTGGCATCAACAAGCCCCCAGTGTAGAGTGACATGCCATCTTGGGTGTGGCATTCAACAATTTTTAAACCCAGACACTTCCACTTTCTGTCAGGAAAGGCTGAGATCATTACTACTTTTCCCAGAAAAACCCCTGAACCCAGGCCAGTGGAGTGCAGGTCTTTCCACAGACAGTTTCAATATGAGTCAAACACATTCATAATTAACGTAACTGTACTGAATAAGTATTAGACATAATGAAGAGTGGAAATGAGATGAAAGCAACTGTCACACTATGGAAAACTTTCAGAAGTTTATGCATGAAAGGCAGTAAATGTGAAGGCAATGAAACTATTTATGTAAGAAGCAGCTCTCTTAAGTAGAATACTGCATATGGAGTAGCCAATGAGAAATCTTACTGCCTCTCTTTTTCCCTCTGTCCATATGTCTATCTCCTTTGCAGGCTTTGTCGTTTCATCGTGCCTATCTTCTTGCTGCCCGCCTCCCTTCCAAGGTAAGAAGATCATTATGGCCACATTATCAGACAGAAGGTAGACATGTCATCTGCTATAAGAACCCACTCTAAATTGCACATATAACAGGTAGCATGTATGATGTTAACTTATGAATATGTTGCAATGTCTGTTTCTTTCTGTGGCATTTCTGGATCTTATGACTAATGGGTGTACAGCAGCCATTTGCCGTTCTGAAAAGGTTGTTAATGTATACAGAAATGAGAGGCCTGATGATATGATGTAATATAATATATACATGCCCTTCCCTGTTTTACATTCCTTAAGTTAACATGTTATTACATGCAAGTTGTATGAACAAAAACAGTCTTGCAGCAAATAGTAGTGACATATTTTTATGAACTCTAGTCCATAGGTTTTTGATGCTGTTATATAGCTATATTTACAAATTTGGTTGCTAATTCTTTAATCAGAAAGCTGGTATATGTTCAAGCTGCTCAATAGCTTTGTTTTGTTCAGATTGTAGTTCATTTTTAGGTTTGATGGGGGTTCTTGATAGTGTTGTTATTGGAGAGTCCCTCAGCTGCATGAGCTTCCTTTTAAACAGCCAGATGTCTGTCCTGAGAACTGAACAAATTGAGTATGTTAGGCTAGACATAGTGAACTCTCCCTGATACTAGCTCTGTGTCCACATCCACCCAGTGTCAAGCAGTGTTCACAGAAGGTCTTGACCCCAGATATAAGCCAAGACATTCTGTTTTGGAATTTAATCTGAATGTTTCACAGCATTGATTAAATCCCCAGGTATGCTCCTGCATGTTGAATATTTGAGCATCTATCTGGCAGTCACATCTGGTCTCAGAACAAGTTTCTGCAGCTTGTTTGTGAGTTTTTACTGTGATTGATATAATGGTAAGGCAACCCCCCTTTGCCTTAGTTTTTAGGTCTCCTCTAGGCAGTAAACAACTATAGGATAAGTTTAAATGTGTACTGAAATATTTTTAAAGTGTGCTGAATCATTATTTAACATTACTCCTTTATGTATGTGAAAGTTAAAGCATAGACTGGAGGAAATTTTTTTGTTATTTCCTGTTTATTGAACCCTTGAGAAATGTAGATGACCCCAAACACTTTGGTAAAATATACAGTTGCTTAAACTGACAGGGTTGTTTTCCAACTACTTTTAATAAGTGCTAAGCACCAAAAACTATTAAGAGAAGGTCTGACCTTGCCTGGCTTTCAGTATTTGCTGTAGTCTTTGTTAGTAATGAATGACTTGATGAATGCATGAATTTGTGAATGGGTTGTGCATGTTACATCAATAGTATATTTGACCACTTTGACAATGACACTCAAGTAAAATCAGATTCTTCATTGTGCATTAACAGTGGACAAATTGGCACTGTTGGTAGAATTACAAAAAAGACCCTACAGTGAACTGCATGGTCCAGGCTGTGCTGCAACTCACTTTTACACAGTGGTGTAACAACTGAGTGTGTGAGAGAGGTTGTCTGGGATCAGTACCCCGGGGGACATTAATGAAGAGGGGGCGGATGCTCTCAGAATGCAAAGGTTCTCAGCCGAGCCAAGAGCCCGCCCTCACAGATTGGCTTCCTGGATTATTTTGGCCTCAGTTCCTCCACTTGCTTTTCAAAGAGTGGGATTTGTATTAGTGCATGTAGTAATTTGATAACTGAAAGGATGTTTCATACAGGTTAGGTGAAAAATACCCTATACTGGTGATTTTGTTTGTATTTCACTGTAATACATTGTACAAGCCCATATCCCATTTTAAATGGTTATACATTGTTTACAGTTACAAATTTATTTATAAAGTTTGACATCTCACCCACTTTGCCTTGTCTTTCCAGGAAGTACACTTTGGGATTTTCACATTTATAGGTTCTATTATGGAGTTGTTTTACACAGTGATTTCCTTTTAGTATAACTTTGCTTCATTACCTTCCTAATAGCACATAATTCCGTACTTTGTACAGAATAAATAAAGTGAGTCAGATCCAGGAAGATAAGTCCTCTTAGGTTCCAGCATCTGAACATAACTACTAGTGGTACCTAATACAGGGGTTGCCCCTGCAGTATCTGTCCATCTTAGATGACGTGCATAAAAACAACAAGTATCACTTTTGAAAGCTCAAGTCTTACACATGTAATGATTTACTCATTGTTGACCTGTCCTTTCAGGTTGAACAAAGCTTCAGTTATTTGGAAATTCAAGGCATCAGCAGTAACAAGCCTACACAGGTAAGTCAGAGCCCTTGAAAAAAGAAACTACTCTTCTTTAAAAAGGAAGAGGCTAAATAAAGGTTAAAAATTTAATGATTAAACATGCTTCCGTAATAAACTGCAAGCTCTGAGTTGCAGGACAAAAACTGTCACAATGCTGTATTGTTTCAGCAAAGCTGTGACTTTTAAGGACTAAAGGAAGTGGAATGATAGTTATTTTAACAAAATATTCTTCTGTGCTGCATGTTATAAAACGGGACCTTTGGTGAACTCCCGGGGGTTTTGATTGCCTGTGTGCTCCACAGCTGCTGGTGGAGCTGGATCGGGGCATGCTGTCACTGAAGCTACCATCCTGCAAGGATGTGGATGACGTGGTGGGCCAGATCGGGAGCCATCTGCAGAGGGTTTGCCCTGGCCTGTCCCCCTGGTAGATTATTTCTATGTGCCCTTAGGTCCAAAAGATATGTGTTACATGTCCATAATTTTAGTACAGGTTCATCCACTTCCTGTAGTCGCATTTTCCTCTCTAGAAGAAAGTTGTCTATTGCTCTCTGGACTCAGATTCTGTGGCTGGTTTTACATTTTGATATTTTCCATTCAGCCTGAATACAATGAGCTTGTTGATAACATCCAGCCATAACTAGCAGTGATGAAGTGGCTTTGGGCAGCAGGCTGATTAGTTGTAGCTTTACTGAGCTCCTTAAGACTAAGTTGTCTTTCTACAGCAAAATGATGAAGAAGCTGTCATTGGACCCTCCTGAACGGATCTCCCACGTGCAAGCCCTCTGGGACAATACTGTAGAGCCAGGACCCTGTGGTAAAAAAAAAAAAAAAAAAGAAAAGTTCTCTGATTGCTAAACCTGTCTGATTGTAGGACTGACTGTTGTCTGATCTAAGAGTTGAGAACAACGTTGTGCTGTTCTTACCTGTACTGGACAAGGTCGTTTGAAAAAAGCAGTTTATCAGACAAAATGTAATATAGTAATACAGTATAGCTTCTATAGCAAACATCCCCATAGTGCGCTTGCCTTTGTGTGATTCCTTTTTTTGTTGTTCATATCGTAATAATCCTCATTTTCACATCTCTCCAGTACTCATGCCACACACTCTGGTCCCTTTCAGATGGGAGCAGGACATTTTGTGTTTTCTTAATCTCCCCCCCCCCCCCCCCCCCCCCCCCCCCCCCCCCCCCCCCCCCCCCCCCCCCCCCCCCCCCCCCCCCCCCCCCCCCCCCCCCCCCCCCCCCCCCCCCCCCCCCCCCCCCCCCCCCCCCCCCCCCCCCCCCCCCCCCCCNTCCCACGGCTCGCTTTAATCAACTTATGGGCATGGACTCTCACAAGTTTCCCTCTTGTGCTTTACCAGAAGCAGTTCTGGATCCTTTCTTTCTTTCATTTTACATGTGGATCACGTGTTTATTTAATCTCAAAATTATCTGATAATTGAACCTGTGTGTGTGTGTGTGTCCGGTGTCCATGTCTGCTGCTTTTGTTAGCACTCCATTTTCTAAGAACACATCGTGAACACTAACAAGGTTCTTATTGTATAATTTGGCAGAAACAAACAGGAGGTATAGCCTTGCATACATAATGATAGAGGAAATGGCAAAAATTACTTTTAAATTTGCCTTATTTAGCTTTGTTACAAAACTGCACTGCCTTTCAGTGGAGAGGTAATGAGATTAAATTACTGTTTTTTTATATTCAACCATGACTTTAGAACATGTGCAGTAATGTTGCCGGACAATTATGTGACAGCGTGCTGGGGAATTCCTGGTGTGAACCAGAGTAATAGAAAAGCTGAAGTGATCTGATTTGATTTTCTTCCCATTGGGTGTTTCCCAGAGGTAGCAGTTTCACTGCTATGTAACTGAGTTGGCAGGGTATTTATAGGCATGTGAGTGTTTTTGTTTTAACAATTGCCTTCCAATCCACCTCTTTCTTGTCTAGGGGGCTTCTCCCTGACCTACAAGTGTATCTGTGATTGGCTGGGTCTGCCATACAGGGAGGAAGTGCAGTGGGTGAGTTGCTGGGCCTTTACTTCTGTTTAGCTTGTTGACGTGGGTGTGGTTGGCTGGCTTCTTCGAAGGCAGGATTCCTACAGACAAATGGACCACTATGTTTCCTGATTCTTTTCCTGGTGCGCTGGTATGTGTGCAGACTTCCTGCTTCAGTGATATGCCACCCAAAACCACAGTTACTTCCAGCATAAAGTGTTTCATACTTGCAAAGAATTTTGACTTACTTTGGTTAGGCAATTACCCCAATATCCAAGTGTAGGTATATAATTGATTCCTACAAATAGCTTGAATGCTGCAAACTTAAATATCATGTTTCCATTATTTCTTATGAGGAAAATTATACCTCATTTTGGGTCCACAAAAAAAAATTAATTATAATTAATAATATGAATTTGTGTGTTTGTATGATAATAAATAAAAAGCTTCATATAGTCTTTTGTTCCTTATTATTATGAACATTTAATAATCAAATTTATGTCAAAATAAGAAATGAAAACCACATAAAATAGGACAAAATCCTCCCACTGTAATGGCCTCAATAAAGAACGGTTACTGAGGTACTTGCCAACTGAAAAGAAGTGAATGAGATCATGAAAATGCAAACCACATTTGAATACGGGCTACACAAGGCAAAGACTGAGAACAAAGATGATGGGTGCAATTCTGGCACTTAGGGTTTTACTCACGTGGTGCTTCGGCTGCCCTCAGATGGCACTTGTGCTGGGGTTTCTCGACTTTGATGCCAGTTTAGGTATTCATCTATTAATCATATATAATATTTTAATAAACCACAGGGCCATTGTTACATGTTACTTAAAAACATATTGGAGCAGATATCATATAGTTCTGGATATTGCAAATTCTTTGGAGATTAATCAGTTAGCATTGGATAGATGTTGTGGAAATGACATTTTTGTTCTGAGTAATTTAGGAGTAGGCTTAAGTGGAATGTTGTCTGGAGTTAATGAGCAATAACACAACAAAGCTTACAGGGTGTACCCTGCACAACTGGATCACTGCAGTCACGCGCTGTTTGGTTAAAATGTAATGAATAAATGTGAAATATGAATTCATTTTTATTTTTCCTGAGGTTTTTCTTATGGAACAAGTGAATAAAGTGAGGGATATTAGAACAGAAGAACAGAATAACTTATTTATTTATTGTAACCTAGTGGATGGATTAATAAAAAAAAATCAAATTATAGAGATTCATTCCCTGTTATTTTTGTTAGTTGAGCATCCAGTGTTTTAGCACATGCCTGTAGAATTACTGCATGAAAAATCAAAACTTAAATAACTTTGTCTAGATTCCTTTGCCGTAGTGTTGATACTATTTCACATGCTCATGTATATGCCCTTCATCATATAGGACGTGGACACAATCTACTTAACACAAGACACAAAAGAACTCAATCTACAGGATTTCATTCACCTTGAAAACAGGTAATTCTAATTTACTGCCTGAATAATCTAATGCAGTGGTTACCAGCCCTCCTCATGCTATTCAGCCTTTTATCAACATTTTAGTTTCATTTTATTTACCAGGTAAATGTTTTCTTTAAATTTTAAACACTGCAAGCACGTTGAATTCCATGAGAGCAGCACTGCAAGGCTTTTGTGCTTACCAAACTGCACATTCAGCTTACCTTTGTCAAAAATGGTAAAAATGGCTGATAGTATCTGAGGAGGCAGCAGCTGGAACAAAAGCCCATGTAACCTGCTGATCACTTTGATGAGAGTTGATGCTATTTGTGCAGCATGTTTTTGGCACTGTGTTACAAAAGCAGCCATTTAGTGCTGACTGATATGTTTGTGACAGGGACTTGGTGGCCATCCTTGCAGTTCTTGAATACAATCAGTGGTTTACAAAGCTGTCTGTGAAGGACTACAAATTGGTAAGTTATGCTGCAACTACTATGGACAAAAGCACAAATTTACCCTATTCTCCTCTCTACTGCTAGGCACCTGTGGTTGGTGTTGTCTTACTAAATTATAGATTTTATCTATCTGTGACAAAGGAAATGGTTTTGTCATGCACTGTTCCAGTTTGATGTCAAGAATTGCTACACTATCCTGATGAGCTACAGCCATTTAGTTTTGCTGCCCTACTAAGCAGTCAGTGGCATAGAAAATAGCCTCACAGAACCAGTTCAGTCTGTGTGAAGTTTGCATGTTCTTCCAGTGTCTGTGTGACTTTCCTTTGGGTGCTCTGGTTTCCTCCTATAGTTCTACATTTATTTCAAGTTCGTCACTATAACTTTCCCGTATTGTGTGCATGCATGGATGACTGTTTGCGGAGCTACCCTGCCATGAACCAGTGTCCAAGGAGTATCCTCCTAGATATGCGCCCAATGATTGACTCAGCACTTGGTTTAACCTGTCATATTACTGTATTTATATCTTATATTGAATAGTTAATAATAATAAATTTTGTCTTAGTTCTTGCTTCAAAACTTTGCTCAGTCTTGAAGTAAGTTGCTGTGATGCCCTATTTTTTGAGAGCTCACTATGAAGGAGGCAGCGAGGGTTACCTTTCAAACTGCAGCTTGTTGGCAATTTAGTAGATTTGTTGTAAGTTCTTTGCTTTAAGGTCCATAAATATATGTTTGTTTCTCACATTTAGAAGAGAAATCCAAATATAGTGCTCAAAGCTCAGGGGCTTTCTATAGATCTGGTTAAGACTGCTTGCTGGCCTGAAGGAATTTGAGCTGAAGGCTGTTTGATTAAATGTGTCACCCACAAAAGGTATGGAAAAAGACCTGAAGACACACAGGGAACACTAAGCGATCTCAGAAATAATGGACACATATCTTTATGCCATGGAATATAACAAGCTGTGGATTGTGACCAGCAGACTGCTAAAACCTTCATGTATTTCTCAGTCTACAGATGTGTGTGACCAGATTTTACGTGTGGTGGCCAGGTCAGCTCGACTGGAGGAACTGGTTTTGGACAATGCCGGCCTCAAAACGTGAGCACCATCCAAAACTGCTCTTTCTTCTTTTAAAGGACACACATTCCTCCTGTCAGCTTTAGTCAGTTTCAAAACAGTGTCCACTGTGCTGTGATATTCAAAGTCATCAATAGGTGAAAAGAACCAACTTTCACTAAATAACACACTTTGCTATACATCTTGGCGTGGGACACATCCAAGGTCAGTGGGTTAAAGTACTGGTCTCTCCCTCTGTGTCCCTCAAGTATCAGGCACCTGATAGTCTTTCAGCATGCATGAGTGTTATCTGATGTTGCCTCTTCACTTTGCAGCGATTTTGCACAGAAGCTGGCCAACGCCCTGGCACTTAACCCCAGCTCAGGCCTACACACCATCAACCTGGCCAACAATGCTCTTGAGGACCGGGGTATGCATGCTGTGTGACAGGGCCAGTCATTTCCATCACTCTTGCATCTCAGAATCCTACTTTTAAGGTTTTCTTTCTCTTCTTTGAAATGATGCCTTTTCTGATTCTCTGACCTTCTGAGACTGCAAAGTCATGCAGATATGAATGTTATGCTGAAAGGCAGCTGTTGTGCATTGCTGTGATTGCACTTGCTTGTTCATTTTTATTTGTGTGGGGGGCAGGGGGGCTTTGGGAGAGACATGACCTAATGAGCTTTGGAGGACAGAGAGACACCTTCTTGTCATTACTGTCAGGAAACATAAAAGTGACTCATTTTCCCACAGCAGAGCCAGTTCTCTTGCACAATATAATTTCACATATTGTCTGGACATCATGGTAAGATTGCAAATCTGAAAGTTAGACTAGGAGAGGTCAACTCTACATAGTTCTAGAAAGTATGTTTGGCCTACAGACAAGGAAGTTAGACACCGAGGGTTTCAGAACTGTAACAGTAGCTTGTTTAGGCATGTCTACTTTACCACTAAGTGCCTTTTATTTTTGCACACGCTGTTTCACATTGTTAAAAAAGTTTCATACAGAAATTCTGCTTAGCTTTCAAAAAGTACAACTTTCTGGTTTAAACCATGTCTGTGATAGTAGCTTGAGGAGACTGCTGACTTACAGGGAGCATGACAAATTTTCTGAATTTGTGTCATCAATACAGGAATTACCTTTCTGAGTGCACAGTTTGCCAAACTACAAACAGGGCTGAAGTATTTAAATTTCTCCAGGACATCACTGTCACCCAAAGGTGAGCAATTTTTACTTCTTTTATCTAGCTGAAGCATAAATTGCATCTTACAAAACAGAATTGAACACAACCTGAAACTATTATTTCATTTTACTGCCTCTTCCTAAGAAAAGGCACAATATTGTTTTACAGTGTCTCAAAAAATCCTTTCTTTTCCTGTTAATTTCTGTAAGATTTCTAGCTTGGAGTGGGATGTGAAGGGTGTCTTTAGATTTTTTCAGCATTCACTGTGAAGCTTGGTGTCTTAGACTGACTGCATAAGGAATAAAGGCAAATATATCACCCTATCAGCTAGAGAATCCCTGCTTCTAAAGTCACCTTTTTTTGCAGATAACTAGACTTACTGACATGGAAAGTTAGCAAATCAATGTTCAGTGCCCAACTGTTGGTGTGATTTCTCTCTCTTTGTCTATTTATCCAAAGGAGCTCTGTCTCGGGCATATCTGGTTATGTTCAACACACAAATGTAACCTCAATTCTGAAGGAAATTTTAAGATCTGGAAAGAAATCACTTACATATTGGCCAACTATCTAAGAGAGAACCTTTTCTTAATTTGTACATCATAATAGAAGTAATTACAATGTAAATTTATATCAGGTAGTATAAGTGTGCAATATTTAAAATTAATGCCATGTGCTAAAAATAGCTAATTTAAACCATAATGGGTTGTTTAAATGCTGGAAGTGGTTTTGAAGTGGTTCAGTAATAATGATTCTTGTGCCTTGAGAATTTTGATCATGCAATGACTGACAGCTATTTGGGGGCTGTTTCTAAATGAAGCATTGAATAGTATTTACAGTTATAAGGAGTCTGTTCTTCAGGTGCTAAATAGCTGTTCTTCACATTGTTTGTATACACTTCATGACATTTTTTTTCTCGAGTAAGGTGCACTCAGTTGTGGGGTAGAAATCGGTTGCATGGGTGGGACAAAGGCTCAAGGACAGGAGATTTTTCCCACACAAACAGGACTTTATTTCCAAACTCAAATAAAGAACAGATGAGGCCCCTTTAAGGTAGAACCTAAAAGACAAAAAAAAACAGTGGAAAAAATACAAACTTGGCTTTCCAAAATCTTCCTCTCATTCCTCAGACCAGCTTCTCATACGTTTTTGTGGATTGTCCTCAAATAGCAGGTTATAGTCATTATTATGGCAAGTCAGAGCTGGGCAGTGGGGAGCTGTCCATGAAAGGCCTCTCCACCCCTTACCCAGAAGCCACCCTCTTCCACCACCTCACAAAGGTCTGCTGTTTCATGTAACATAAATAGTCAAGAAAAAGTGTTGAATTAGCATGCCTCCATTGTTTATCAAGTTAATTTATATATTTTCACAAATGAGGTGCTTGGACTTAAATTTAGTTGTAAACCATCCAGCTATTCACTTAAGTTAAACATTTTTGCTAGGAAGGTGACTTAAATGCTGGCTTCATTAAACTTGTTGCTGTTAGCTGCCCATGATCATGAATTCTTAGTGCTGGTGGAAAGCTTTCTTGCCCTGGCAGTCTGTGTGATGTGTGGGCCTGTAAAATGTGGTTTGTGTGGTTAAGAAATTAAATGGCAGTGCAACCCAGTGATGGGAGCATTGTCAGTAGAAGTTAAAATGTGGTTGTGATGAGTGCAGGATGTGGTGCAGTTTCATTGGTTCCACTGGCTGAGTAGTGTCTTCATTTTCATTCCTGTGGTTGGGTCCTTTCTACAACCCCAGGGAACTCTCCAGATTGTCCTTTAGCAGTATGATCCTTGCTCTCATTCTCTTTCAAACATCCCCTTTAAACAGTGACCTCCTACTACTGTTGTAGTTTTGGCTTACTACTATCTGCACCTAGAGTAACCTCACACATTCCATTGCATGTATGACAAAACACTTTGGAATGGCTTTGGCTATGTTCTGATTTTTAAGAACACTTAATCAGAACCATATGCTAGCTCTACATTGTCTTATGCATCACTTTTGATGTTATGCATTCAAAATTCCAGACGCTTCTGTGTTTGTTTGCATTAATTCCTGCAGGAATGTAGCTACTTCTGGATGATATATGAAAGTTCTACTTTTTGTGTGTCGAATTCTGGAGTGTACTCCTCAGTAGTGATGTCACTTTCCCTGGAGTTTGATGTCACTTGCTCTAGATTAGAGCCCTTGAACTGCAACAATTAATAACTTAGAAGTTAAGAACTTCAGTTTATGGTGAATCAAATGTTTTAATACTTTGGTGAAATTAGGGTTGGCTGATCCTGAATGTTTTCTGCTCTGAATCGCAACTGTTTATTTTCTAGGGGTGAACAACCTTGCCCAGGCACTCATCACCAATAAGCTGATCCCTAGTACACTCACACACCTTGATCTCTCTGGAAATGTTCTTCGTGGTGATGACTTCCCAGTACGTACTAGTGCTCTATACCTCTCATCATATGACAAGCGAAAAATACTGCATCACTTACACTTACACCAACCCTAGGTGGGTAGAAAGAATGAACTTCACCAAATACGGAATATCTTATCTCCAACTATAGCCTCACCGGACACTGAAGATAGTACATTAGCAGTGTGTCAGTGCTTTCATTTTGTAAACTTATAAATTTCTCTATGTTCTGAGCATCATTTACTGCCAACACTCCCTCCTTCCCCTGCCTAATTCAATCCAGTATCCTTTCCTCTAGTGTTGGATTGAATAGATCAGTCTATCTGCCACTGAGCACTACTATCAGTTTTGCTAGGGATGTATGATTATCACGGATGTCTCAATAACATTATGCAGATTTTGCAAGATATGGTGATACTATTATCTGAGTGTATTTTTTTATTTGTTGCACGATCTCTTTACATACTGTAGTAATGGTTAATCCGATTTCTTAGTGTGTCAATATAGTGTAAAATATGAACACCTGTATTTTTTTTATATGTATATGTATTGCTTTTTGTCCAGTGCTTATTCTATTGCAGATCTGCATCAGTGCTTAGTGTCGATTATATCAACAAAAAAAGAACTAAATAAAATTTTCCACATATTGGCAAGTGGAGATTTGAACTTTGGCTCTGTTTTTAATGTAACACATGGTATAGATTGCGTTCAGGCATTCTGTTCAGTTCACTTCAGTCAAATGTAAAGCAGTATGCATTCCTAGAAAGTGGTATTTTACCCAAAATAGCAATTAACATGGTCATTTTAACATTACACACACACACAGACTAGTGCACGCGCACTCACATATTCAATGATATTCAATATTTTGATTTTTTGATATTCAATTCTTGAATAACGTTGATATGAAGAGAAAACGTGATACACGTGTAAAATGAAAGAAAGAAAGGAAGGATCTGGATCTGCTCCTGGTCATGCGTGCAAGGAAAATACATGTGAGAGTGCATGCCCATAAATTGTGTACGGCAAACGCTAGAACTGAGTGCAATGCATGAAAAGCACACAATTTGTCACCCTCCATGTGGTGGTAGGAGCACTGGAGAGATGTGAGAATGCGGACTATTATAATGTTAACAAAAAAGGAGATGTGCAAAGCCTAGTGCACTCTGCAGATGCCTATCATAAGTCTACCATTACTTATATCAACAGACTCCATTACTAATATCAACAACTGGCATTAGTAATTGTGTATATGTGTAGCTACATATATGTGCTGAACATTTATTTTTTCACATATTGTTACAGAACCTATACAATTTCTTGGCTCAGCGTAATAGCCTCAGGACCCTGGATCTCTCAAACACTGACTGCTCATTGGACCAGGTAAATCCTACAATTATAACTCAATGGCCGTGATTAATTATTTTTATGTGCCCATCTACATAGGCAGAAACTGACCTGATTTGGACTGGGCAAACTTTGGTTCATACCTTATTTTGTTGTGTTGGTTTAATTTGAGGCCAAATTTATTTGTATATCACACTTAATATGATTTTGGGCTCCATTTCTTAACTTGTTCCCATATGTGTTTCTCATTGATATAGCCCACATTTAGCCATTGAGTACAGAATGTATAGCAATGAAGTGAAAATAAGAATGGGCAACCTACAAAGATACTGGTATAAATAATATTTAGTTTAATATTTAGTAATTCTTTGCTGGTAACTTGTTTTTCAGGTGTGTTCTTCATTACTGCGGGGGTCTGTTCAAAATCTTTCAGTTCTAAACTTATCAAAGGGTGTCTTCCCTCACAGGTGAGATTCACAGGTAGTGCTTTATTATAGTCTAGCTGGACTGATGGGCAGCTAATAACATACTGCCAGAGCATCTGTAGTCATCACCAAAGTACTTCTAATTTTAGTTTACTCACTAACTTGCTTTAAAAGGTGTTTGATGTAAATAAATGTAAATGATCAAAAGATTGTTGATTCCATTCACAGAAAAGGTTCTTGTTATATTTTTAAAAATTTCTTTGAGCTTATTTATGTATTTTGTATTTCTTTTCTTAACTAAGCATTTTATCTTAGCTTTTTTAATTTTAACTTTTAGCTTAGTTTCATTCAGACTATTTAAATACTTTTTTCATGAATACTACTCAAGGTTCCTTTTGTGATTTTCTCTAGTAACCCTCAGGACACATGACATAGGTGTGAGATAAGCAGTTGTTGATCCATTAGATGAAGAATAATGAGTTTATGTAATGGCAAAACAAACCCCTATTTGGGGTGAAAACAGACAGTACTCTGCTTCCACAAGTGGAATTGAGTCTGTAATTTCCACCTCAATCTCAGGAAAGGCAGAGACATTGCACCATCCTTCAAGCAGTTCTTCAGCAGTGCCATGGCTCTGAGCAGTATCAGTGTTTCAGGAACAAAGCTCCCCCCTGAGGCACTGAAGTAAGCACCTCCGCACCTGCTTCTTTCTTTTTTACTGATATACACGTTTTGTGACTTGAATGAATGGGGAAGCGGAAACTCTGTTGATGTTTGCCTTTTTCTATGATGTAATTTTATTCAAATTTTGAATTCCACCTTTTTTCTGTTCTGTCTTTTTAAAACAACTGTGTCCCCAGGGCACTTCTGCTAGGTATTGCCTGTAATCCAAACCTAAAGGATGTCTCATTGGATCTCAGCTGCTGTGAAGTAAGAACAATCATTTCTTTAGAGTTTATATGATTGCCAAAGATCTAAAGATTGCTGTTGTGTGGTGTCTGGGCTCCTTCTGTAGGCTCTAACAGCCTATAGAAAGGAAGCAGGAAGAAAAAACTTATGTTATCCCATTTTATCATATCACCATTGTTAATGGACTGTGCACTTGTATATCCTAACTTCTAGGAATACTTTCTTTCTGTACTATAAAACTTTCTCTACTGTAAACTCTGAGTGTGTGGTTGGAATAGTTCATTCTGAAACTGGGCTGGGCTGTTCATAATGCCTTATTATATTTAAATTAGAGATTAAACCTGTATTTGCCAGTCTGAAAACAAAATGTGTTTCTGGACATTCCTTTTAGCGTTGAGATTCTTCTAATACAGCATTAAGCTCTAGTGTTGATGTTTATTTTCCAATAGTGTGTCACACATCAAGGCCTTCCAGTCCTTTACATTTTAAAACTGGGGTAAGAAAAAAATCTTCATCACAAAAGATCTATGAGGATGAAATGGATACTTTTCGTTTATCAGCATCTTGTCATTCTTCTTCAACTGCTGTTGCTCGGGACAGGTTAAAAAAAGAAATGCTAATATGCTAAAAGTAAGAATTGAATGATACATAAATTAACAGTTGAGGTCTGACAGTCTCTGAAATAGTTTACTGTTCCTCAATTGTTTGAAACCCTTTTTGACACGTTGATATTATTGAACAGTGAGTCTGTGTTATTGCTGTATGTGTCTTGGGGCCTCCTGGTCTATAATATGAACTTTTCTCTCCCATATTGCTTTCCTGAGCTTGGTCACTGTGTGAGTAATTCTGCCTTTTCATTTTGTAGTGTAATTCATCAATATTCCTTCATTCATTCTGCATGTTTGCTTGAATAGACTAGCTTCAGTTTGTATTTTTAATTTTTTATTACTACAGGCGCTAATGCATTTTCACTTGTACATTTTGGAAATGACATTAATCCCTGAGTAAGTGTTTGGTAAGCCATACTTAGGATATATGACTCTTTTCACATGCTGTTAACTTAGTGTTATTTGTGTGCAGTGTTTTCTGTCAGTATCTAAATGGTTAGCTTTAGGTTAGCTTTGGAGATGGAAAAAGGGAGTCTATGTGTTGAGGCTTACTGAACAACATAATACAACATCAATGAATTGGTTAATATTAATTTCTCAACAGATAGGGTTTACTGGGTGTTTTAGGTCATTCAGCACCCAACACCCTGGTGCAGGCTACCTCACCAGGGATGATCAGACCCCAGCCTACATTGAAGAAGCACGACTTTGAACCCACAGCTCACATCTCCAGATCCATTGCCATCAGGATGACCTGTCCTAAGCCTCAGTAACAACTTTCTTCTTTCTCTGGTTGACTGTCATACCCTACATATCTTAGGCCATATTTCAAAAACTTTCCAGCAAAGCCCCCCCCAGCCAACTTCAATGGGCACACACCATGGCCTCCAGCCTTTTAAGTGGCTCTGCTGTCCTCTTATTTTGCTCTTTTTTCTTTCATTAGTCTTTTCTATCCATTCTTACCAAGGAATTGTGAGCTCTCAGAATTTTGATTGTTTTTGATTTTAGCATGTTGTTTGGCCCCAGCAATGTCTTTGTGATGGTCATTAACCTAATTTGCCTTCTGACATCAACCATCAACTTCCAATCTCCATCTGTCACCAGGACCCCGAACTGACACTGTTTGCTAATTCTGCTTTTTTACCTTCTTTGACAAATTCTATTGCCTACTTTTGCCAGCTAGCAGAATCTATTTTGTGCTATCTCCCCACTGACAACACTCTGCCCCAACCTTGTTCACCTAGTCAGGCCCTATCAATGATAGCCACCAGAGGCCTGGGAGTTTGAGGACATGGCAAAGTATTTTTACTGCTTCTAAGACTGTGCTTTTCTGGACTGAGACGGATGTTGTCATAAGATCTGATGGAGCCATTCCTCAGGCTTAGTGGTTGTGGCCCCAGTTGAATCCATCATTAATGGGACTACCTTGGTTTTCAACCTTCCACATTCTCTCCAGTTCCCCTTTCAATCCCTGGTATTTCTCCAGCTTTTCATATTCCTTCTTTCCTGATGTCCCTATCACTTGGAATTGCTACATCTGTCGCCACTGCTGTTTTCTCCTCATTTATTACAACTACATCTGGTTGGTTTTCCAGTACTTTACCTGTCTGGATATGGAAGTCCAACAGGATCCTGTTGTTCTCCACTGCTCTCTGTGGTACCTCCCATTTATGCTTAGGAGTGTCCAAATCATATTCCTTATAGATGCTCCTGTATATGAACAGTACTTCCATAGAGAATGCTTTCTGATCTGCAGCATAGAAAATTCTTACAGTAAATATAGTTTTGTTTAAACTTATTAATTTTTTGTTTTTGTGTATGCAGCTCCGGTCTGCAGGCTCTCAGATACTGGAGGGCTGCATTGCCGAGATCCCAAATATTTCTAACTTAGACATTTCAGACAATGGTAAGACTGCTTATTGGCCATCCAAGTGACTTCCTGTAATGTATTAAATACAAGTGAGACTGCATCATTATGGTGAACCACACTTTAAGGGATTCATTGATTGTGAATGGTTGTTATTTTTTAGGTCTGGACTCTGAGTTGAGCACCCTCCTAGTGTGGCTTGCCAAAAATCGCTCCATCCGGCATCTATCGCTGGGGAAGAACTTCAACAACATCAAGTCAAAGTACGTGTTTTATGTTCGAACCAGGGACTGTGAAAAGGGTATTGAGAGGAAAAATAAGATGGCAGCAACAACTGGGTTTTAGTGAGAGGTGTATGAAACTGAAAAAGAAGCTGGAAGTGAGCAAGCTTGTGGGCAGATTACAGTAGTTGTGCCTTACTGTTAGTATGTTTCATTTTAACAGAAACTTGGGACCTGTTTTGGACAACTTGGTCCACATGATACAGGAGGAAGAATCGGTGAGTTCCTTTCATACAGTCAGATCCTATACCCAAACAGTCTTGATGTAATGAGGTAGCAGCACTACTTACTGTCCCATTGTGCTGCTCAAATCTAAATTAATAATGTGAAGTTTTATGTTCAGTTTTATTTTCACAAATTAGAGTAGCATTTGTTTAATCAAAATACATCTTGAACAGTTTATCATCAACATTTCTACATTGCTTTCGGTTTAAACCCCTGTACTACTTCTACAAGCCCCTGATGTCCCTTTCACTGGCCGACTCTAAGCTAAAGGGTGAGTTGACAATCATCCTCAATGCTCTGGGCAGCAATACCTCACTCACCAAGGTGGATATCAGTGGCAATGGAATGGGGGATATGGGAGCCAAGATGCTAGCCAAAGCCTTGCAGATCAATACCAAACTCAGGTAAGGAGACTTCCTTGTAACCTCAGCCTACCATCTAGCACAATAGCATTCAGTTTCCAATATTAAATGTGAGTAGGTGAGTCATTCATCAGTTCTTGTTTGTTTTGGCAGGACTGTCATTTGGGACAAGAACAGTGTCAGCCCTCAAGGCCTGCAAGACGTGGCTGCGGCATTGGAGAAGTGAGTGCTCTGTTTGTGGTTGAATGTATGCCATCATGAGAACTATGTGTTGCCTTATGATAAGATTTCACTTAGACCACCAAAAATCAAAACTTTATATCAGTAAAGTTTTATGTCTCTCTTTGTTCCCCAAATTTGAATGGCAGTTACTTGTCATTGTCAGTGAACGTGCTTGAGTGATGATGCTTGTAACTGAGGAATGGAAGACAGTGATGGTGTGTTGAGTGTGCTGGTGCTCATTGGCTTCTGGGAAGAAATACCTTGGTACCCATGATATGTGGCTCCAGGAGTTTCTTAACACATTATTTCATCTATAGCTTCACTATATACTTGTTTTCTGTTCCATTACCCTAATCTACTGTTCAGCGCTCTGAGTCACTGTGTGAGAAGAAGTGGTCTATAAAAATAAATTCAATTATTTTAATAGTTTCATCACTGACATTCAGCTAATTATTCTCCTTCATGTTCAAGTATAGTTACAGGTGGTACACATGCTCTTGATTTTGCTCTGCTGTACTATATAACTTTTGATTTAGTCACAACTATGTATTTTTTCAACATTTCTACTGTGTATTTTTGTTCCTTAAGGGAACATAATTAAGATTGTGATATTCATTGCAGCGGTATCAGTGGAGATGCATGTTTTGGTAAATTAATGTAAATCAGAATTCTGGTTGTTGACTGAGAAAATCAGCTCAAGTGTTCTGAAAACACTTACTTTAAGGAAGACCTCACATAATTCAGTCACTTCTGTTACAGACATTTCTTTACACTCTTGTTTTATTAATAAAAAAGGGACCTTAAAATGTATACACACTAGTGTACAAAAATGTTCCATATGCGTGTTTACATTTACATGATTTAGGGATAATTTGGCATATTTGGGTGAAAATTGTGTGTGTGTTTTTAGCTCAGTAATGCATTACAATATTAAATTGATGGTAAACCCCAATTTATGAGAATTTGTGTTATGAGCAGATTTTCAGTAGCACATAACCCTTATAAAAAGAAAAGTGTTCTTCTCTGTTTGAAATTCTCCAACTGTGAAATTTGTTTTGATTTTGACTTTGTTTTTTTTTTGTCACATGTAAATTAAGAGCCAAGTCAACCATTTGCATTATAATTTACATGGCTCCAATCTAGGAAAAAAAACAGAGCTCTGAGGGTCAAATTTGCTTCTATTCAATAGGAACTTCACAATCCGCTTTATGCCCATTCCAATCATTGATGCTTCCCAGGCCCTCAAAGCAAGCCCAGAGAAGACAGAGGATGCACTGCTGAAGGTTGGACTTGAAGTTATAAGACAGCACTTCATTCTTGTCATCCTTGCTCTATGATTTCAGAGTTGACAGTCTCTGGTTGGAAGTCTCTGGTTACTGTGTATTGATTACCACAGACTTTGTGTTTAACCTAAAACTAATCCAACAAATTTAATGTTTTCATTCCAGAAAGTAGCAAAAAGGTATCCCAACAAATTTTTAAAATCAACTGGCTTTGCAAGATAACTATGTTAAATAATGATTAGCCCTTGGCTTTTTGAACTTTAAAAAAAAATCAGATGGAGAGCTACTTGTTCCGAAATCATGAGACCCGGAAGTACCTTCAAGGACAGGCTTATAGGCTTCAGCAAGGCATTGTCACTACAACCACACAACAGGTGAGCTTCAGATTCTGGTAAATGATTAGAGTCACTGAGAGATGAGACAAACTATATCATTGACCATTCATGTTCTGCACATTCAGGTTATAGACAGGGTCTGTGTCAAAGTTCAGGATCATCTCAACTCTCTGAGGTATACAGAGACAGATGCTGTTCAAGAGGACATGAAAATGGCAGAGAACTTCATGAAGGATGCTAGGAATTCCAAAAGAGTGAGTAAATTCAAGGTTCTGATTGCTGTAACAAAAGAAGCTTTGAACATTTTATTGCACAATGGTCTTCATTACAAGGCTCATCTTTCAGTTAATAATTAAAAATTTTCTGGCAGGCACTTTGGACTTCAAGACTGATGTTCTCCAATTTAGTTTTTAATTGACTATGTGAATTGAGAGCCGGAATGTGAATGTGATGGTGTTCATGGTGCATGTTTTGCTTGCATAGCTTCTACCCAACCTGTATCATCTGGGTGCCAGCTCCCGTGAGGATGTCAGTGGCTCCTTCGTTGGCCCTATTCATGCCAAACTGGAATCCATGGTTGGAGAGGTGGCTAGTGTGATGGATGAGCAGCTGCAGGTATGAGATTAACTCAGGTTAAAGCTTTTCAGTTCAATTCAAATTATATTTATAAAGGGCAGACACATGCAGAAGCCTGAACAACTGAGCACAACTAGCACAATTTTAGTTTCTGTGTAGCAGCAACTGTCCAGGGAATCTTTTCCTTTTGGCAGTCAAGAAGTTACTGGTTAAGGAACTACAGTTGTAACCAAGAAGCTCAAAATCAGTACATGGGTTTTTGTACCTTTCATTATTTGTTTAATTATTCATATTTATTATTAGATGTATTCTAGGGGAATATTTTGAAAGTTTTTAAACATAATTTCATGTAGTAAACACATACAATGTTTTAATATTGGACAGTGGAAGGCATTCCTGTTTGTGCAGCCAGAGATTAAAAAACAGAATGATTTAAGTCAGTATGTGATTAAATTAAAATAAAAATAGATTATGAAGAATATACAGGACCCAATTGTATGTACTTGCTCAAAAGCGGAGTCACATTGAAGCCTCAGTTTTTGTTTGCCTGTTTTTCATCCCCTGCTTTCCCCACTTTCTGTTTGGAAGTCACACACTTCATCAATTGGTCAATCTGTCAGATGTGCGCAGCCTTTGCAATAAAGACTGTGTTTTACATGGTACGTGACTTTCAGTTTCCAGGGTAACTGGGCTTTTTCCTACTTGATGCATGTTTACTGTAAACACAACTTCTGTAATGACCCTACTGAGAGAAGTAATGGATAATAGCCATCTAGTTATAGTTTACTATAGTGAGTCATGGTTCTGAAATGAATATAAAGTGGGAGGGTGAGATGTTTTGGAAGAATAGACTGTAATGGAGAAGGAACTTCCTGTTTCATCTTATGTTGGTTTATGGTTGCTTATCTCTATATCTATAAAACTGAATCTCCGTATGTCTGTTTATCTGTTTATTCTTTAAGTAAGGTTTTTGCGCAGCCAAGGTCAGTAAAACTCCAAAAAGGCTACTTGCTATTATGAAAGTTGTGCATACATACTAACCACATGTAGAGCATACATAAAGACATTGATCGACCCCCTCCCCCCGACATGTATGCACTGACAAATGAGATGCTGACGAATTTTCTTGCTCCACACACAAACGTATGTGGACACTCTCTCTCTCTCTCTCTCTCTCTCTCACACTCACACTCACACACACACACACACACACACACACACACACACACACGAGCCCAGCCACCTCATATGCTCTACAAACATACACTTGACATACTTTCTCAAACACACAGAAATTGGAAGATAATAAAGTTTGGTGAAATATTATTTTTTACTACTGTCCGCACGTCAGGTTTTCACACGCTGTACATGCACTACACACATATGCTAATGCTAGTTTATTCTCACACACTCAGTGTTGTGATTATATAATGTGATATGACTTTTTATCTTCTGCCTCTACACCCTTTAGACTCAGGCAACACTGGGTAATTTAACTAGTATTTTCCAAACATTAACTTTTTGGCTAGTTCTTGGAAAAGTAGTGTGTATCGCTGTTGGAAATGTAGAGCAGCACAGTGTCTCAGTTCACATTCCACAGTGTTTCTTTTCAAGCACCTCCCCCAACCCCTATCTCTCCCCCTAGTTGACAAACATTGTGATCCCGTCTGCCCTCACTGACCTTATCTACTTCCTGTAGTTGGTCCTGTTAGTAAGCAGCAGGGGGGAAAAAAAGTACCTTTTATACTGGAGGACCTAATCGAGACTGTTTCATGAGCCAGCAACTGGAAAATGGTATGAGGCCAGCTCAGATTTCTTCATTCGATAGCAGGCATTTGGAAAATCTTGGAATAGTGCTATACTGTTGATATAGTCTTTTGATAATTCATGAAAGCAGTAGATGGAATTCTGTAGCTTATCAGATATTCAAGTAAGCAACATATGCAGAATAGTTTCCCCTTCTTTAGTGTAGGTGATTTCTAAGTGATTAAGTTCTTCTGTGTGTTTTTAAATGATAGGTCCAGAGTGGCCAATTCTCTTGCACAAACAAAAATTACCGCCATGAAAATTTTTAGTCTTTTCTGCTTCCAAAAATAGAAATGATTTCTTATGGAAAGGTGGATTCATTGAAATATTGCACTAGTAAATCTAATAGCTAAGGGTAGTCTGTCGTGTAATTGCTTTAAACTGCTCAAGTACTGACCTGCTCAGGATGACTACAGTGTGTGCAGATTTTCTGCCTTATCTGAACACTTAAGGACCCACATCACAGGACAACTTACCCTGGCGTCTGACAGTACCAAACCCCCACTCCCCACAGGGCATGCTTGAGTCAATGGTTAATGTTGCTGAGGGTCTCTGCCCTTGTGTGATGAAGAAGGCCCACCTGCGACAGGAGCTGATCAAGGCTGGCACTAGCAAGATGGTGGTCCCCCGCAGCTTTATTAAGACCACCCTACTAGAGCAGTCTGGAGTTGACATCCTCAACAAGATCAGGTCAGTGGAGTATCTGTGAAACATGTTTTAAAAAAAAATGTTAAAAACAAAAGTCTTCTTAATTAATATATTTTTTAACTATGTAAATCAGTACATTTGACAGTATAGTGGGTACTGCTGAAGTATGCGTGGGCTGTACAACTGAACTTGAATTTAATAAGGACTGTGTTGAGTTAATCATTATATATCTCTGAGAAAAAGCATCTGCTTACTGAGTGTGTAAATGTAATATAAATGTAAAATGAATATTTTGGGTATGAACTATTCCTCATTTATCTGGTGTTTAGTAAATTAACTGTTTTGTTGTTTCAGACCAATTCAGTGATCTTTCATCATGCCTCTTTTCCTCTTGCAGTTTTTACTCAAACCACATGTCAGTGTCACTGTGCCATGTATAAGCAATCATACCTCTGTTTCTCCTTCCTCTTCATACACAGCGACGTAAACCTCAGTATGGCCTCCTTCCTCTCTGACCGCATTGTTGATGAGATTCTGGAATCTCTCTCCAGATGCCAGCACATCTTGGTGAGTATGCCAGTCTTACAGTGCTCACCCACCCAAAAGAACATGCTGTGTGAAATGCAAGCATGTGCATGAGTCTGAATGTTACTATCATGTGTGACTTTACAAACAGTAGAAATGGTTACCAAAACTAGTGTAGATCTCTGTGACACATGGGACACACATGGCACACTTGTGTCCCCAACACTCATGACCCCAGTGACAAACAACCCCCACACATGCTTACCTAACACCCACACTCAACACCCTCACTTGCATCCAGTGACACCTGGTCCCCAACACTGCATCCAGTTGCCATGACACCTGCATATAAACCCCATCTCTCTGTTTATGAGAAGTGTGAGAGTCAGCTGAGATCCAAGAGGCAACCTAGTTGGAGATGCCCTTGTCCACACCTCATCTTTGGGTCTGATGCATTGAGTTCATGTCCTGCAGTTTCTGTTCTGATTGTGTTTCAACAAAGCATTACTCAAAAGTCATCCATCCCTACCTCCTCATGTCCTGAACCAGCATTGTTACAATCTCATAATGCTGTTTTAGTGCTATGTTCTCATAGTACTCTGCCCCCACTCTCTGGTCTAGGCAGGCCACCTAGCCCGGAAGGGACAACCCTTGCAGCAGCAGGAATCCTTGGAGGGTGACCTCCCAGATGAGAGTGTCTCAGCAGTCAGTGAGGAGCCCACAGAGGTGGAGCATCTGGGTGAATTAGATACCTGCATGGTAGGCTTCAACTGTCTGCTAAACTCACATCTGCACTGGTTTTTCATAACATTCTCTGTGGTTCTCACAAGGTCTGAAAATGTATGATGGTGAATACAAATCTTTCTTTATATTGGTCCAAACTCTGTTTGTATTGGTCTGTGATAAATTCTCAATTGGTAATAAATTTTTAATTCAATTGGTATAAAAAAAAAAATCCACCCCATCCCAAATGCTCTGGTCTTTTCTGTATTCTAAATGTAGGGGTTCTGCATCTATATAAGCAGATATGTTCAGCTTGTGTTGAAATTTGAAATGACACACAGTCTGCTTTGTGTGTCTTTGTTCCCATTTAGTCTAGCTACGTCTGTTGATTAAAAATTCAGATAATAAATTACAACTACAAATTGTTGTTAGCAATTATCAGGGCTAGAGTGGAATTCACTTTCAGTTCAGGAGTCACATGCTGCAGACCAGTTTTAAAAAAGTTAAAAACAAAACTCTCCTTAATTAATACATTTTTAAAAAATGTAAACAGTTTCACACTGGGTACTGCTGATGTCTCATAGTGTGTGGGCTGTACGACTGAACTTGGATTTAATAAGGGTTCGGTCTGTGTTGAGTTAATCATTATATATTGCTGTGGAAAAAAAAACTTGCTTACTGAATGTGTAAATATAAAATGAATATGAACTGCTAACTGAAGAATGCATAAACTATCATGTCTCTATATACCAAACAAAAAAGACTTTTCCATATGATATTTTAAACAACAATGCATAAGAAAAATTAACAGAAAAGGAAAACTAACTATAAACCATTTTTATTCATGAAGGTGATAACCTGAAATGACTTGTGAAGTCTTAGCTTATGCTAAGAAGGAAAACTTGGCAAATAAATAATGGCTCACATTAAAACATATGTAGTCCCCTCAGTAGGACACTGGTCTGGGCCACCTTGTAGGCCATTTTATCATCATCTGTGGACATGAGAATCCATTTCTCTGTTGGCATGAGCATGAATGTTTCTAAGCACTTCTGGTAAAAAGAAGTCCGTAGTCAGTCCTTTACAAACTTGCCAGTAGAAAATTAGCAAAAGCAGTACTACTCGAACACATAAACCAAACGAACTTGGCTGATGATAACTGAACGCAATTTTTTTTGGTTTTTTTTAAACTTTTCAATGCCATTTACTCCTATGAGCACTATTAATTTTGGGGCAAAAAATATTCTTAGATAAGTCTTTGNTAAATGTAACTTGAACACATAAACCAAACGAACTTGGCTGATGATAACTGAACGCAATTTTTTTTGGTTTTTTTTAAACTTTTCAATGCCATTTACTCCTATGAGCACTATTAATTTTGGGGCAAAAAATATTCTTAGATAAGTCTTTGTGGAACCTTGCTCCATTAACTCTTTAAAGAAAATATTCAAAATCCTCGCAAAATTTAAAGAGAATAATGTAAGCCCTTGTTGATAATGGTAAATGTGAATGTGTGATGCCTCTACCCAGATTGACTGTATACTAAAAATGGGTAAAGTTGTATCATTGCAAATGGCTGATTGCAGTCGTTATTTTCCAAAGAGGCCACAAAATATCCCAAATTAAATTTGTCTAATTTTGTGTAAATTTATAAACTTGGGAAATCATATTTTGTCCAGTGATAGTGGTGGTGATAATGTTTTTTAGTCAGTTTAAACTTGTCTGTACAAATGCTGGGGGGATGTGGTAGGGTAGAGGGATGTGTCCTCCACAATGTCAAAGCAAGCCACGTGTGTTATGCTAATATTTATGTATAACTCCTAAATGGTATTGCTAATATTTGTGTCCCCCAATACACATCAACAAATGGTCTGTTGTGTTTCTCATTTGCAGATGACATCGAAGTCAAAGAGGAAGAGCATTCATAGCCGAATGCTGCGACCAGTATCCAGAGCCTTTGGTAAGCCAGCTGCCCTTGAACAGGATAGCCATTCATATAAGCACTGCTGTCCTTATAATCAGTTGGATAAGTTCTACCACTCTGTGAAGATCGCCCACGGAAACTATGCACACCAGAGCCCTTGAACAGTTGTACCACTGAGAGATCATTAAAAAAGTTAAGGGGGAGGAAGTAGTTTCATGTACTAAACATGAAACCTTTACATTCATCACAGAGAATTGTTTTAATGACCTCAACAGTACAACCTGCTTGACTGATGACATCTTTTCCAAGCTTGCCTCTGACTGACAGTTGCCGTCTGTCTGACAGAGATGGAATTTGACCTGGACAAGGCTTTGGAAGATGTGCCTATTCATATTGAGGACCTACCTCTACCTTCAACTCCCAGAATGGAGACACCGCCTTTGGAGGTCCTGGAAGACCTGCCTTCTGAGGAATCCACAAAGCTGCAACATTACACCAAGCTCCGCCCCAAAAGGAACAAGAAGCTGAAGTCCAGTAATACAGCTGTGAGTGGAATGCAGCCCCTCCAATCAGGAATGCTTGTTCTGCACTATGGTTGTGAATGAGGTTATCGTGATAACTGCTGTAGTCTGGAATATTATGGAATTGACATCCCATTGCTTACTCCATAACTTTTTAATATTGTCATTACCATTTCTGCACGTGATAACCAGAGGCAATAATTACCTAGTGACTGTACAGTTTATGGGCCTGTCCTTCAGTGTCTTTCCTGCATGCTCCAACTATACTAGGAATATGGCCTGAGCTGGTTCAGTTACAAGGAGAATTGAAGTGTGATAGAAACTTAATGTTGGTGTAATGTTATTATGTTTTTACAAAACATTATAGTTTACATAAACTTACATTGTTCTATTTTTACATAGTATTTACATAATAATTACATTGTGTTTTAGGTGCAGGAGGATGAGCACAATAATCCCATAGGAAGAGTGGACGAAGGAGTGGATGAATTCTTCTCAAGAAACCCTGCTAAGTTCGGCTCAAAGTAAATCCATTATGATGGAGAAAGTCACTTCTTTATTCAGCTTGTCTTTTGCATTGGGATTACATTACATGGGTTGCACTTTCTATTGGGTTATTTTAAGAACTTAATTTCATGGCAAAAATCTGATTTTGGTCAACATAATTGGTTGTGTTTATTTTTCTCAGTCTTTTTGAGAAAAGAATGATTATTTTTGTAGGCTGTGACTTTGCAGTATAGGAGGACCTCAAACATAAAGATGAAGGTGAATAATAATGGTGGGAAACACTAGTCCTTTAAAGTCTGTTCATTTTATTGTTGCATTTTAGTCTGCATGTGTAAATACACATGCATAAGTTTTAAAAAGTAAAAAAAAAAAAAGAAACAGTGACTTGTGACAGAAAACAGCACCCCTTGCTGGTGTGAAGACAGCTTTTCCCAAGCCTGCTGCTTAGAGGAATAAGCATGACATGGTTCTTTAGTTGAAATGGTGTCACTGTGTTTCCTCCAGGAGATATTCAACAAAGAACTCTGTCTCCCAAGACCAGGAAAAGAAGAGAGACCCCCGCAAAAGCGGCTTCCTCAACATGATCATGTCACGGTCTTCCAAACATGAGAAGGTCCAAGCACCTGCTATCGGAGTTGCTGCAACAACCACTGATGCAGCACCAGCTCCAACTATGTTCGAGGAACCAGCATCCCCAAAGAATGGTTTGATCAGAGCCCCTCCTGTGGAGCAGAGCCGAGGTCCAGAACGGATGGATGATCTTCGGGCCCCTGATTCTATGGAGAACCGCTTGGAGAGTGAAGGCAGGGCCAGCCCCATGGGGGGGCACATGGGTCGGAGACAGGTTATGGGCACCGGCCTCCTTGCTGAGATCAAGGCCAAGCAGGAGAAGAGGGCTGCAGGTAACCAGAAGGTTGGTGCCCTACAATCAGTTACCTTGGCTGATCCATATCACTGCTTAAAGAGAACCTAGAACTCAGTATGCCCTTTGTCTAGAACTTTACATTGGTGTCAATTTGATTAGTGCAGCGGAGATTTCTCTTTGTAAGTATTACAGAGATTTTCAGACCCATCTCACACTGGTGTGGTCTCACACTGTGTGGTTGGGCATTGGTTGTATCTCTGCTCAGTCTGTGTGAAATTTTCAGGTTCCTGTGGGTTTCTTCCAGGTGCTCCTATTTCCTGCGGCATTTCAAAGATGTGTTTCAGGGGAACTGGTGACTCGAAATTATGTGTGAATTAATGAATGTGTGTGGTTACCATTTGTTAGACCGGCATCCCATCCAGGGTGTACTTTTAATGGCCTCATGCCCTATGCCTCCATGTTGGACGCTGGACCTCCTTGAGGCTGTCTTAGAATAACTGTTTTTGGATAGTAAGCGAGGAGAGCACGTATAACATTTTTAATGACTGGAAAACAGATACTTTATACGGTCTCAATATTTTGTCAGATGTACTCAGTTAATGAACCATGAGAACATGCCGTTTAGAGGGAACGCTGGTTGTGAGCTGGCTTGTCATTTCGGTGCACAGCTGATCTGTGGTAATTTAGCGCTCTCTAGTGCCCTTGGTTAGTATATTTTACGCATTATCTTGCAACGTTGAAATAGTTTCATGTCGATTATAACATAGAACAGTTTTGTTCAGAGGTATTGAATTCCAAAATGCACCTTTTTTAATATGCATTATCAGTTATAACAAATAACTATACGTTGCTTCCATACAATGTTTTAAAAACTTAGAAGGAAAGCTAATTACTTATTGGAAATTGATTGCTTACAGTATGTCCATCAGAAAGAAAGGTAGATTTTAAACACAGCCAGAAGCTGCATGTTTTCAGCTGTTGAGACTGGTTTATTTTCCTGCCATTTGTGCTTGAAAACATGGAAAATAAAGCTGTACTTTAAGCCCAAATACATGTGTGGCATTTTACCAATGTATTTTAGTAGTAGTGCTACTCAGACCTGCTTGCTTACAGTCCTGACACATACTCTCAATGTAGGTGAATCTGTATTGAATTGACTGGCCAGAGTGATGGGTGATACATGTAGTTTGAAAGTTGAGTTTTAACATTCTGCTGCCTTTTTAAGGGTAGTCACAGCTATTGCTTGTTACTTATGGCGTGTGATCAAACTTTTGTTTTTAATGTCACCTGTAATTCTTTGAAGGTACTCAGCCCTTCTGCCTGTGCTGACAAGCCTGCTGGGAGTGAGCCAGGTGGGTGATCTTTGTCCTGTTGCTGTGTTCTTACTTACCCAACCTTTCGATACACATGTAAGCAAAAGTATTTGTATAAAGCATAACTGGAAGAAAAGTTTTCTGGCAAAGTATGACATTGCAAAACTACACTGTGTGTTAGGTAGTGAGTAACTTTTATAAAAGAACAAATCATAATTCAAAATGTGTGTTGTTTACATTATTAGTTACATGAAATGAACATAGGTATTACTACAGTTATGTGCGTGTGTGTTTGTATGACGTGCTAAAGGGCACATTCCACTACCTGAGAGTGAACCACAGGGAATGACTAAAGTGGATGGGGTTTCTGGCCTTTCAGAGAAGACCCCCCAGAATGAGAGTAAACCGGAAGCTGCCCCTAGGAGCCGCAACTCTTCAGTTGTCTCTTCCCCTGTCAGCCCCAAGCCACCTCCTCTGGGCAGCAAACCTCCCCTCGGTGCCCGCCCCTCTCTGCCTGTGAAGCCTAGAACCAGTAGCAGTCGGTGTGCAGGTAAGCAGGGCAGTGGGGACAGAAGCAAAAACCAAGCAGATGTCCAACAATAAACTTGGAATGGTGCGGTGGCGATGATCAGCATAAACTAGTGACCACCCAGTGAGCATAGTTACTGTTAATAATGCACTGAAGAAAATGAGTGTTAAGTATGGGTCAGTAAATTTTATATAATCGTTAATAATTACTGTACTGATAATAATCCATATTTTGTTTGGGGAAGTACACTGGAAATAATGAGCAGAAGCACAGGACAGCACATTGGTGGCAGTAGGGCGTGATGAACACTAAACTACATACAGTCAGCAATAAGCTGGGACAGTAATCTGGGTGCAGCATGATAAGGATAAAATATGCTTAAGGGAGATCATTTGAGTGGAGTAATAAACATAAAGATAGAAATGGTAAACATAACCATGGTGAAAATAACCAGCACAGTAAGAGCAGACCTGTGAAGCTGGTGCTGGGCTTGGAGACTGTCAGTACAGCTGTCCAGATCCCAAGGAGTTGCACACTCCTGAGAAGTTAATTGCGAACTGGGTTAAACATGTCTGAAATATGTTAGTATGATTGCTGGAACCTCTCAGAAAGTAAAGGGGGAAAAAAAAAACAGTTCTGATTCTGAATTATGGGAGAATACCAGATGTGAATTTTCTTCCTTTCTGGAGTTGTCTTCATTTACCTGGCTATCCTCAGATGAACAGCCTGAATCTCCCAGTAGAAATACATCTCCTAAGATGTCACTGCCACCCCCCATCCCCAAAAAGGTGTCCTTGGACAGCGAGCAGGAATCGCATCCTGTGTGGGGTGCTGGGGGCAGAGCACTGGCTTCTGATGGTGGGTTTTGTCTGTACCTGCAGGCTGAGTGTGAGATTCCACATAATTGACGCTGTTCAGCCAAAATACTGAGAGTCATTGCAAAAAGCCTTTCTGCTTCTCAGCAATGCCTTGGTTCACTGGAACTGGGTTGTATTGGAAGCAGGGGTGTAGGCAGGTGTTCGGGGCCCCCGGGGAAAAAAAAAACATTTCTCCAGCCACTTCCCCCCCCTTTCAGGTAAAAAATTATATTTTGGTTGGGCTCTATCTAGATGCGGGCTGGAATCATCATCACCATTTGCCCTGCTAGCAACAGCCCTGAATGGAAGTGTTGAGAAATGACATGCTGTGGTACAGTCCAAACTGTAATCTCTGGCTGTGTCCTAAAATGTAACATTTATTTCATCAGTGTTCCACTTCTATAGAATATAAAACTGTGGTTGAAAGAATTTCAAAACCTTTCTGCAAGCCTGACCTCCTCCAGAATAATACCCAGCTATAATCACAAACAGGCAAATTTCTTAAACCCTAGATAAGTGTTTGAAATATGAAAATTCATATTTTTTCAACATAATAATGGCAGTGTGAGTTATGATAAATGATATGGTGCATTAAATACCTGAATAAAAATAATACATTGCACATTAATATTTTTTACACTATTATGTCAACTTGAGCTGTATTGTGTAGCTTTTTAGTGAATATTTAACTTGAATTTTACAGGAAGTAAGAGGCATCCGATGAGAATCACTGCAATACTCTACATATTTAATGATTGTGTTTTAACAAAAATTAACTGCAACTGCAAATTAATAGTTTTGCCTTGGCATTATAGTGTGTGTGTGTGTGTGTGTGTGTGTGTGTGTGAGAAAAAGAAAGAGAGAGAGATCCCCTGCATTCGCCTACTGTCTTATCCAGGGTGAACACTGCATCAAATTCTATTTCCAGCATAGAATGTGCACCACTGTGATCCTTCATTTGACAACCACTTATTGATAATATTGATTTTTATCAGTTGTATCCTCCTCTTATTAGCAATTCTGTGCCTTGAATCTGTCAAATGAAAGAGAAAACCTGACATAAAACTTGTGCGTTATCACACTGACTATTTGTATCTAAAGGTCTCCAAAAGATGGCAGGTTCAGGAAAGGAAGTGAGTTTGAATCGCTCCAATAAAATATCCAGAGGTTAATATGAGTGGAAATTCATAAAAGCCATCTTGCTTTTGATTCTTTATTTAGCATACAATTTTATCCAAGATTAAATGTTTAAAAATGTACAGCAGAGGAGACAAAATGTAGTGACAATTACTGTCATCAATATGAGTTTTGTCCCTCATTCCTCTTCCTGTGCCCTGTGTAGACGTGTCTGAAGAAGAAAACACCTTAGAGTCCGAGCTGGAGGCTGTGAGGCCTGTGGCAGCCGCAAGAGTCAGCCCCCCACAGCAGTGCTCTGCTAGCGCGGCGGAGGACACCACTGAGCAGGAGCGCAAGAAATCCTTCCCTCGACCTGGTTAGACCAATTATCTTCTAGCTTTTCGTTTGCTCATTTTCATTTGCTCATGTAATATATTACAGACAAATGTCGCATTAAATTAATGCAATAAATTGTGCACTCTGGGCCATACAGACAGTTTGGTACCAGTAGGAACATCTCAACTCTTCAGGTTATCTAGGTAATTTACAAGGTTACTGAAAAAGCCACAGTATTGTTTTTGTGTTATCTCTTCATTTTTAAAAGAATTTTGAGAATACCAGCATTCCCATTATACCCTGCTGATTCTAATATGAAGATATTTGTTTCAGCTACCTGTAGTCTGCACCATATGTCATATAAATGTGTTTTCAGAGAACGGCAAAAACATGTTGCGATAATGCAAACAAGGCGTTTGTGCTGCTGTCCAAAGTGGAACACTACAGTGTATGTGGCATGAGACCCCCCACATTTCCTCTGACCACTGTACATCGTGGCATTTCCAGAGAGAACGGTTTCTGAGGCAGATGCTTCGCTGCACCACGCAGAAGGATACAGTGACTCTGAGGGCAGTGGCTTCAAGACTAGAGACAAGGACAAGAGTCAAGAGGGCGAATCTACTAACCAGCAGGAGGAAGCTGATAAAGATTCAATTTTCACATAAAAAGGAAAGGGAAAGAGGTCAAACCTCATGTCTCAGAACATTTTTGTTGAAACACGAAGGTGGAAAGGAAATCTGGAAATTTACATCCTGTCCGAAGCCTTGCACACTAACTGGAACTGTCTGGACAAGATGGCTGCGTTCAGAACACCAGCTAAGAAAGAGCAAACTTAAGCGTTATTAAGCACTGGTTCATTTCTTTAGTCGACTGATTAAAAAATTCTTTAGCGTTGATAAATACTGTGTTGTAAACAGGCCTGACCTTCAGCACTATTCCTTAGTTCCTTTGTTATTCATATATCAGAAGGCTGGAGAAATTCACTCACCGGTTTCATTAAATTGATTTAAACCAACAAAAACCACACAGGGGCAGCACTTGTATGTCTCTTTAGTGACTACAGAAGTTCAGTGTCACGTGGAGAGACTATTAACCCATGTTAACAAAACTGGTTATTTTGAGGCCTTTCACCAGTTTCACACATACAGTAAATATGGTTTATAAAATTAGTAGGACAGCAGGGTCCTGTTTTTCTTTGGCTTCTATCAGCTTCTTCGCAATAAGACCTTCTTTGCAATCTGCTCCCCAATTAATGACAATTCAGTTGCTTCCATAAAATCTTAACATGTGAAAATATAATAGAAATGATATTTGACCATATAGCAGACTAAATAACTATTGTAAAGTTGTGTATTTTTTCTTTAGTAGCTGGAATAAATTTGAGTGACTGTCATCGTCCAACAATATTGCTGTATGAAATTATTTTCCATGCTTTTCACCTCAAAATCCTTAAAAAAACTAGAGCCAGATACATATATTTTTTTCATAATAGGAAAGATGTATGCTGCTGCTTTTATATTTGACAAGTTTCTTTTGTGTATGTTTTTCTGTTGGTGGGTTATGCATTTATCGTACACCAGAGTGTTATATTCATATAAGTTAAAGGAAATTAGTAAGACATTTTATAACTTGGATGAATGTTTATACACACACAAAAGGACTTATTTACTTGAAATATTTGCATTTTATTAATAAAAAAACACGTTTTGTGTTTTTTATTGTACACAAAGGACACGTAAAGCTTTTTGGAAGCTCTTTGTTTTGAGCATGACTATTTTATTTCTTTGCAAAGAATTGTCCTCATCCAAAGGTATTTGAATTTATTTATATGTATAATTTTTTTCCTATTAAAAAATTTTAGGGAGAAAAAAATGCCTGTTTTATGTGTAAAGCGATGAAGTAGGTTAGTTGTTGACTGTGTTGCCCACATCACATATCCTGACACAGTAATTATTTTACTGTGTTAGATATTTTGTGGTGTTGCCCTGCTGTGCCGCTAGGTGACAGTGGTTGTGACTGTGTAATAAGGCAGCACATTCAACCCTGTTAAAGTACTGGTCCTGATGGAAATGTAGGTTGAATGAAAGATTAAAGTTGCTGTGCAAAATGAAAAGCTGGCTGTAGATTAGTCGTGCACAGGGAACAGGGCATTTATTGTGCTTTTTAAATGACAAAAAGTAGGTATGGGAGTAGTCTGTAGTCAAATGGTATCAATATTCTGTATAAGATATGCAGTTTTTTTAAAGTACAAAGTCAGTGCATCTTTAGGACACCTTCAGTTTTAATACAATGAGCTATAACATTTGATAATGCTTTTAAACAGTAAATTAGTACTGCCTATGCTTTTGGAGGCTGGAGGTAACACACTGTTTAGCACTGTTGCCTTGTAATCTCAAGGAAAATCAAAATCAATGTTTCAAATACTACCCCTGCTGTTATAGTATTCACCAAAGTACTTACTTGGTGCAGTAATAATGCTCTGCTACGTAAAATAGTAAAGCTGATTAATACTGTACATTTATTTGGAGAGCAATAATAATACCGAGCTAACACTAAGCTAATTCAGTATGCTTCACTATCTGGCAAATTGTGCATTCACACCGATTGTTGATTGTCCTGCAATTAATTCAATTTATTAAACATTTTATTAATCAAAACAGTGTTTCTCTAAAAGTTGATTTTACCAGTTGTTAATCTGTTGTACTTAGTATTTGACTGCTATTAAAATGAATGCCTTGCCATCTCCTATGGATGACTGGTTTAGTTTATTTCAATGTCATTGTGATCAGTGACGAAACTGTCCTTCCTGAATTTGCGCAAGCTGTTCCCTCCCGGGGTCTGCGGAGGTGGAGTTTTCTGGGACTAAAGTGTGGAAAAAGCGTGTATGCAGATGGTGGTGAGTCTGGGTTAGGATAGTTGTTGCAAAAACCAGGTAGATCACAGACTGCAGCAAGGAATCCTGGGGGTAGAAAAAAGGTCAAAGCCTGCTGGTCAGTGGTGTAGAGCGAAGCGGGTACAGGTGAATTTGCAAACAAATACCCACCACCAGGGGCTCTCAGAGCGCATTGTGGAGGGGGACCAGAGGCAACTGGCAGCCACATTTCACAGTGATCGATTGCAAGCGCCATGGAGAACGCTCTGGGCCGACTGGATGCTGCTCGATTCCTGGAAATCTGGCAGCACTTTGACGCAGACGGTAAGCATGCAAAAGAAAATAAACACATTTGCTCTACAACATGTAAATAAAATATCTGCATAAACAATTCATGTAAATTTACTGAAGAATTGCCATTTGAGTAATATATATAATTTGCATATTTATTTATTGCACAGTGTGTATGTGTGTATATATTCCTATTTCGTGTGTGTGTGTGTGTGTGTGTGTGTGTGTGGGTGAATTGAGACTATCTTAAAATTTAAATAATTGTTTAAAGTTTATTGGTGTTACAGATAAAGGCTACATAGAAGGAAGTGAGCTTGATGACTTTTTTCGCCACATGATGAAGAAACTGGAGTTTCACGTATGTGTCTAGTGTGTTTTGCATCTTCTTTCATTACAGTCAGATTCTTGACCCCTGACCTCAGTGTGTGTCACTGACAAAATATTAAATCTTATAAATACACTTCAGAAATAGAAATGGTTATTCTTCCTTTACTGGTTCATGAAATGGCAGGTTCTTCTAAGACTTTGGAACTTTAAATGAATGTAATTTTTTTAGAAATCCCCCCTTTTTTTTACCTTAATGAATCATGCCTGGTTTCTGACACTCAGCTTACCGTTGCAGCCGTTTGCTGTGTGGGAGTTATGGCCACTTTGATTACAGGTTTATGAGTTTTTGTGGGGGAAAAAAAACATTTGTGAGAAGTCTTGAATTCCAGAACGTGAGTTTGTGTGTGCAATGAATTTTGATTAATAAATACTTTAGGAATGATTTTCAAAATCAAGGCATACTGTAATATGTGTCTAGACGTCAAACACATCACATCTTCAAATTAGTGCTGTAAAGTACCATTTGAAAAAGTATTTTGTTTTAGATTTATTTGTGAGTCACAGTGCCCTGACAAATAGTAAAATGGCAACTTAAAGTATTAATTTAATCTTGCCGTTTTTGGCAACCTGTAATCTGTTAGATAATTAGTGTTTCCAGTAGTCAGACACAGCTGTGGTTGTATAAGATGGTCCCTCTGTTCTGTTATTATTCCAATGTTTCAAGGACAATGTAACTGATGACAAGGTGCAACAGCTAAAAAAGAGGTTCCTGCCAGCTTGTGACACGGCAGCTGATGGGCGTCTGCGGATTGAGGAGGTACGAAAGGTTTATCCTCCACTGTTTGCTTATATTCCTGTATGAAGACATTTTTCACTGAAGTAGAATAGATCCCTCACAGGTGTAACAGCACAGCTCACAGAGATATGAACCAATCACATCCTTAACATCAACACTGTCTGTTGCCATTCAGTAGGGGGTAGAATGGTTGGATTTCACTAACAGAAATCGATCCGTTCTGTGGTACTTCAGCATCATTTCAGCGTTTTTTTGATGGTTTGTGGGTAGTAATGAATGACCATTCACTCCTGGCACTGATGTGTTCCAGTTGGCCAACATGATGCTCCCAGAGGATGAGAACTTCCTGCTGCTGTTCCGCCGGGAGACTCCACTGGACAATAGTGTGGAGTTCATGAGGGTGAGAGATACTTCCCCTTATGCGATGGCCAGTTGTATTGTGGGTCAGCTGAAGCCTGTACACAGTATCCACTCCCTTCTGTTGACAGATCTGGAGGAATTATGATGCAGACAGCAGTGGGTACATATCTGCCATGGAGCTCAAGGTACAGTAATGTGGAACTCGCGCCACTTTAGCACCGAGTACATCACAGTGTTGCTTGGCCCACCCTCACCTTTCTGTGATTAATTCCAGGTCAGAACTGACGGTGACATGACTGCAGCAGGTAGAATAGCAGTTAGAGCTGCTACCTGCACTTGTAGTGTCTAGGTTTAATTCCCACGTTCTGCTGTTGGACTTCTGAGAAAGGAATTTCCTCTGTAAAAATTACGCAGGTTTGCATAATTTTTGGTCACTGTTAGCCATTACTGATATCAACATCTGCTAATTAAATACAGTAATTCCTCGGTGTTCGAATGCGATTTGTCCCTGAAAACATGTTGGATACTAGATTTTTAAGGTACTGAGCAATCATTTCCCATTATTTATAAATGGGGGAAAATAAATAAATAATGTACTCCCAGCCCATCAGAAAACACCTGTATAACTACAAATCCGTGACTTCAGCATGATAAACACTGTAAACACCAGTAACCTAATTAGAAAACACTTAATGTTGTCATTAATTTGCATGTTTATACCATGTGGTGCAGTATGTACAGTACAGGACATTTCATGTTAGTCACTGGATTACACACAGGAGAGGAAGATGGCACATAGCGGGGTTCGCAGCGGGAGAAATTTGTTATAGCACAAAAATCTGCTATTAATTATTTGGTATTAATTTTCAAGAGCTACTATAGGGAAAAATTTGTATATATAGAGCTCAGTTACCAACGAAGTGCTGAGAGTGTAAATGTTGAGAGAATCGACACCTTCCTGACTGAACTCCAGAAAGTAGTTTGGATGTCGGCAAAGGTGAGGTAGGTGGAGACAAGGTGGGCCCTGTGACTTTTGGTCTGTTGTCTGTTGCTAAATGCAGTGATTATTGAAGCAATACACATTATCGTGTTCCTCAGAGAACACTTTTATTCAGCGTCTTGCTCAGTGTGTCGGTTTTAATTGTGTGCCTTTGTAGAGCTTCAAGAATTGCTGTTATATGGGGTACCATTTTAGATTAAGTACCTCCCTCAGATTTTTTTTAGTGTTAAATTTGAATGAACTAATTGCTCCTCACTCTCTTCCACTGTGTCTTGAACAGAGTTTCCTCCAGGATCTGTTCCTTCAGCACAAGAAAATGGTCGCCCCCAGCAAACTAGAGGAATACACTGATGCTATTGTAATGCCTTCATGTTTCTCTTGTTACACAGTGTGACATTGCTAAATTACACCTTTAGTTTCTCTAACTGAATGTTCAGCTTTCAGTTTCAAATATCAGCTTTGTCATGTTTCATGGTATACTAATGAAATAATAATTCACATTTATACATTTCCTCCAACTGCAGATGAAAATGTTTGCCAAAAATAAAGATGGCCGATTGGATTTGAATGATTTAGCCAGGTACTGATGTGATGAAAACATGCTTTCCTTCTTCTCTTTGTTTCTCTTTATCTCTTCTTACCATTCCAAAAGTCACTATTTCTTCCTCTTGTTTCCTTGTATATGTTGACAGGAGTCCGCTGATACTTTTTACAGCAACTAATTACTATCAAAATATGTCTCCAGTCATTATATAGGTGTCTCGCAAAGCGTAGAATTTAATTTTTTAATCCTTTGTCATTCTTCTGTGCGATGATTGTGTTTTACCACTTGTTTCGTAACAGAAGCCTTTAATTCTCTCCTCTAGAATTTTAGCCTTACAAGAAAACTTCCTGCTGAAGTTTAAGATGGATGTAAGTTCTTCATTTCTGTACAATATTTTCCATACATTATGAATCTGCTGAGACCCCAAAATGTCCCCCAAGGGGCCAAGTTAAAAAGGCTTCAGTAATGACCCAATTGTGTAAATATGCAGACTAAAAGCAGTATTTCCCACCTGGGCTCACCAAATACATCCTATACATTTCTAAAGACCAATAATGAGGCTCTGTGATATGCCTCAGCTACAAAAGCATGCTATGGCACCTTGATGCATAACATATTCAAGCCAGAGGTCAACAATGAAAATAGAAGGGTTACCACTGCTTGATAATACAGCAACACTCAATAAGAGGCTTTGTGTTTTAATGTAAATGCGGGAATTTCAAACTAATAGCAGAATAGGATTCTTGTGTCTCTAATGTACCATTAATACCCAGATTCCTTACTCCATACAAGGGGTCTTCTCACAATTCTTAAGCAGGCACACTTTAAGAGTTAAAATTCTGTAATCTTGTGCTTGTTCTCCTATCTCTGTTGCTTGGCAATTCCCCTTTGACTTCTTTGTAAATTGCCAGTCTGTCTTAACCATTCCTGTATGTTTTCAGTTTTGTTAAAATGTTTGGGTGAAGTTTACTTCAACTTGCCTTTTCAGGCTTGCAGTCAGGAGGATAGAAGGAGAGACTTTGAAGCCATATTTGCACACTATGATGTGGTGAGTGCTGAAATGTCAGACATCAGGATTTCATGTTGTGTGATGCAGTCGTTGGCAGCCACCCTGGCAGCAGTTAGCAATCCGAACTGTCATCAGTAGGTTTCTGGATTAAATCTTCAGCAACACCTAGTTGTTGCACCGAAGTATTTGGCCTAAATAACATTCAATATGAATGGACAAAATGGCAGGTTATGTTAATAATGACGATTATGACTAATTAAACTTTCATATCAAGCTTTTTTCTTTTGATTCAGAGCCATGAGGATAATCATGTACAGCTTTAAAATGCATGCATGCATTGATTTGACCCTATTTGTGGGCACTCAATCTTATAAATGATGATGACAAAACAATCTTTACAAAACAAGATGCCATGTACACTGAATATTGTTTAAAGTGAACCACAGAAGATGACAATCAAGATAACTCACTGGCAATTAAAAACTTATAATATTATTATATAATAATAAAAACTGAATGTAATACAGTCTTACCCTGTTCACTTGCCATGCATGGAATGTGTCAGAACCTATGTAGTTCTACCCCGTTATGTTGCCGCTCGCAGGTGACAATGGCCTCTCCTGCCACGCGAACCACCTGATGTTTGCTAATGCGGCTGTTGCATTAAGTTTAAAGTCTGTCTCAATTCATATCATTTTGCAATAAAATTACAACATTTTTGCAGCAGTAACTATTTAAAAACAGAGCAAGAAATAGAACAATTATACACGCACACACACACACACACACACACACACACACACACACACTGTACTGGTGTAAAAGTTGTGGATACTGACAAACACCCCTTAAGTCACCCACTGCACCTCTTTTCAAATATTTATGTTATGTGTGGGTTGTATGTGGGTGACATTAGATAAAACTATATATGGTTGTTGCACTGCAGAGTTAATGTTTACACAAATCCTTATGTTGTAATTAGTGAGTGAATCACATTTGTACTTTGAAAAGAACTTTAATAAGTCTTAATAATAGTCAATAGTACTTAGCTAAATTTAAGCACAGTTTATGCAGTGCTCTTCACATATTTGCACATTTATCAGGATTATTTCATTTTCATCCCTTTTTTCTTATTCTAATACTCAAAATGTTATAATAAATGTACATTAACTTCCTACAATATGTATCCACTACCAGCAGTCTCTATTTAATATGTTACTCTGGTGAGAGGGATAAAAGTAAATATAGAAAATGATGTTAAGTCCAAATATAATCTTCAGCATTCACATTCTTGCTTTTCTAGAGTAAGACTGGAGCTTTAGAAGGGCCAGAAGTAGATGGGTTTGTTAAAGATATGATGGAGCTTGTTAAGGTAAGGTTCTTATTTGGCTTTTACTACTTGTTGTCTTACCTCTTTTCCATCAAAAGGAAATAATGCCTTTGGCTTGGGTGTTGATGAGTATTTAAGTGCAAGTTGATGGCATTGGGAAAGTGACTTTTGGGCTGCCTGGACTAAGTTTTGATTTCAAGTCATGGAGGGGACTGTGCTTTCGTATTTTGGAAATTATGTTGAAACTGATTCCAGGATCGGCTCTAGGCCACCCTGACAAGGACAAGCGGCTGATGTCATTAAGTGGGAACCACTGAAAAATATCCTGCTTAATGAATGATATAAAATGTCAGCAACTTTAAGAGCACTGAATGAACAAAGAAATGGTAAAATGATGTAGTTACTGTGATGTTTACATTCCGTGAGGTGCTTCTCATTGTCTCCAGCTAAAGTTTTCACTCTTCTCGCTCCTCAGCCCAGCATCAGTGGTGCTGACCTGGACAAGTTCCGTCAGGTCCTCCTTGGCCATTGTGACGTGAACAAAGATGGAAAGATCCAGAAGAACGAGCTGGCTCTGTGTTTGGGGTTGAAAATCAACCCATAAGCTCCTTGAGACTGCAGTGGAAGCCATCCTGCCCCAATATAACATACTTTTTAGCTTACTGCATGGTTGGTGGAGCAAATGCAGCGAGAAAAAGTTGGTTCTCTTGTATTGACTTAACAAGTACTTATAAATCTGTGCTTCTGTGATTGTACTGTATGCCTCAGATAATAATAGCTGTGTTTATTTAGTTTGTTGAAATATTTGATTTTAGTTGACAGCGGCAAAGCACAATAACGAAACGTAAGTTAAAGTGCTAGTTGTTGTTAAGTAGTTAGTTTAAATAAGGTATTCATGGGCAGGCTAACAAAAAAGTAAAAACAAAAGTAATAATATTACATGATACATTAACAAGAATTAAAATATAAAACATAAAAAAGTGCCAAAATTGTCTTTGTCGTGTTATGTCCGCAGCTAATATTAACATGCTGCTTATATAAGGGAATCATTTTCAAGAGGATTTAACTTGTGTCATTGTTTGAGAAAATAACTATGCTGCTTGTTATTTGAAAGTTTGTAATTAGTGCTACTCATGTTTGTCAAAATTACACAGTGATTACAATAATTACTGATCACTTGGATGAAACGTTCTTCTTTTTTGATGTTAACATATTAATAAACATAATAGCTACTGGAAAACATTAAAGTTTTTCTTATTTGCCACATAGCAAGTTAATCTTAACAGTAACTAAAACCAAAATGCCAATGGTTTTATTTCATTACTGTAGACAGTAGTGAAGTATGTTAGTATGTGCTTTATACCTGTATATTTCAATGATTTTTCATGGAATTTTTGATTTGGCCTTCAAGAAGTGTTATGAAATACAAATATATGACCAAAAACTGAGTACACAGTTAGAATCACAACACTTTAGCCTCCTTTTTAATATGACCCTGCGCTTTTGTCTCAGAATTTGTCTCTGTTAAAATGTAAGGAAGTTATGACTAAAAGCTGAGACCATAAAACAGGTCTGCAGAAATACAGACAAAATTAAATTTTTGAAAAGGAGATGTCTGTATTTGACCTGTATTGTAAAAGCTGTGTTTATTTCTTCCCATTTTTATTTGTCCTGTGTGAGCAACATCTACAGTGTAGCAACCCATAAAATGAAAACTGTTAGCATGCTTTGAAGTAAAAAAAAAAAAAAAAAAAAAAAACTTGGTTTTCATTTGGCATTGAAATCAGTCAATTCTGCAGTGATTTCCTACTTATCCCTCTTTCTGGCTTTGCAGTTATTCATGCACCAAATGCTTTTCTCCAAAGGAGTGCACAATGATTATTAACTTATACAGTGCCTTGCAGAAGAATTCAGACCTTTGACAAAATAACACATTATGGCAGATAACAGAATTATGCTTTAATAATTAAAAAAAATGTTTAAGAAGAAAAAAACTGAAATGTACTGTATTCAAACCCTTTCATTGGGACTAATCTTAAATTAGGTGCACAGAATCACCATTACAAAATTAACACACCACCCAATTAGTTCAATAATAGTGGTTGAGAATAATTTATCACGAAGTTCACAATTAAAAACAGATGCATCTGTGAAGTCCTTCAGTCAGGTAATGAAATCTGAAGCAGAGATCATGAAGTCTAAGGAGTTGTCAAAGCAAGTCAGAGATGAGAAAGCAGAGATATGGAGATAGATACAAAAAATATCAAAGGCCCTGAACATCCCTGTTAGTAGTCTACACCATCATCAAAAATGGAAGAAGCATCATACCGCACCGACACTGCCCAGGCCAGGTTGTCCCACCAAACTGAGCACTCAGAAGGAAACTGGTAAGAAATGCCACTGATCCACCAGAAAAAGAAACAAAAATCAAACTTGTTGGACTGCAGGCAAAGTCTTATGTTTGGCACAGACCCAACACAGTGCATCACCCAGGTAATACCATCCCTACAGTGAAGCCTGGGGGTAGCAGCATTATTTTATGGAGTTGCTTTTCATTAACAGGGACTGCAAAGCTTGTAAAGACTGAAGGAAGAAAGCACAGTGCAAAGTACAGGACAATGATCCCAGTGATCGCAAACACAAGGCTAGAGCTGCCCTGGAGTCGCTTCAGAAGAACAAAGTTAGTGTTCTAAAGCGGCCCAGTCAAAGTCCTGATTCAAACCCAGTTGAGAATCTGTGAAAAAACTTGAAAATTACTGCCCACAAGCAGTCTCCCAGCACCTTGAGAGCTTGGACAGATTTGCCAACAAGAATGGGCAAAAACTGCACCAAGCCAATGTCAGAACCTGGCGGACACTTATCCAAAAACACTTGGTGCTGTAATTCTTGCAAAAGGTTGTTGCACTAAATATTGAATTCAAGGGTTTCATTTATGCAAACAGCATAAAAAGTTGTGATGCAAAATTCATGCTGATTTATAAAAATTCATTTTTAGAATGTGAGATTTTGTCAAAGCTCTAAATACTTTTGCAAAACACCTTTCCGAATGGAGACACCTTTGTTTAAGGTAAAAAAAAATGCTATGCAGTAAACTCCCTGCAATCATTCACCTGCTTTTTATCATTGGAGTTTCATTGAAGGCGGGACTTGATTTGAGAAGTGATGAAGTAGGAACAAAACAGCACTGTTTCCCACAGAAACGTTAAATGCGCTTCAAAGGTTCTTTTAAAGTTTCAGTGCTGATACTTAAATATGGCACCTGAGAAGACAACAGAAGGTGCTTCATGATGTTCATGGAATGAACCTGGAAAGTCTTTAATGGCTTAGATTATGGAACAATTATGAGGAAAATAGTGTTTGTGCCACAAAAATTGTATAAAATTACCTTGACTATTATCCAGGGACCTTTTTTATCCAGGGACTGCTTTGAGATGGTGTCCATATCCAGACAGTTCCACCACTGAGTTCAACAGTGGACAACAGAAAGCGTGAGCTGCAGGCGTACATTGGATCTACCAAAGTAGAAAGTCATCCAGATGCAGGAACAACTGAGCCAACTGAGACCATATTACACTTTCCATTGCTCTTGTTTCTAGGTTTTGTTCCCATCACTTCATGTTATGCTTTTTTGGACATTCCCCTTAGATGCAAGAAGTTTCCAAAGGGCATCTATGCATAAATGACCACTTTGCAAAGCTTGTGATATACAGTTTTTCTTAAGACTAGGTCTGTGGTTTATAGATGCTATTTCTAAGTGTATTTATATCTGTGACCTTTGACTCATTTTAAATAGTCTTCCTTTGCTATATGCTGTTAGAATTTGTTGATTCCTTTAGCACATAAGTCATTCTGTCCTTATCGGGCGTTTTTCCAACCGCATTGCACATCATTTAAAAAATGTTCTAATTATGAAAATATTATCAATATTATATTTAAATGCCTATGCAAACAATTAAAATAAATAATAAAAAATAAATAATAATAAAAAACAGCCACTGTACTGCAATTCAAGATTCTTGCTATTATGTTCCAACAACTCACACGGCCGTTGTAGTGTAGTGTCTAACTTACTGTGTAAAACTACTCTATCCTATGCGGTAACACAAAACAGTCCCTTGTAATTATTGTATGTAACTGTTTTTCGGATACATAAGAGCATTATTTTTAGCTGTTTTGACCTACTCACCTCTGTAGAAACATCTGTGATTATATTTTTAGTTACATCACTTTTGGAGTCCTTGTTTACGTGATGCTATTATTTTAATAAATTAATTATTATGTAATTATTTCATCCTCTGCGTGTAATTATTTGAGTAGTCGCCTCACCTGGAAATTCACAGGTAAATCAGTTAGTAAAATGTGTTAAATCCTGCTGTACGAGGATGCTAGTTGTGCAGTGATCCACATGTAGGCTGGGCACCCCGATTTTACTGGTGTATTTATAACTGGCAACCTAAATCTATATGACTTCTCTGAAAGCAATGGCTCGAACTTCTCATCTGGGTTTTTAATTGTTTTTGTGTTTATTTCATTTTTTTTATTTTTGGTGTACAGGTGAGCTTCCCACACAGGGCCTGATTGCAGTAATTACACCAAGCTGTGCAGTGGGGGTAATGACACTGTGCTACTCTGTCATTTGGCCTCTGCGATTTTTGGTGTAAATTTAGGCTTTGTGACATGGTGGCTGTCCATAGTGAGCCTATCAGCAGCCAGCCATTGACTGCCAGCACAAAGAGAGCCTTTAGAAAATTAGGATGTCCAGGCAGTAATTAGATCTCAGAACTGGTGGCAATAGGAGGCTTTGGCAGCTTTTGGCAGCTGGGGCTTCCGGAGCTCGATGACCCTGCACAGCTGAACTTGTGATGGATTAATTAGTCACTCGTTTTTCTTTGTTGACTTTAATATATCTCCCAGTACTAAGAAGTCATGGTTGGATGTTAATTTTTCTATAATTTTTTTAGATCCAATATGATGTGAGACATAAATGTATGGCAAATTTCTGAGTGTCACAAGTCATTTGAAGCCTCACACGTCAACTTGTTTAACTGTCAGTAACAACTGGCGACATGATGCAAATACCACATAATCAGATTAAAATAAATATGGAATATGTGCTGGGTAATACTGGTTAAAGTAACTGAAATGCTCCAGGGGGGATTTCAAGTGAGTGACTTAAACCTGTGTCTTAGCATTTTAATTAGATATGTCACAATAAATGAATGATGTTCATAGCTTCTCAGAACCAATAATAGTATGGGGAATTCTTATTTAATGCAGGAATATCTTTAGTTCATCATTCACAGAAGATGAGAAATGGACAGGTTTTCATCCAGAATATGTTGTTTAAGCAATGGAATCAAACTGTTTTTTCCTCATGCAAAAATAAAAAAAGAAAATTAAGCAATCTACAATACAAATGCTTTACATTTTTAACAAAGACAAAATACTTCCAGAGTTTATTTGTTCTGTATGTGTTTTTACTGATTAAAAAAATAGAACTGGGTCAATGCAACAAAAAGACAAATACAGTATAATGAGCTGTGACTTAACAGGAATATAGAAGGGGGCAAGTCAAACTTTTTGTTAGACTTCTTTTCAGTAGGAGAATGAATAATGTTGCCAAAAAGTTGTATTCTTTCACATCCCGGGAATAAATTGATCAAAGGACCAGGAGCAGATTTATGTTTAAAAATCAGCTGAGATGTTTTAAATATCCTATGATGCTGTACTGTACTGTTATATTCAGTGAATGAAGTTTCTTTCTTGGATGTTGACGGAGGTGCAAACAGTGAAGCAGACAAACATATTTGCAGCTGAATATTTATAATGAATGTCTCTGTGGGAAAATGTGTATGGATGTGTTCTTTTTACCCTGCTCTACCCTGCTGTCCATGCAGGGTCACCTGAGCCTCAACCTGCAACTGAGACAGGTGTCTTTGCCACAGCAAACCTTCTACTGGTAACAAACAAGCAGTTTTATATTTTTGTGCCCATAAAAGTCAATTGTTCATTACCATTACCATTTGCATGAATGTCCACTCATCATACACATCCCTTCATCAAATAAAGAAATATTCATCTGTTTTAGTGAAAAAAGAGCTCTTTGTTAAGATGACAGTATAATTGAAAATATGTTTTACACTCTGAAATTCTAATGTATGGTCATATTTTCTTCTGTTTTAAGGCTTTTTTGCAAATTAATTACTCAGGAGAGGTTGTATACCTTAAGGAAAAACTGAAACCTTCAGCAGATGGAAGCCAAACCAAATGCTGCATGTCATTCACAAGGAACTTTGTTGTATCATTACAATTCTGATGCACTTTATGTGACTTTGTTCTTTAATAATTTGTCGTTTTTTTAAAAGTCTATATTAAAAAGTAAGAATGAATTTGGGCTTATAAAAAGCACAGTAAATGTTCTACAGTAGTACATCAAATCAATCAGACTGGACAATATCACATCAGTGCAGTCTCAAATATACAAAGCTTACTCCCTGTTTGATTGTTTGTTCTTCATGCACAGTTTTGTTTTTCAAGCCACACGTATGAAATTTAGCACAGAGGTAATTCTCACAGTAACTGAGGCTGCTGCATAAGCGCACCCACAGAACTACACATTAAAGATGTGTGCCTCCAAGCAGTTCTCAGCTGAATTGTAAAGATGAAGACAAATGGGCCACCTGCACACAGAACCCCCCCCCCCCACACACACACACACAAACACAAACACACACGCACATAGCATTACACATGATTTGTGAAGGTGAAGACAAACTGGCCACTTCACCACACACGCACACATGGGGGGGGTGCTGAAAGAAGCACCGAAACTGGAAAGAGGGTGTTATACATGACAAACACACAGCATTGGAAACTTTACTAACATAAGGATAATAAAGTTCGGTAATATATATTTTGTTATTACTTTTTTCCTTTCCACATTTCCACTTGACTTGGCACATCACTCTGGTCTGTCTGAATATTTTGTTCACTCCACAAGGTCTGCGGCGTCAGCATGTTCAGCAGCACTAATAATGCTTATGTATGGGTAAAGATTATATAAAGCAGTCTTTTTTATATCAAGAGTGCATATTCTATAATACAATCCTGGGTCGTTTTTGTCCTGCAGATATGGGTGATATGGAACAAGAAGCTCAATCCCATTTTACATAACATTTAAAATGTGAACTTTATGTAGTTATATGCAAGTAAAATATAACAGCTATGGAATGAATGTTCCTTTTGATCTGGAGTATCACTGTTATAAATGTTATAACGTCTGTCTCACTGCTATACTATGCACCTTGTATCTAGTTATATGAAAAGCGCCACAGTCTGAAATCCACATCCATAGTCTTTGTGGTGCTCTCATGCAATCCTTCAGTGACCTCTTGTGTTAATTTTTGGTATTAAAATAATAGACTGCAGCCCAATCTCACAACCAGCAGAGCTTGGTATCACACCCCCTTGAGCTGCGGGTTTGGATGAGGGTTTGAATCCAACTCAGGGTCTATCGATTTCGCATGTTCTTGCGGTGTTAACATGAGTTTTCTCTTGATGCTCTAGTTTCCCCCACAGTCCAATTAACTCTATTTTTATATTGTATTTTTTTTCCACAAGGGTGACGCCCACAGTGCTGAACAAAGTTCCAGAGAATGTTACAATAAAGAAAGGCAGCAGTTACAGTACTCAAACTAATTTAAAGTGGGATGTGTGGTGGTGCCAAATGTGAATCATACTCACCACTAGAATGGTTTTCTTAGTTTGGGTGGGTACAGAAGTGGTTTGCCACTGTCTGCTTCTGTGCATATCTTTGGGTTGTGAACATGAGGATAACATGCAGACCGGATTTGAACCTATGCCAGGCTGAGAAACTCTGTGCGGCACTGGCATTACCCACTACACCACCAGTTTAAAAAAACTAAAAATAAAAAGTGGATCTACTTTCTACAGCAATGCGAAGGCGCACTTGTATCTCGCTATTACTATGTACATCACTACTCTGTCATTATGGAAGAAAAACCAAAAAATATTTCCTTCATTGTAGAAATAGTTTCATCTTTATTTTTCAGTTTATTTGTATAAACTTTGCCAGTAGTGACACAGAGCTCTTAATAAGTGAGCACAGGAGGTGCAGAATTGATAAATCAAAACCAAAAGATGAAGTTAATGATTTGCAGGTATTATCAGAGTAAGAAAGCTGGCAGCTAAGGAATGGGAAACAAAAACCTCAAGAGCTGAAGAAAGGGTAAAAATCAACTTCTCTTTGTCCAAGTACCAGTGGGAGCTCAGCTGTTCTGAGTAGTCTTATGTTCAACATTGTTCCTGGGTAGGGTTTGTCTGTAACTCACAAGGAAAATTCTGTAAGACAATGTAGAACTGGTATCAACAAGGGTAAAAGTCATAGTCCAGTTTCAGACTGTGCATCTGGTGGGTGTCATACAGCAACCATCATAAGCCAATTTGTTACGTAGTGGATCTGGAGGACGTCGATGTGAAGGTGCCACCATGGGCTTCCTAGGTGACTCTGGCGGTCTGCCTCAAAGAAGTACAACGAGAGAAGACAAATGAGGACTACTGTAACTGTGAGGTCATTTAGGGTCGGGCAGGTGATGACATACAGAGAGGATCATTAAACTACTTGAACAGTTAGAAATCAGTGTTACCCATTTCTGATTTACATTTACAGTGGGATGCAGAGTGGCTTGGAGAACAGCTTGGGCCAGTGAGTAGCACCTCAGCTGGTTGGGTGTGGGTTTGAATCCAGGTTAATCTACAAAATATGTTGGCATTACCCCTGTAAAGCACAAAATATTTTTTTATCCTGGTCAATGACATTTCTGTCCGACATATTTTTCATTCGGGAACTTTTTTTCCCCCATAATAAAGAACGATAATTCTGCGCCTTCAAAGCCAGTATTCGCGGGGGGAGGAATGTGTGTATTAACCTCCCCCTATTACGGAAGAAACATTAAGTACTTTTGTAGCCACGAGATGGCAATGGTGCGATCTATTCAGAAAATGTGGACAGACTTGATATTAAGATTTCGTTTGTGTGTTATTTTTGAACGTAGTGCACTTTAGCTGGTATTTCATTGTTGTACTTGAAAGCAAGACATCAGTGATACAGTAAACAGAAATATAATGCGTACGTACATAACTGGGGGTCGATATAAAGGATAAAGTTGTCTGTGATTTTATTAATTCGTTTAGTAATAGTATTTTTTAAATTATTATTACCAAATATCCCTCAAGATCAGCCGGTTTTCCGATACAGTAATTCTGTAACATAACCATAGACTTACTTACGTTCAGGACAGAACTAGATTTGAGAGTCAGGTGTAAAATGTAATCGTAATAATCTGTATTTATCCCCTGATGATGCTGTGCTGCAGATTATCGTACACTCCTGTTTTTATTGTACTGTACAATGTTGTTTCAATTGTGCTGTATAGTGCGGTGCCTCACCGCACGCGCCGAACGGCCGTTGAGCCAAGAGGCGAGGCGGGGCGGGACTGGCACGCGAGCTGTGAGCTGCGGCACGAGCGCAGAGCGCGTCAGTTGGTTGCTGTGGTGAACTTCACCCTGACGCGGACCTTCCTGCTCTACTAAGCGAACACTGCTGGATTTTAGCTGTTTTTCGCTCCTTTTATTTATAGAACTGCGCGTGACTGTTGGAATGGAACATGGGATTTGATCGGGCGAGGAAAGGAAACGCGTTGAGGAGCGCTGCGCTCATCCCCGTCCGCTGACCGCCGCTCCGCGATTCTCCAGACGGCTCAGCAAACTGACTTTTCTCGCGCCTTTCCGTCCTTTCGCGTGAGAGAAGAAACGCAGTGAGATACGGAGCCGCTGCCGTGTGTGAGGCGCTCGCAGCCTGGGAAAATGGAGGCTGTGAGAGAGAAAGAGTGCAGTGCGCTCGGGGGGCTTTTCCACACTATCGTTGGCGACATGAAGGTAACGAGCGACAGTAAACTGACCGCAGACCAACTTTCCTCTTCCTCAGTCTCTTCTCTTAGACTCGCTCCATATTTTAAGTGCTCACATATCGCAAAGGTGAAAAAAACACCGAGGGCATCATGTCCACACCGGGGTAACACGCCGATGTACTTCTCACATATTCCTCTTTAATCCCTCACTTATTCTTATTCCATTTTTATTCCGTACTTATTGCTCACATGTTGCTCTCTTAGTCTTATTCCTTATTACTGATGTCTTCTTCTCTTATTGTTCTTTTGCTCCTCACTTATTCTGCTCTTCTTGTTTAGTTATTCCTTACCTGTTCCTCTTTTATTCCTCTTTCATTACTCACATTTTCCTGGTTTATTTGTATTTTATTGCTTATCTACTACTAGCCACTTTTCATCTTTACGTTCCTCATTTATTCCTCTTATTCTTTTTTATTTCTAATTTTTTCCTCACTTATTCATGTTTTAGTCATTTCTTTTATTCCTTATTTAACCCTTACTTATCTTTTTTTGTCATTTATTGTTCTGTTTGATTAGCTGCAGGTTGTCCTTTATTGTTAACTGTAGAACCTATTTGTTCAGTTCAATACAAGTATTTATGATATTTATTGTTAAAGTTCAGGTGTCCTAAGTGCACAGAAAATGTTAAAACTGAAAATGATGTCTATTGGAAGTACTGGAAAAGAAGGTACACAATCCAAAGGTTACTTTATTGTTTACATACCTGTTTGTCTGCTGTACACTCCATCAGTTCAACATTCAAGCTTTCAGCATTGGAGTGAAATATAAATGTTTTTATTACGTTAATATTTCAAATCATAGAAATATACAGGGAAAAACATTTCTCCAGAATTGACAACATATTCAGCAATTTTCTGCGGTTTACTTTGCTGGCGATCCCAGGAGGACTTCTTTGAAGATTGTCCTGCTTGTGATCAACAGTCCTGAAAGACCATAGGATTTATCAGTCACTTAACAGGATCTACAGCAGATCTATTAAAACATAAAGTCATAAAGTATGAACTCTTTCACTCCTCTGTCAAATGCTGTCACTGGGCCTATATACCCTATATACCCTGGAGAAACTGTTCATTTTCTAAATTGTATAGTTCTGCATTACTTAAGCTAACACAATAGATGTTATTGCTTGCTAAAACAGGGTGATTCAGGATTCCATATGAACATATTTCTGCAGTCAAGTGATTTATACCTTTTTTGCATTTTCTTTGTTTTAAATCAGTGAAATTTACCAGTTATGCATTAACAACTGCTTTTATTTTCACGTGGTAGTGTCTGTGTGCTTGTTTGCGCAGTGTGTGTGCATGTGTGGCATTTGCATGTTCATCCTGTGTCTTTGTGGATTTCCTCTGGGTAGTCTGGTTTCCTCCCACAGTCCAAAGACATAACTTTGAGGTAAAATGGTCACGTTAATTGCCCGTGGTATCTGTGTGTCTGTGTGGCTGCCCTGTGATCGGCTGGCATCCTATTTGAGGTGTAAACTGTATAGCTTTGAGCCCAGTGGTTCTGGAGTGGGCTCCAGATCACCACTCCCCTAACCTGGATAAGTGCTTACTGAAAGTGTGTGAATTTTTTTTCATAAGAGTGCACATTTTGAGGATTTCTCATGTTAGTAAAACCACAGTGTTATCTTTAGCCTTCAAGCAGTTTTTGAGCACAGATTTTCACAGGAAATTTCTCAAAAATTGGTGTATCAAATTTTTATAAGGATTAAAGTTTGGCAAAAGTTAAAAAAAAAAACATTGTTAGCATTCAATTGTAGATAGTTAACTAAATTTAAAAGAAAATGCTCTAAAAACTTATCCTTTTTCATAATCAGTTTGATAAATGCTTATTCTTTCCCCATTGTTATTTCCTGTATTTGCTTTTTTGTTGTTCAGTTAGCTGTTTAAAATGCACTTGCTGACTGGATCATGTAAGCATAACTCCTTAAAGCATTTTTATACAGTACCCTATGCAACAATGTGTCTGAAGACCCAGGGATTATGGACCCACTGAGTCAGTCTGCTCTTCCTGGGTTTGTTACAATAGCCCAGCCTCCCAACTGACAGGTGTTTCCTTGGCTTCCTTATCAGATGTCGTGTGTTTCCCGTTGCTTTGCCCCAGAGTCGTCTGTAGATGCCCTGCTTATGTAGGGAAGTGGGTGTACAAGGGTTTTACATGCCAACTTTTTTTAAAACCATGAACTAAGGTTTGGTTTTTCTCACCACTCAAGACCCTCTTACGGTGTATGTAAGATATGTAAACAAACAGACAATTCCAGTGTACTTCACAGCATGCAGCTCTGGTTACAGAGCACTTCCTTAGTTTCAACTGATTTGTCTTGTAGTGAACTTTACTGCCAAGATACAGGTCTCTCTTAGACCGACACAAGACTGTGCAGTTTTCCACTTTTGTATCTAGCAGATGATTCAAGCATATTGTCCCCATTTTTTTCCTCCTTGCTACAATTTAAACCTTGAGCTTCATAACAGCGGCCATTTATCTCTGTCCTCAGAACAGCTACCCAGTATGGGAGGACTTCATCAGCAAGGCTGGGAAGCTGCAGTCTCAGCTTAGGTAAGCTACACCTGCCATGCACATCCTCTCAACTCTCACAAAACTGAGTGCAGTGTCTGCTGTGACAGACTGTCCCAGCAGGGCAGCTGTTCATAGCAAGACATAACTACACTCTCAGTATCGCAGCATTCACCACAACTTCAAAACACAGTGTATGGCCATTTCAATTCTTGAAACTATCCTCAAGGGGTGGGGCATGTGATTGATTAGGACACAGAACAAAAGAGGAGAGAGATGCATAAGGTACAATACAACAGCCTTAGAGTTAAAGGTTTGCAGTAGTACAGCACACAATTGCATACTGTGTTTAATGTATGTAGTATCTGACTTTGTGGACTTGAAAATGTTGTAAATAATTCAGCAGTTGTCACTGGAGAATTAAACACTTCCAGCTGCACTGCATTTCTGTGCCTGCAACTTTGCCATCCAAGAAATCCATGAGACCAACACTATCTCTCTGGCAACACTACCCTCACTGAGGAATGTCGGTGGCATTCAAGGTGATATAAAACCAATGTGGCCTTGCCCTTGACTTAAAGGAATGATCCTACTGAAATCTGCAACACATTTGTCTATATAACAGTTTACTTTTGCCCAAAGTACAGTATTTGCACAAAAATATTTAGTTAAGCCTGGCACTTGGTTCTGCAGTGTAAGCCACCTTTTGGCTAATATTCCACTGTGTCTGCCTTTAAGTGATGGAGAATAACGGACAAAACAAATGCTGATTTTTTTTTTTTTTTTTTTTTTTTTTTCCCCAAACTACTGGAGCAGATCACCTGGTGACTTTAGTGCTATTTTTGCAGGTCTGCTCTTTGTTCAGTAATAATATTTTTCTTGTGTAGATGAGACAGGAAAATACAAGATGGCTTTCATCTCTAAGAGCAACACTGCACAATTCCAGTGTATGAAACAGACAGCTTCAGTGTGTGGAAGAGACCCTTCTGTAATCTACTAAAATGGTTCTACATCCTTGTGCCCATGGTAGTTAATTTCATACTGGCCAAATATCATCTAGTTTGTGTCTAAAACAGATCTATGATTTAACTCACTTAGAATTTTCGTCTCTGGCTTGTTTGTGTGAATAAAAGAAAATGGTTCATTCAGGCTCTGACCTCTGGCCAGAGTTATAGCTTTCTACTGTATGCTTTGGTCATGGTTTAACCATGGGAACACAAGGCTGGAAAGAGATTTTTTAACTATTACAATAATGTAGCTTTGGATATGTCAGTCCCAGAATTACTTCTTTTGCAATGCTTTTGTGAAAGTTACTTGTATACACAGTGATAATTAAGCTGACAGGCATGAACCTGTCACACTTAGAGATATACAGGTAGTCTAATGAAATGTCTCGATCCAAGTCATCACTATGGCAGCTAGCGGGCAAAAGAAAGCAAGGTAAATTTGCAGAAGCTAATTGATTTATTGTACAAACAACTTTAGCATGTCCAGTGTTTTGTATTCATTTTTTGTTGGTTAGTCAAAACTGATTTCTTTCCCTATTGCCATTTGTATTCTAGAATGACTTTCAACAGTGATTCCATTTTCTTGTGTATTGTAAATAAAGGCTTTCCTGAACACTACTTTTACAAATATTTCTAGTTATGAGCCAATATAGTTTTTACACTGAAATTCACATATAACAATTCAGCTCATAGTTAAGTGACTTATGAGAACACAAATTTCAGTTCATGTCTGTACTTAAAGACCAAGAGCTTTGAGGCACATACAATGCACCCCTGTGCTGCCAAAGAAGAACGAAACAAAATTTTAAAAAAGAGATAATAATATTTCCATAAATTATAAGATTTTCAAGAATGAATTACACTTGTTATGCCAGGGAAGCTTATAGAGCCTTGGCCACCACTGTTGCCCCCTCTACTTTTGAATTGTTGTGGGCTAAACTGTGCCATATTTGGCAGACTTAGTAGGAGAAAACCTCACTGTATTCCATTCTCCCTCCCTAACTGATGTGGATTTGCCTTAGACTCCCTCTTTCCTGGTCACAAGAAAATAGGCACCAGGTTCGTGATTCTAGGTTTTCCACCATTCTGTAGCACTGTATTATTTGTAATCAGCATAAGAAATTGCTTAAATTGCCTTGGTTTACCATGTTTATAAATCACATTTTCTGAACTTTGCAGACCCTTTATTCTTTAGAAAAATTATTCTGGTCCTTAACACAGTTGAAGTATATACAAAAGACAGTCTTTTTGGCTCTCTACTCCTAAACATTGGATCTGAAATGAAATATCAACTATGAACTTACAGTGTACACTGCCACCTTTATTTTGAGGGTATTTACATATATATTAATTGAAGTGATTAGCCGTTTTTCCACATGATATCCCATTTTTAGGTTACCAAATGTGGCATTAATGAGCCGACCAGGTTGTATGGTTTGCTCTGCCCTTGTTTGTGTGTGCGTATGTGTGCGTGTGACTGTTTCTCTGACCATCTTTCCCCATTTCACTACCATTTCAGAGCAACAGTGGCTGCAGCTACTGCCTTCCTTGACGCTTTCCAGAGAGTGGCAGACCTGGCCACCAGCACACGAGGTGGGTCATGCCTATGTATATCTGGATATATGTGTGTTTTACTTGTTGACGTTTCTGATGATTTTGACAACAAACCCTGAAAAACAGACCTTGCGAGGATGGCATTATAAACAAACTGGCCGTTTTAAAAGCCAGTTTTTGAATGTTAACTTTTTTTTTTGCATTCCTGCTGTATTGAGGTGATGATGGGAGTTTTTTCTTAAAATGAGAATGTGGAATCCCTACAGTGATTAGTAAAGAAGTGTATGTTTGTGCGTACGGCTAGTGTTTGTTTCATTACACGTACATCTATGTGTGCGAGGAGAAGTTGCTGATGACAACAGCCCTATGCCTATGCTAGCTGCAGGAAGGTGTGTCAGGATTTTTTTATGTCCAAAACATATCCTGCCTGGTATGTAGATTTAAGTAGGAGGCCAAAGGGATGTTTGTTTTCATCACATCAACTACTATAACAAGCTAGAGAGTTTGGTGGTAATCAAAGCTGCACTCATGGTCAGTCAAAGAAAGGAAGGTTGATGTGGCCAGTTATCTTGGCCAATTTTGCTATTTTAATTGCAGTATAAATATTTTATCATTATCTATTATATAACAACTATTTATAACTATTAATATATATATATCGTAATTTATGATTATTAATTACATTCATGCATAATTTACACAGGATCCAAGGAAGTTTGTTGGACTAGTACATTGTAATGGATATTAAATGGCTTTCCTGCTTTTAAAATCCAATGTTTATATTTGATTATATTATGTTATGTATAATATTATATAGGCTGCTGTCAAGGTTTCTTGCAGATATTCTTTGCAGTGAAACTGCAAACTATTATGTTTAATAGTTGTTGCTTTGCAAGTGATGGTAATTTGAATTATGTGTACCTTTCCTCCATTTCTACATTGTTGCATTTAGGGTATAAGTACTGCAGCTTATCTTTCTACCTTACTAACGCCTTTTTAAGGGCTTTTTGTGTGCAGCTGTGAAAGTAAACAATAGCAAAAAAACTACTAGAGACTAAGGGAAAACAAAACAAGACTTAGTACATAAACTACATAAAAAATATTTAAATTTCAAAACATAGGTGGCTTTATTCATTCTTCTGCCCTACATACATTTTTTTTTCATTTTGTTTTTGCAATCACAAAGCAATGGGAGTGTACATCCGATAACAGGTTGCCTTTGCGTGTCAGCAGGGTAAGCAGAGTTAGGTATGTGGTGTCACTGAGTTCCTGTGACGTTTGAAAAAGCACAGAGCCGCCCTTTCTTCTGTAGAAAAGACTAAACTTAGATGAGTCAGTCTGCTGCAAGGTGAGCTTCTGGACAAGTGTGGCCTTGCCCGTCACAAGGTTTTGTTAGTATTACAGGGATGCGTTACAGACACACCCACAACGTCATTGTTGATGTTTATTTGCCCTCTGTTTTGTTCCTGTTTTACGTGCACTAGATTGGGTGTTTTCTGGAGATAACGTAGTGTTTGACTCAGAGGATGACGCTACCAGGCAGTGATGTTTCTGTTTTCCCCATTGCTCTGTTTATTCCCCTTTTGCAAACACAATGACGCAACATCAGCAGGGGAAAAGTCTCTAAGTTACACCTGAGTTTACGAACCAGTTTGTTCCAAAAGGATTTGTTTCTTGTACTGTAATATAAATACAAGGAACGCGTACTAAATTGCACTTTGAACATTCAATGGTTTTTGGATTTTCCAAAAATTGTCCAAATCATTGACCCCACATTTTTGTGACTTGATTGCCAAGAAACTTAAATTTTGCCATCTATTTGTTAAGTCATTATTAGAATACATTGTATGTATTTCTAGGTTTTTTTTTGAAGTACATTTTGGTCTGTGTTCTCTTGTTGTTCTGTATATTTAAATACTTAGAACAACAGCGATGGACTTCTTCCCACTACCCACTGTCCATTGGCGATACCTGCGATAAATATTATACGTGCTTTTGGATAACATGATAATATGGTTATAGTTAGACACAGAGTATGAGCAAGTGATGGAATAACAAAGAGCAGTTAGTGGACCTGCTGCCAGTATTTGGTGATGGGGTGGGCATCTGAGCGGTGTGTTCACCTGCACGTCAGTCATCCTCAGTGGTAGCATTGTAGCTCAGTTTTGCTCAGTTGTTTTAGTGTAGGCTTAGATTTTATTGCTGTTAACTCTTAGATTGAGTTAATTTCTCTCTGTTAGTAATACTGTGTTTACTTGATGTTGACTAATATAGGACACCTGCACTTTGGATAGAGTTTCTGATTTTGAAATATTCAAAACATCAAGTGACTCAAGGGTACATCACTGTTGTGTCCAGGTGCAGTACAATATACAACATATAAATTGAAATGAATGAAGAATAAGCAATTTCAAGGCCTTTTTTTTAAAGATAAGGTATCCAAAGTAAAAAGTAATCTTATGTACCATAAATGCTTTTTAAAAACTTGAACGTTGTCTGAATTGATTGTAAAATTGAACTGTCCAATACCTGAAATTGGCAAAAAAAAGGAACAGTTTTCAGGTTGTGAATTTATAGATTATTTTGAGTGAGTTGCTGATTTAATGAGTTGTTTGTGGGGAAAAAAACCCAAATTGTTAGCATAAGCTCATTGTGTCAAACTGTAGCTCACTGTACTGCTGGCAGTTACTGTTAATAGGAGACAAGACTACACCGGATATACCCTAAATGGGATGCCAGTCTGTTGCATTATTATTTGCTTGTTCATTTACAATATGTGTCCAACTTGTCCAGTTTGTCTCTCTTAGACTTTTGCAAGAATTTTGTCTGGCAAAAAAGTATCTGATGTCCCTTTCTATATCAGATGAATGATTTAATAATGATATTATGTCTTAATAAAACAGTTGATGTTCTTGCATTTTACAGTATATTTACCTTTTTCAATTTAGAAATTGAAAATTCAATATGTCACAGATCACAAAATCATTGGGGCCTTGGACAAAAAAGGTTGAACACTTCTGACCTACCTTGTTTTTGGTAGTGTTTCAGGTGTTGAAGTTCTTTAATAAAAATAAAAACACAATGAGAATTATAGATTTTGGAAAAAATTCTCAGTGGGAACTGTCATGAGAAGTTCATACCTGTAAAAGGGAAATAAGCATGTTTGGGGTGAATTGCTCCGACTGTAAGAATAAGAAACACATGAAAATATTACATTTTGGTAGAATTCCCATGAGAAGCACCTCACTCTTTTAATTGTCTGTTGTTAACTGTGAAGTCACTTTTTCCACATAACTATTTCCAATTTAGTTTTATTGTGTACTTCCAGCAAACTAGAGAAATGTGGCATAACTGGTATCGGTTTCTTTGGATGTGACTCTTTACATTTCCTTCAGGCAAGTAATTTAATATAGTGATTCTAAAAATGTGTGGTTTTCGCTGCAGGGAAAATTGTGGAAATTGTGGAATAGCTTACTTGTCTGTGCTTGTCTGCCTCTACAGATTTGCACCCTTTGACATTAAATGTTTGGTATAGCTATGTATTAACTGTAAAACAGAAATATCTTGATTTTGAACAGATGAGAGAAATAGTAAAGTTCTCCCTTAAAGCACGAAGCCTGGGGTTAAGTATTCCTCAGGACTGAGTGTTGCTATGGTGAGGAGAGTGATGTCATTGGCTCCCACAGAGGTGCAGTGGACAGCTCCTGTCTGCTTTGGAAACCTCTTCAGCCTGTCCTGTTGCAGCCTTCTGTCATCAGCGACCCTGAGGGAAAAGCTCTGCTGCTGCACATAGCCAGAATGGAGAAGTAAGGCTCTGATTGGCTGGGTACTCTGTCACCATGGCGCCTCATGCCTGAAAATATGTCCTTTTCAAAGCACTTGAATGGCGCAGCAGGGGTACTACCAAAGGTTGAGCCCCTTTGTCAAGACCAGGATGAGTAAAGCAGGGGTGTGCACAGCATCCTGCCAGGGCCGTTAAGTGGCAATATACATGCTCGCAAGTCAGAAATCCTGCATCAGCCAACTGTTTAATTCCCTGTGGTTATTACAGGGGATTATATAAAACCTTTTGAGAACCAGAAGATTTGGTAACCTAACCAGTTTTGACGACTATCTGGAAAATGGGGAGGATGGCAAGGAGGGGACTTGGGTACCTGTCTGGCCATAGCCCAGGGAGACAGACAGTCCACCACTAGGTTCAGATGTCCAGCTTGGATGTCACTGGACACCAGTGCACATTTCTCTTATGCAGGCTGGCAGGAGACACATGTCGCTCTCATCCCAGCATTAACTGTTCCATGTTAGGACCAACAGGAGGCCAAGTGAAAAACAAACAGTCGGTTAAAATACCAAGGCTGTAGACTCCACAAATGGTTTCAAGATAATTGATTTCATGACAAAAATAGTGATCCAAAAATGCTTATAGCTTTTTTTAAAGAAAATCCCGCATACTGCTGTTTCTGTATACATAGCTTGATAATCCGCATGAGGAATATCAAAAAACAGGTGACATTAACCATTACACTAGAAGTCAGCTGTCAGTTTGTGAAGATTTCAATACTCTGTGCAGTGACTGACCCACCTTTCTTTTTTTCACAATTCTTATAATGTGAACAGGAGATTCTTTTTTTCTGCTGTGGTTTTCCATACTGCTTTCTGCTTTTCAGCTTGAGAAAAAAATGGTTGAATATTGCTGTATGCTCTATGATGGATTGGTGTTCTGTCCAGTTTGTCTTATACAATAGCCTAATGTACCCTGCTTCCAGGATAGGCATCAGACCAGATGTAGGTAAATGTGCTGAATGGCTCCTGATGATGTTATTGTTGCTGAGTGAAGTGCTGAAACATGAGTCAGCTTCAGAAGTGCAGATATCTTTCAGCCCAGTTTTCATTCATTTATTTACAGTCATTTTTGTTACATGCATGGTTATATACCTGTTTCAGGGCAAGCTTTGGGGTTCCATAGCCTATCCATGCTTAATTTCCTTGGTGAAAACATTACTTCAATTGCATTTGAACTGAATGGTTGACTGGTTTGGGTGCTTGATTGATTGGCTGATACTTGACTAATCCCTGCAGGAAAATGTATATGATTCTTATATACAAATATGTTATTCAGATTGTTTTTATACTTGGTTCCAAACTGTCTCCATAAATGTTAAATTTCCAAAAATGTCAACTTTCTTTATGTTAAAGCCCTTTTAAAATTCTGGGTTGTACTTTCAGTTTTTATTTAGCCTATTCAGCGCAGTAAAAAACTGCATTTAATTGAAGGTAAATGAAGTTCCTGCAGGCATTTGCTAACAAGACATTCAGCCACTGCAGGAGTGACATAGTTTACACACATAGTTTAGTGTGTGTGTGTGTGTGTGTGTGTGTGTGTGTGTGTGTGTGTGTGTGTGTGTGTGTGTGTGTGTCTGTGTCTATGGACTATGCTCACTGGGACAAGTTGGCAGAAGGAGCTTGCCATGGACACACTCTTATTTTGATAAAATAACAGAACAACAACTACCACCTTACCCTCTTTTTACTGCATTTTTACTGTGAGCATCTCAATTACTAAGATAAATAAGAAACAACTAGAAATAAGATTTCACTATTGTCCTGCAGTATTTTTATGTTTACCTATCTAATAAAATATGTTGTAATGACCCTGTTGAGCACTGTTTTGGTTAGTGGCTCACTATGAATGTTTCCTGATTAGAAACCATTAGTTAGTGTAGTTGGGTTGATTGAAAGAAGTGTATCATTGCAGCTTTGAAGGGTTATTTGCCTATAAACTGCCTTTAGTGCTGTTTTCCTTTTTGTACATGAAATTTGACATGATGTTAATGGTGTGTACATTGTTGCAGCAAGTAGCAGATTTGGCATTGTATGCTTTGGCTGTTGGACTGGACATAGGTCAGTCACCACTCATTCTGTGCTTGTCCTCCCCCAGTTTGCCTACGGTTTCTTCCAAGTGCTTCAGTTTCTTCGAACTGTGCAAAACAGATGTTTCAGGTGAATTAATAAGTCTGCCTATAGTAGGTGACTGTGTATGACTTCCCTGCGGTCGACTGCCATTCTTTCCAGGGTCTACCTTGCCTAGCCTAGCCTAGCATCCAGTACTTCCAAGATTAGCTGCAGACCACTGAGCTCTAGTGATCTACTACTACTACAGTTGGCCTCACAAAGTATCGTGTTGGGGTCAGTTTTTGCCGTGTAACTTCAGGCTTGGATTAAGTTCAGATTTTTTTCCTAAAAATTGAAAATTAATTATGTATGCTTTAAATTTGCATTTATTTTTATTAAGTGAAATCGATTGTTAATTATGTGTGCTTGCTTTTGCTCTTGTCTGTTTGCAACAATATTCCAAATACCAAACTGTTTGCTATGAAGGACATAAACTAAAAACTGAGGGAGAATATTCAAAATGCCAAGTGAGTTGGGGACAGCTTTATTATGGAGACATTACGACCAAGAGGTAAAAAAAACTCACTGGTGACATACAGTCTAGGAGTTGTGATGCTATTTTGACTTATGATAGCAAGAGAACTGGCTTGTTTTCTCTTCAGCAACATATGACCGTTTAGGCAGGTTACTATCTACTATCTCAGGTTCTCAACAACTGGGCCACAGACTGGAACTAGGCTGCAAATGTTGCTTTGTTGATAAGGAAACGATGAAGTTGTTATCCAGTTCCTATAGTTGCTGATTCTTTGTTAGTGGTTGCAATCATGGGCTCCTGATGAGGTGGTTTCTGTTAGTCACGAATTCTAGGCTGCAGGTGCTCTGTCCAGGGTGATGGCAGCATGGGGGACTGGTACTGGTTGTAAAGAAAGACAAAAAATACAGCTCATGAATACATCACTTGTGATCATCTACTGAAATGCAAGGCTAAAGTAATGGGTTTCCAGTCTAGTTTTAAAGGCAGCGACAGAAAGGTCGTGATTGACTGTAGTAGGTACTGTTTTGCAATTTTGGTGGCCTGATGGCTAAACACTCTGTCACCTGGAGTTTTCATACAGATCATCTTGACTATGCTCAAGTCAAAACACTATGACACAACATGGCTTGTAGTTAGTGTGGAGCTCAGTGATATAAGATGGTGCTAGATCTCTGAGTACATTGTACGTTAAAGGAGGTATCTTGAAGTTGCATCTGTAAGTAACGGGTAACCAGTGATACGTGGACTAATTTATTGTTAAAGAGCTGCACCAAGCCATAAACTGCACTCATTGTCAAAGCATTTTGAACACATTTGTTATTATTTTTACATTAGATTTATAGCACAACTTCTGTTACAGGCTGTGTGTGTGTATGTTTGTTGTAGGTGTTGAAATGTACATGATGTAAAGCCTGACATAACAGATGTGACTGTGGTAGTGTTTGGAGGTTTAAAAATGTTCATCTGATTTTAGGCTACACTATAGTCCAAGTTATATTGAATTGAATTGAACACACATCAAGGAAAACCTGTTTTTTTTTGGTATCATCACTGATGGCCACCCTGATTCAGGCATTTAGATACATGTGGTACTTCTTAATGTAGCTAACTAAGGCATCTCGTTTATATTTTATTGCTGATACAAGCTGAATGCTTAAAATCTCAAACAATAAGAAGCTCAGATTTTTATATTGCTTGGTATTTCATGAGAGTAATTACAGTGGTTTAGCCAAACTTCTAAATATGTTCTGTTGTTTACAAAACAAGCACACCATTTTGGTTAGTTATGCTCCAGACTGAATTGGCCGATGTGTTACTTGTAAAATTAAGAATAAATTTGATTTAGAGATTACTAAAAATATCTCTGATGCTAAATTTCACAAGTGAGCAGTGTGTGCTAGTACTGTGTTGAGCTGTGATTTATATTACAAATGGTTTTTGTGGTGTCTGCTCAGTTAAAATTTCAGGCAGTGAGCGCCTTGCTAGCCTCAGCTCAACAAGAAGCTGTCATTGAATTATTAAATGGCACAACTCTGCAGGCAAACAGAAAAAAAACATAAGCTATCCTTCATCCCACAGCTGCAACAAGGCTGTGTTCATTTATGTTCATCAAACAGCATTATTTACCATGGTTGGGGAAAGAAGGCTTCACCTTCTGCAGGCAAAAGAACACATAAGGGTTGATGGAAGGAAGGCAGAAGGACAGCAGTGCAGCAGATTTCTCACCATGTCTCATCCTGGCCTATTGCTCTGAATCCTTCAAACTAAAAAATCTCACTCATCAGGGTTTACCTAATTTACTAATCTGGTGTTAGTGTTAGATAAAAATGATCAACTACCTGAAACTGCTTAACATTTAACTCTGTTAAAAGTTAACTGGTTGCAGTGGTTATTTTTTTTTTTTCCTTATATTTTCAGTGATTCAGTGATAAGCATAGTAGGTGTGGCAATACAAATACGCATAACAATACCACGAGTCCCCAACTGATTAACTTTTGAGTAATGACCATTCTTGTTGTTACAGCCGTTTTTGAGAAGTGTTTCCTATTTATTTTTTTCATAAGTTATAACTAGAATAAGGACACAGTGGCACAGTAGGTTATGCTTTTGCTTCACAGCCCCTGGCCTGTTTGTTTCAAGTTCATATCCCACTCAGAGTACATGAAGTTTGCATGTTTCTCACCATGTTTGCAGCCCTCATGAAACAAAAATAACATGAACAGAAGAAGGCAGTAGTTAACCACTTATGTTCCTTCCTTGTTATGAACACCATACCAGCGGTCATTATGAGTTGGTTTCACCTTGATGGTCCTTCCATTTCATAATTGGAATACCAGTTCATACTTTGTGCTAAAGCACCACCTGATGTGCCAACAGATGAGACTTATGAATAGTAAGTGCTGCCTTAAGTTTTTCAGCACTATGCTCTGACGCTGGTCAGGGTTCTTTATTCTGCTTTCTTATTTACAAGTCCTGCACTGTTCCCAATCAAAAAAACCTCACTGCTACCTCCCACTTAACAGAACAGTCTAGTTTCTGACTGTTGTAATTTTCCTTTAGCAGACTTTTCCCAAGGTGACGTACAACTCTGAGTAAATAAAAGTGCATTTCACCAACAGACAGAGATACACAGATACAGACGCGCAATTCTTGAAGCATAGTTACTCAGTCCGATGCCAGTGTTTGCTGATGCACATTACACAAGTAGCTGATAATAGATTTAATGACAAGCCCTTGGCCATCTCTGTGTCACATTCACCTTACAGACTTTTCAAGTAATAAACCAACTGTCAGTTCCATTTATTTTCATAAATAGAGGATCCCCTATCTGCAGGTATAAGTATATATGTATATGTAAATGTACAAAACCCATATTCCTTTGTATGTGTTCCTCTATAATTCACTTTTGAAACAAAAATATGTTTTAAGTATTTTTTTCCTCTGCTATTTTGCTTATATTAAATGTTTGGATTGACTTAGTTTTTTGGAACTTTCTTATTTTTCACAAGTTTAAAAGAAATCATTCACATTTGTTGTTTTCACTAATGGCTACTTAAGTATTTAATCTCTCTCTGGTATTCAGCATGCTGTGAAATGGTTAGCCTCACCATAACAGTGTAATGAACCTGGCTCAGCAAGAGGCTGTCTGTGCTCATTGCTTCTCTCGGCCATCTGCCATGGTAACAGAGCCTCTACTAGTTGGACTGTTGAAGGACGAAAACCCATGCAGACACATGGTGGAAAGGAGCACAATGAGAAGCGAGTACATTTCCAGTGGAAGGAGTCCCCTAGTGACAGCCTAAGATGTTTGGCTTGTTTTCTTTCCCTTTCCATTCTCTGATTGTTGTCGGCTTAACTACAGCGCACCCAGTTCAGGTTGGTGAAGCACAGCCCAGCTTGGCAAAAAAATAGGGATGACTTACCCCATTACTTACTTTCTGTAAATGTTGTCTCTTTTCAATGGTACCGATTCAGACTGAATTATTCACATATGGTCCATGGCATCCTGTGGCCTGAAAGAGAAAGGGTATTTCTGTTTTGGAAAACAGCTTTGTCTTTTCAAAAGTGAAGTTAACTTCTGACCCCAGTGACTGTGTTCTAGCATGGATATGCTTTTTCCATGAGGATACTGGGCATTTTAATAAATCCTATTAAATCCTCTCTTGTCTTTGTCAGCAACTGTGCTGTCCTGCCTGTAGTCTACAAACCAAAGCTGCGCTTTCTACTGGTTCTGCCTCAGCAGCCTGCCTTTGCCAGAGTTGTGTTAAACACCCAGAACTTGATTGCCGTGCGTTCTCAGTATACCAACCCAGCATATGCTGTATTTTCACCATGTGCTCAGAATTGTGGAATTCTTCATCAAATGTATAATGACTAGAAATCCATTAGGTTTCATTAGCTCATGCTATAGTACAGATTACTCACTGTCACCTACCCAGTGCCACCCTTGATGTAAGCACACACCAAAACACATACTCATCTGGTTTAGAAGATGATTTGAAAGACTATCAAATCTGGTAGATGTACTGCCCATTTTAGTGTCCAGAGCTTCATTCAAAAGTTCAGACATGGGATCAAGTGCCTTGTTCACNCCCCCACCTTGGTTTAGAAGATGATTTGAAAGACTATCAAATCTGGTAGATGTACTGCCCATTTTAGTGTCCAGAGCTTCATTCAAAAGTTCAGACATGGGATCAAGTGCCTTGTTCACATATATTCTTTTGAATCACAGGTAAACCACCTGGAGAGTTTAATTAAATGTATTTAAAATGCTGTTCTTATTTAACATCCTTTGGATGTTTTCTTGCTTTGTTTATCATTTGGAAAAAAGAAAAGACTTACATTAAGATGATTGATTTATTGTTACGACACTTCAGAGCAACTCCTGCTTCTAGTGCATTTAGTTGTCATAAACTAAAACTTGCTGAAGTCTGACTGAACGGAAACTTAAAAACTGCAAGTCAGCTGCAAGCCAAAATGAAGCAATGCACACCTAACTTTGTATTGCATCTGAGTTACAGATTTTCGAAGATAAACACATTCTGAGGTTTTTTTTTTTTTTTTTTTTAACAGTTGGTCCCTGTTTTTAAAGACTTTTCACTAATAAAAACTTTTTTCAGAGAACTTTCTCTTTTTTAGGAAAAAAAANTTTACAGTTGGTCCCTGATTTTACAGACTTTTCACTAATACAAACTTTTTTCAGAGAACTGTCTCTGTTTTAGGAAAAAAAAGTAGACTACCATACAAAGTAAAATCACTTGCCAAAGCATGACCCAGTGCACCAGTGTAGAAAAATATGATGACCCTTCATTATATGAGCTATTGATGTAAATAGAATAATTTTACACTTGCACTTAACCCATTCACCATGGCTATCAGAGATCATGTCACACTGAATGGCTCTCAGAAGAAACAGCTGTGAGTGCAGAGTTTCCTGTATGGTCTGTCTCTAATTTGCATTTGCAGACCAGGAATGACAGGGCTCCATCTGCAGTGAGATGCTTTTTAATGATATCAGGAATCACAGTGCAAATGGTGATTGTGAGAGTTTTTTGAGAGTTCTTTTCTAACCAGACAGTACTAATACACAAGTCTCTTACTGAGTATTTGTGTCTGAAAGCCATAAAAAACATTACATTATTGTCACACACTGTGCTTTATGACTAAGTAGGAGCTGCCCTAAACAAATTTCCACTGTAGTGATACTGCTGGCTAGAAAAGATGCTCTTTACATAGTGGTTACACATAGACCGCCTTGTTTTCTATACAATCTTAGCCCTTAATCACTTAATGCTGCCCTGGGTTAAGTGGTTCTCCATTATTAATTAGCCTGTTAAATTTATTATATAAAAATGCTTGTGGAGTAGATGAAGATAGTGGATAGTAAAGTCAGACTTATTGTATGATGATAAATATACAGAACCCACATGTTTTGTTTCTTCTTAGTCTAAATACTGTTTAGAAGAATTGTCCAGTTGTGATTAGACATTTTGTTGTACAGGTATCCCTCCAGATATGAATGTTACAAGTTTTCGCATTTCTGGGCAAAATTAATTAATGCCCTTTACTGAGGTACGACCAAATATGAGTAACAGGAGTATTTATGAGTAACAATCATAGGGGAATTTTCAAAGTCATATTCATAATTATAACTCCAACTAATGAGATTTTACGTTATGAGCCGTTTTCCTGGAATGCATACACCTGTAAATAGAGGGATGCCTGTATTAGACACCCACTGAGCTGTTCGTATGGGGCAGGGTATGAATGTGAAATGAAATTAAACTTTGGGACAAGCAGGAATGTGATACTTGGGGAGACAGATGGAGACTAGAAGTGGAAGGGTGGCAGTTCTCACAATAAGTACTCTCAAATGCTTTGAGCACTCTGGGGCTCATTCCTTCATGACCCAACACCTTGTCAATATTCAGTCTCTTCAGTCCAATCTGCACCTGGGCCTCGGTGACGATCAGGGGTGGTTGGGTGGGTTCAGGTTCTATTGTTGCCTTGCAAGAAATCAGGAAACGTGAAGGCCACGGTGGACACGGCTGAATTGAACTTATTGAAGAACAGACTCAGTTTGTTTGCTCACTCCACAGTTCCTGCTATTGCCTCCTACAAGGAGCCCATGAACTTCCCCGTAACCTTCCCATATCTCCTTAAAGTTATGCTCAAACTTTTGCTACAGTTTCTAGCCAAAGTTCCCCTCTTACGGAGCCTTCTTTATGTCCCACTGCACCTCCTTAAACCTAACTATTACTTGATCGCAATTCCTCCACCTTCATGTGCAGAAGTCCCTTCAAGTTTTTAATGAGCCACAATCTATTGTTGAGGAAGCAGTACACTTTTTTTCAGTGTACATCCTGTGTGCTCAGTTTTTATGTAAAATACCCACATACATACTACCAAACTACTCCCAAACCTTTCTAAGGCTTTGGTCTGTGATCAGAATTGAATGCTTTCTTTTAAAATAAGGTGAAGCTTCTCTGCTTCTGACCTTGGTGTTGGTGGTGATCTCCACTGCACACTTTCTTGCTGTGACATGGCAACAATGATAAATTCTGCTGTATGTCTATGAGATTCCATGAACTTATCATGCAAGTCCTCTCCAATTCAGTTTAGATTGGAAGTTTTCTGTGTAGGGCAGCCTTGGGGATAGGAGGGTCCATTTGCCCCCAAAAGAAAGTCAGTCCAGTCACCTAAGGCTCTGCAAATACAGTAAGGGAACCTCCATATAATACAGAATCTCCTGACACAGCCCACAGGTGTGCATTCCTGAGCTAATAGTTTTGTAATATGAACTTTTTAAAGTTGTACAGGTTGCTTAAGAGAAATTGTTTGGGATCAAAGTAACTTTTGCGTGACAGGACGTATATGGCTTAGGTCTGGTCAGGTATAAAAAAACAACTTTTGACACTTACTGTTTATTTAAACTGCAAAATATAATAAACCATTTCCATGTAAAAAGAATACTAGGCACCATGCACTTCCTTTCTCTGAGCACTAAAGATTAATATTAAATGTCCGTTTGAGTGTCAGAGTGACAGTGGTGTAATGACGCTGTATACAGTGCCATTGGTAGGAAATCTAACCTTACTGGCTGCTCTCTAGTCTTTGTTCTTCCTGAAAAATTGAGGTTAAAAATGACTACAGTCTCTCCCCCTTTTCAATGATTCATTGTATTGTTCACTGAAAATGTTGTAAAATCTTGATATCCCCTCTTTTGCTGCAATCAGCCTATGACCTCATAATTGAGTGTGGCTGCAGTGTTTCACATGCCTACCTGCTAAATGTAGAGCTTTTACCTTTTTAGAGGTGGTTCTGGAAAGATACTAGGATGGAAGATGAGTACTGAGTTTTAGAAGTCCGTGATGGAGTCAGATATGGATTTATTTTTGAGGTATGCTTTTGCCGCCAGTAGGGGGGTTTCAGCCATGGGGAGCCTTTCAAGACCCTTCAGAAGGATGACAGGAAGAAAATAGTGAGGACAGAGAAGGAGACAGAGAGTGTGTTCCAAGACATTCCCTTCGTAGCTAGATACAGTGAGTGCTCCCCCATAAATAAGCCATCTGGGAGAGATCCAGACAAACAACCTTTAGTGGCAGGGATATTTATAGCTTTGTTAGTGGTCATGCTATTTGAACCTTTTACTTCAGGCACACATCTTAAAATAGGAGACAACAGGAGGACAATGGGTGTGTCTCTGGGTGAAGATATTGTGGTGAGTTAAACTGAAGAGTCTTTATGTATGATGTATTTATGAACTCCTCAGTTTGTCCAGTACTTTGTACATTTTTGGCTCTTACCCTCAATGCTACTGCCAAGCATATTACTGTGCAAAACTGGGAATGTTTATTTTCAAATAATAGCTTAAAATGAAGAATAGCTATTGTGCAGTTGAGAGGTGCTGAGAGGAGGGTGAGCAAGGGTTTTGTCATAACTGTGGAGAAAGTTGGAGAAAGCTGTTACCACCGAAGCAAGCTAGCTTTGTTGCTTACTGGGACTTTTCCTCCACACTCCTTTCCTGCATCATTACAGAATGCCAGTTCAGTAGCAATAGTGAATTTGTAGCACCTAATGGAGACCACAAAATAAAAGTCTCTGGCTAGTTTTTGGCGCTTCTACAGTGTTTGTGAGCACAGAGACAGACAGGAAACTAGGGGTTTCTTGCTCTGCACACACACAAATGTAATGTACTAAGTTCAACAAGTTTAAACTTTATTAAGTTTGGTGATATATACAATGCTCTACACACATATGCACTTTCTCACATGTACATAAAATCACAGATGTGACACACACACACACACACGTGCGCGCGCGCGCGCTGACACACTTTCTCACTGAAACAAGCACTAATGTACTAACCTGAAAAAATTTAAAGGTAGTAAAGTTTGGTGATACATATAACACAACATACACATCAGACCCTTTTTTGTTTTCTACACCCAAACTGGCAATAAGGTGGGGTGAGCTAATGGGGGATACACGATGACTTTAAGGGTAATACTGTATGGTGATATGTAACTTCTTATTAATATTTACCTTTCTACCTCTACACTTTTTGATTTGACTTAGGCAGCGCTGGACACCTCAGCCAGTTTTACATACTTTAAGTTAGTTAATTTTTGCCAGCAGCAAATCTCACACTGAACCTAAGTGCACATCACTGACATTAAGATCCAGTTCTAAAATGGCCATGGAAAGGGCTTTTCTTGGTAGCAGTATCACTTGTACAGATGATAGTCAAGCAAGGTGCTTTTCTGTGCCATCTCCTAGGGATCCTGATGCATACCACAGTAGAAACCACTCCCAGACCATATCCTCAGCCCATGGTGATCCAGATGAGTCTTAGAGGTTTTAAATTCTGACTGAAAGACTAAAAATGAAAAAGAGAAATTGAACAAAGCTAAGATATGAAGGATCGGGACAACTGGGAGATATACATAGAAATAGGGAGGCAAAGTTGGGCTGAAAGTTTAATAAGAGGAATAAAGGCAAAAGACAGGTGAAAACTGGATTCTGCTTCCCCAGCTGAGGCTCAAGAGCAAATGGTGATAATGTACCTTGTCATGTTCCACTGCAGCGATGTACTCCTATTATCTAAAATGTACAAAATGCTCTTTTTTTGACCATAGTAGGCCAGGCAAATCAAACAGTCAAACAGAGTTCAGCTGTTACTACCACAGTCATTTATTTTTATTTCATTAACTGTTTAAAAAAATATGTCTGTGGCTTAACACAGTGCCTCTGTCAATTTCAGATTGTGCTGATCTTAATCATTGCCACTGTAAGCAGAAAAGGACATGCTGTTAATATACAAGGAGCTGATATAATTGTTGGATAACTGAGTAAGAAAAGACTGTCAAGAGGACAGAATGCTGCATTTCTCTCTCTAGAAATGGGACTGTCGAACAACACTGTTAGTTTTGCTGTTTTTGTTTTTTTTTTTTTTTTTTGCAGTAGGGTACATACCGGGTTGCTGTTTTTCCCAATAAAATCAAAAATTTTTCTCTGTTTGAAGAGTAGCAGCTGGCCACTCTGTTATTCCTGGTAATGTTGACAGGTCCCATGGCCCGCCATTTAATCACGACTAACTGTGTGTTTGTACTTTGTTCCTCTGCTACACTTGACCTGCATGAGTTTGTCCACACTTCCACTGAGCTTGACACAATAAGACAAGGGGCATTGTGGTGCTCCACACAGCCCTGGTCATACCGTGGATGCTTTTGTCAGTGTGAGAAAGTAAGTCTGTTCCAGGGCTACAGCAGAATGTCAGTTACTTCTCGGGAGCAGCCAGGCAGTTTACTGAAATTGTGCTATCTTGCTGAAGAGTTTGCAGGAGTAACAATGACCCAGCAGGGGGGTCTCTGTCATAGGGATAATATGACTGGATATGCAGCTGAGATTTTTACAGCTGCTAGAGAGAATTAGGCTGAGAATAGCCTATTGTACACCAGTGAGAACCAGGGCCTTTGTGGAGCTATCACTAAAAGAATTTTTCAAATATGTTTTGGCACTTCACCCCCTTGTCCCTCACAATTCCCTACATCCTCTTCCTTATCTTAAAAATGAGGTCATGCGTTTAGCATTGTCCACACCAAACCTCCATGTTGAGGTGGTAGACACTTGTTCCTATGTCCAGTGCCCATGGATTTAGTGTGTGTGTGTGTGTGTGTGTGTGTGTGTGTGAGAGACAGTTAGTTACCCTCTGTCCTGTTTTTCAGGAGGCACTAAGGATATTGGCTCTGCACTCACGAGGATGTGTATGCGTCACAGGAGTATTGAGGCCCGGCTAAGGCAGCTGTCTTTGTGAGTCCATGCCACCTCCCCTCATCACACCTTAGATTCTAGCTCATCAGTAATGTCATACATGTATACAGACTGATCTTAAGAATTGTGGTTGATTTTGTCAAACTATACATGCACACACACACAAATTCATGACTGAAAATTAGGACTTAATTTTGAAAACAATGACTAAAGAACTTTCACAGTTTACCAAGGATGACTGATCCCATTATCCCGTTCTGGTTTTCTTGTCATTTGCCACTGTGTTGTGGAATTGTTTTTTTATGATGCCAGCTTCCTTCAGCAACCTGAGCATGAGCATGGTTAGCATTAGCATTAGTGGCCATACTAATATCTAATTAGATATGACAAAAAGATCCATACATTTGTTAATATTGCTGGGGTATAAAACATAATGATTCGGTCACTCACAAGTGACAGGTCCTTCCTGCCTCATAATTTCTCACTTTTTTTTAACTGAAAAATACTTTGTCACCAGCTCATTTAAGGTTTAAAGATTCTTGAATCTGGTTAGTTTTTGATTTTAGTCTTAGTTTTATTTTTCACATTTATTCCCTGCTTTATTTATAATCTAACTTATCTCTTCTAAAGAGTATTTGTAGATTGTTTGATCAACCCCCTACAAGAACAGATGGAGGAATGGAAGAAGGGGGTGAATACTTTGGACAAAGACCATGCAAAGGGTGAGCCTGTTATTGGAGAAAAAGGGGATGTAGATGAGTGAAGATTTTATGTTCTGACATGCAACTGTTTAGAGGTGGTTGTCGATAAAAGTCGACATAATTGATTGGAGGTGGGTGTTGACAACAAGGTGTTAAGGTCTGAAATCGATTTTAAACATCGATTAACGTTGAAAAATGCATGTTTTAGTTTAACTACCAGACAGCACAATTGAATTGCTGTAGTCACTGCCATTTGTTGATTAAAAAGTGGATAGAAAATGGTTAATTCATCATAGATGCACAACAATAGTGCAGATGCATAAAAGGTGGCATGTACCGCAGAACAACACGTCTCAGTGTGTAACAGAGACCATGTATAAAGTTATTAACTTGTTTTGTTGTATTTGTCATACAAATGCCATGTATGATTTCCTTATATACAAATGTTTGTACATTGTATTGTTTTAAATGTACAGTTTTAAAATATTTTTGCACATTTTACCCAGCTTTTTGTTAAAAGTTTTTCAAACATTATCTCGTTGTTCATGTGTAACGATGTTGTGAATGAAATTATCCTTTTCAAAAATCAGCCTCAAAAGAGTTAAAAGCCCATTACTGATGACGTGCTTTTCAAAAAATTTGTAATACAACTTGTTTCCTTTGCAGATTATAAAAAAGCTCGACAGGAAATTAAGAAGACATCCTCAGACACACTGAAACTACAGAAGAAAGCAAAGAAAGGTAATCTAAAAAAAAGGATGTCAAAATGTGGAAACTGAGGCCAAACTATATACAAAAGCTTTAATGACACCACCTCACCTTAGAAAACTGGTTTGCTGTCAACTATATTTTTGGGTGATAGGGGCAGGAATGTCACCTGCTAACTGCTCACTATACACACTTCTCCAGGACCCACAATAAGTGAAACAGTAAAAGTAGGGCAGACAAATTTTGAAAGTTTGGCTCGCAGATGTTTATGGTTCAGGGAAATAAAATCTCAAGATCACTTCAAGTTTTTGTTCTTTGCTCTTGATGTAGTGGAATGATTCCAGTAGCAATTTCCCAGCTATATGAAGGGATAGCTTGTAAAGTAGCCAAATACTGTAAGCTACTTTATAGAGAAGCATTAGATAAATTAATAGTATTGATAACATTAATATTCAAAATTAACAATCTTTAATGGTTCTGATTGATTGATTGAAATGTAGGAATTTTACACATTAGTAGAAGAAGCACAGAGCCCATGTGCTTTACAGATGTTGTAGGCAATGAATAAAATACCTAGTGCAAGGAAAATGACTGGCATTTTTGCCTGAATACACATTGTAATGAACAATAAGCCCTGTATTTGAAAACGTGTCTTCCACCTCCTCATGAAGATATTGCATCCCTGAGAATCTATTTATAAAAGAACTCTTATAACTTGAAGACAGCTATGATTAGTTTCAATGTTAAAAGTTTTTATGTGTTCCTGCAATACTGTATGTCTGTCTACCTCATTCAGCTCTTTCATAGCTATTGTGTGTAGCACTCTTAACAACATGTGGAAAGATTTATACTCTTATAGCTCAAACACATCTGTTGCAAGTGGACTGATGATTGTAAATTGACTTTTGAACTGCTCTACTACTACTGCTACTCTAGTATTCTTCTACAGACTTAAAATTTTCTGTCACCACAAATGTTGATATGTTACAGTAAACCTGCACTTACATAAAAATGAATAAAACATATAATAGCTCCAGACTGTTGCAACACTGTTCAGGATTAAGTGGTTAACAATAATAGATGGATGGATGAATAGACATAATACTACATTTATTATAATGTGTTTATAAAATATATTGTTATTGCTTAGACATATTAAAAAGAAGCCATAAAAAACCAATAGTATACTCAGAATAGATATACAGATTCCCCTTGTTCCCCTTGATGTACAATTCCCCTTGTGAATAAATCTAATGAATATTAGATGTGATATCACCATCATTAGTAGTTATTATTACTTATTGTGATTTCCACCCATGACTGTGTTGCATATTTCTACATATTATTTTCCAAGTTCCAGGTTGACTGGCCACTCTAAATTGCCCTGAGTTAGTGCATGTGTTTGTGAATGTGTGCGTGTGGTCACTCTGTAATGGACTGACATCCAGTCCAGGGGCCGTTTCATTGCCTGCTGCCCACTGATTATGAGGCTTTGGGCTCCAGACCACCGTGACCTGCTCAGGAGAGGATTAATGAAAATTGATGGGTGAATGGATATTCTGCATATAATGAACAGGGAGGCGAAGCTGAAAAAATTTTAAGGTTCCACAACTTATTTCTGGGCTTGTGGGGAAAAATGCTCCAGTATGTCAGCACTCAGTTCCAGCAATATTACACCAAGATATACAATGCAGAATGAATTATTTTTTCTGTTGAAGAATCTCAGAACTAGTCTTTATGATCATATCTCAGTACTTGAATTGTTGGAGGTGACTAAGTCAATGATTCTGGAAGAGGTTCAGTTCAGGATGGTTTACCAGTAGTTTTTTTATGGTTTTCTCTTCTGATCTGTTTCCCCACTAAATATTTAAACTATATGTTTACTGGATCATTTAAGTCTAACACTCTTCCTCCTACTGTTTATAAGGCTCCTAATTCCTACACCAGACAAAATCAGATTTACAAAGAGAGGACTTTTATATATTACTGCTTAATTAAAATTTTATATGCAGCCTTCAATGTAAAACCTGAGCTTATTGTATCCTTGGATGTAGAAAAAGCATTAGACCAGGCATAATAAACCCCTGGAGAAGTTTGCTGTTGGATTGTTATTCCATTTTATGCATAGTTTTCCTCTAGCCTTTGTTTGAACTAATCATTTTACTTCTAAACACGTTCTACTCTTTTTATGGTTTGAGATGAGGCTGTCTTATATCCTCACTTATGTTAACCATTGCAGTCAAACCCCTAGTGATATCCTTCCACAATGGCCAGTTTTTCTTATCTTGATTACTTTATATTCTGTTACACTTTCACAGTGTTCCAAAGTTATCAAGGTATAATCTAATGTTAAATAATAGTAAATTACTGCCCATCAATGCATTTTTAATTTTCAGATTGTCAAATCCAAAACTACTTATCTTAGCATACACATAACCAGAAACTGTAAGGACCTTTTTATTGATGCTGTTATATGTATTAAATGTATTAGACCCGGTGAAATATAATTACGCTGGTCAAACCTTTCAGTTCAGTTTGGGTTTCCAGTTATTTTTCACATATTCTCCTATTACTATGGTTTTACTCCTCCTCTTACATTTTCATAACTGGCATGGATGAGGTATTTGCTCTTTCAGCAATATATCGGATCTTGTTTTTGCTCTTTCAGTCAGTTATCTGGTAAATTTAACACCCCTAAGTCCTACTTTTACTGGTACTTGCAGCTGCGACATTTTGCTCTGAATTTAATCCCCTGCTTTGTCACGCCCCTCTTCCTGTCGCTCCATTTGATTTTTTTAAATTAGGTCGTGGTAGAAAAGAACCATTTCACTCATATACAATCACCTGCACACAATGCATCTGCTTTCTGTGAGTGTAATAAGAGCAGCTTGGGAAGAAAATCCCCAAGTTACCCAGTTGCATCATGTCTTAGTCATCAGTTGTCACAAGGGTACATAGCCCCACTGTTTTTTATGCATCATGGTTTCACTGAGTTTAAAGTTTTACATTGTAAAACATGATGAAAGCCCGACTGGCCAGGATGTAAATGCAAACAATCCCCTACATTTTCCATCCTAACCATTAATAGCACTCTTTGATATCTTTGGTGTTCCACCTGGTGGGATCGCTTTGACCAAAAGCCACCATGACTCAATGACCTTTGCACCTTTACTGGCACACCATCGTATCCTAAAGCAATGAAGATACAGTGGTACTTAAAAAGCTTTATTGTTTATTTGACACAGTGCAACTGTTTTGCCAGACAAAGAGGAAAGAGCGTGTTAGGGAAAAACCAGCAGTACTGGAGGCCCTTTCTTGTTTTTTGGATTACTACTGAGTTTAAATTAACTAATAGACCATTTTATTCTTTCTGTACCTGCAAATATTCAGAAGCAATATTGCAGGTACAGAAAAATATTGCTTTATTAGGTAATTTCCACTAAGTTTTTTTTATTGCACTGAGGTTACTACAAGATACTAAATTATTTTAGCATTTGGGACAGTATGGGAAGGCCTGTGCTGCACGTATAAATGTGAATTAATGATTCATACCTTTTCCTTTCTGTACCCCTGTGTGCTTCATGCTTTCTCTCTTCACCCATTCTGCCTTATTCCCTGTAAACCTCTGTTTACTCATTGGTTATATTTTCCTCATATCCAGTGGAGTGCACTTGCTTTATAGCTGAGGACCATCCGTGCTGTTAAAGTGGGAATGTTGCTCTTTTTATCTTTTCTCCTGGCTTCTGGATAATTGGAGCACATTTCATAAGGTTATTGTGTTTATAGTTATTCCTTAATGATATGAGATTGATCTGAGGGCTCTTGTAAAACCTGGCTTTAGGTTATAAAGATAGATTGAAAAACATAATGAAAATCACTGTACAATCATTCCTTATATACCAGTCACCCTTTACATACAAGTCCTGTACAATGAGAGATGATTTCTTATGACAATAGATATTTTTTGCTGCAACAGGCTTATTATTCAGTACTACAGTTTCTTTTTAAGAGGCACATCAGTGTGTTTGACATTAAGTTCTAGCTGTCAGAAAAACCAGATTTTTGCATAAAACTGAATGTGCATAAATAATAGTTATCCCATGGTAGAGCACATCCAGTGTTTTAAGTTTTTATGTTTTTTTTAAACAACTGATTTGCAAAAGTAACCATTCGTTGTTCAGAAGATCTCACTTCGGAATGATTGTGTATTACGGCTCATCTATCATATCTCCTAAGTGGTACAACAGAAGCTTGAAGTGCACCTTCAGATGAATTCCCTGTATGGATGTCATAAGCATTCAAAATCCTAAGCTAAAAAAACTCTGAGGAGAATTAGAGAATTTCCTGGTGGAAGAGTACAGGGATATTCCTGCAGAAATGTAACCGATGCTTTTTTTTAAAACCCCGCCGTCTCTAACTGACACGGAAGTTTAAACTTACACGTCAGCTTTAGGTCCTAAATAAAGCCCATTTTAGAAATCCATACATGGGGCAACCACAACAGGTAATAGATTTATGGTTTATATTGCTAAATGATAAAAAATTAAGTGTAATTTAATATTGAGAACTGGTCATTTTCCACAAAAAAAGAATTACAAGCATTTGAAGAAAAATTAGATGACCAAACAACTGAAGTTTGTGTTTTTGCAAAAATCTTTGTGTTTGATTTTGATCAGAAACCAAAATTAGTCTGTGCCCTGTCTTCAGGGTCGTAACAAACAGCCCGAGGTCAGTGGATGCTGATCAGTTTAACTTCTGTGACAGAAAAATCTGAGGTGTGTGTGAGGTGTGTGTTGAGACTAAACTACATTGTGGGCAGGGAGAGACATACCATCAGAGTACTCCTTTCAACAAACCCCAGGCTGGGCTGCTAAGGAAACAGATTACTGCATATTATTCCTCCATTAACCGTCTCCATTTCACCTCTGTGCCTAACCATTTCATCTGTTTTCATTATGTTTCTTATTTATAAAAAGAGAACTGACATGAAACTAATTGTACTGTTTAAATGATTTAGCTGGAATGCAAAACACGGAAAAACTAACATTTAAGAGTGGAAAATAATATGTCGAGTGGCCCTGACATAATACGAATGTGCAAGATGTCCTCCTGTCTGTGCAAAACAGATTACCAAAACACAGTCAAGAGAACAACAGCCTTCTCATTTTGTGTACACAGCCTCAGGCCACGGCTGTGCAGTTTCCCTCTGAACTTTTCCACAGCAATGTTAATAGTGTGACACCCTGTTCTGAATGCAAACCTGTTCTGTGGCCCAACTTGGTTTGTGTATTTTTTTTGTTTATGAAGTGTGGGCAGCAGTATGAGTTGGAGGTGGTTACAGCAGGAAGTGGTAAGGAGGTTGCATGTATACACGGCCTCTACAGAGGAGGCACTGCAGTTGATGTCTAAGGGGTAGATGTGCCTACAGTGAGGGCAATGCCATATCCACCTACAGGGAAGGGGGACCTTCAGCCACGGTTGGATAGTGCCCTGCAAGATGTGAGCGACAAGTACCTGCTTTTGGAGGAGACAGAAAAACAAGCACTTCGGAGGGCACTCGTTGAGGAAAGGGGGAGATTGTGCAGTTTTGTGTCCATGCTCCAGCCCATCATGGTGAGCCCACACACCCCCCCCATAGTGTAACATGCCACTCCCAACTGAAGTCCCTGAAATCAAATTTGTAGGTGTTCTGGAAAACTTGGATATACAAAACAATGTTTAATTGTAACCACTTAATATCCATGTTTTTAGCCTGTTCTCTTATTTACATTTATTTCCACATCTCTTGCAACACTGATAATGTGTCTACAGCTTGTCTGCTAATGGTCTTGTATTGCAGGATGAAGAGATCTCAATGCTTGGGGAGATCACCCATCTGCAGACCATTGCAGATGACTTGAAGGCTCTGACCATTGATCCCCATAAGTTGCCACCAGCTAGTGAGCAGGTGAGCAGAGTTACATATCAGCTGGACTCTACCATACAGAAGAGGGACCACCATAGTTACTCTCACTCACCACATAGAATAATCAAGCACTGTTCCCCAAACTGATGCCTGTAATGTTCTACTGCAGGTTATCCTTGACTTGAAAAGCACAGACTACACTTGGTCATACCAGACGCCTCCTTCCTCTCCCAGCACAAGTGCATCCCGGAAATCCAGTATGTGTAGGTAGGAAATCCGCAGTACAGATGTTTGCACTATTTTGTCATTTTGCACCACACAGTGGCAAAGAATAAACACTGCAAGTTCTAGTTTTAATTTTTCATGTAAATAGTCTTACCCCAAAATATGCCAATTGTAGTTATGGGAATGAACTTCACAAGGAGTTTCTTTTAATAGCCTTCAAGAACTTGTTTGCGGTAATGAAGATTGATTTTACACTTCAATTTTACCTTGTCTCAGACGAATAGAGTCACTCAAAAGAGTAGAAACACATACACCAAGTTAGAGTAACCAGTTCACCTGTAACATGTCTTTAGGAGCCACTCCCCCCCGTGTGAACATAGCAAGGAAAACATGTAAACTCCACATGTGTGGAGACTGAACTTGCACCCAGTCACACAGCACAGGCAATGTGAGGCACCATTTCAAACTCATTTAGGGAATGTGAGTTAAATTGCTTTGCTATTCTCTTTAATTTCCATTTTGTTTTTTTTTTTGCAATAAAGGTTGAATTAATATATAAATACTTTAGTATCACATGTATGTCTGTTTTGTCTATAGACATTTGTCTTAAGTTCAAGCTGACAGACGCACAGTATCGCAGAATAAAAAAACATCTGGTTATGCTGTTGCAAGTAATTTTAACTATTAAAATAACTGTTTTCATTTTAATGGCATGCTGAGATATTTTAGCACAATTGCTTGTCAGCTTTGGGCGTGAGGAAAAAATTTTTTTTTACTATTTTAAGCTAAAGGTAATTACATATTTGAGTTGTGAAAATTAGCCTTACAAAGGGTTCCTCAGTAACATTGAGTATTTGCCTTTTTTAGGAAAAATGAAAGATAATTTAATTCATTTTTTGCTGTTGCAAATTATTTCAGCAATACAATTTTCATAAGTAATAACACAAAGTGCCATGTATTTCCTTTACTTTCTAGTACAACATGTTATATCAACACTGGTATCAGCACTGAAATATGTTACATTTCTGTGGTTGGAGATAACCTCCTTTTGACTGAAGCAGCTCTTTGGTGTAATGTGTCATTTGCGTAGAGTATGTACTGTACATAACAGACCACTTGAAATGAGTGTATTTGGATGTGAATGAGTGGTAGTGTACCATATACAGTAAGTAGTTTTGGAGACAGCTTGTTTGTACTAATTGACTGGATAAATATGTAATTAGTTATTTGGACATCATTAAAGTTTCTCCTGGCTTCATAGGTCAGACACAAAGGAGCTCTCCTTTTACCCTGCCACCACCTCATTCTCCACCCCTCATCTATTGCTGTCTTTCTCTGGTCTTACCCTGGACTTTACTCAATACCTTTTTTCTCTGCTGCTTCTGTTATGCCCCAACTTCACCTCATGTCATATTCTATCCCCTGTTGTGTCTTACGTCCAGCAGTAGCCTGAACAGTGTGCATAGCAGCGACTCCCGGTCCAGTGGGTCACGCTCACGTTCTCCTTCCTCACACTGCCGCTACCGCAACTGCACGCTAGCGCCACAACCTGCTGGTCGCCTGCCCAGTGTTTCCTCCCATGATTCTGGATTCGTCTCACAGGACGCCTTCCCATCCAAATCCCCCTCACCCATGCCTCCTGAGGCCATAACACAGGTAAAGGACCTTACCTTGTACAACTACAGCTATCAGTGATAGTTCATATGTAGTATATTTACTCCAGCCATCCCTGACATTACAAAGTTCCAAACAATGAAAAGTTGCCACAACAGCTTATAAAAAATATATACCTTTTTCACATAGACAGCTTACAATTCAGTCCAATAACATTTTTGCTTGTTAAATAGTAATTCTATTTTTATTTGTTTTTTCTGCAATCCTGACAAAGACAAAACAAACAGTACAACTACATGTGTTCAGTCGATCCTTCAGTTCAGCTTATTTTTATATCGCACTGTTCTCACCATGATGACTAAATTCTGCTTACTGATTTGGAGCAGTCATTCAATCACAGTCATTTGTGGGGACATATAACATTTCTTAATCTCAGACATCATGAGCCAAATTATCAAAATGTCTAACAATGGAAGCTCTCCAGGTGGAGTGATTTTACAGAATGAATTAACCTCATAAGGTGAAGGATGGTTGTATATAAATATGTAGGTTCCTTGTCACCAATGAGATGAACTTCTGTGATTGGTCACAGAGTAAACTCAGGAGTCTGTTTAGCATTTTTCTGTCTAATTAAAGTAAGTAAAATAGTTATCAGTTTTGTCATAAGCTAATGCTGCTACAAATTTCCCATTGTGTGTGTGTGTGTGTGTGTGTGTGTGTGTGTGTGTGTGTGTGTGTGTGTGAGAGAGAGAGAGATTGATCTGGTTTATAGATGAGTGAATGATTGTAGATAGTATAATGTAGGTGACTTAAATGTGTCAGCTAATACTGCAAAGCATTCATTTCAAGTTGCTTTTGATAAAAGTTTCTTCTAAGCAAAATTAATAAAAGTAAATGAATCCTTCGGTTTTGTTTGTGTGTATGCACCCTGTGTTTCCTGTTCTTTTGCTTACTCACCTTCACTCCTGCTGATCTATGTCTGGCACATGCAGCTACCCTACTATAGTGGGCTCCGCTGTGGCTGGGGCTTCTGCAGTTGTCAGCAAAGTAAACACTGAAGCTAGGACTCTCCTAAATGCCCATCTAGAACTGAAATAACTACAGTTCTGGAGTTTAGAGTCCAGGAGGATTTTTGTGCAGCCACACAGTAAACTACCAGAATAAACTTAGTCTTTACTAAACTCATTGAATTCATAATGTTAAAAACAATGGATACCTACTATAATTGAATAATGCTGTTCTAACAATATCAATGTCTTTGTCACATTCAGCTTTCACCTGCTCTTTCTACCTGTCTCCTTTACACAATAATTTACCCTCCACAACTTTTACCAGAAATAGAGCATTTTTTGCCACACTGACTTTTTTTCCCAACACAGAAGCACTTTACAGGGAAATGTCACTTCAGAAATTCTTGGATTCATTTTTATAACACAAGTTTTAATTTAAACATTTATTTCTACCATTTTTTCTTTTTTGGTTTTTCAGTCTTTACCTGAAAGCTTGTTACATTGAATAATTATTTGATATTTTATCAAAGTGCCCATTTTGTTTGTTTTCTTGTGTGTGTGTGTGTGTATCTTTGATCTGCTCATGTTCAGTTGTCAAACGGATGTGATCATCGTGGCCCCTCTGGTCCTCCACACCTGCCTGGGATCAATGTAGAGCCCTTCTTACATTATCCAGTTCCATCCTCATCCTCTTCATGTTCCACCACCCCCACCTCATCGGCGTGGTCTCGACCTTGCCCCACCCTACTCCCCACCTCCTCACCCTACTGCACCCTGGGGCCTGGCATAATCCCATCTTCCAAAATCCCTACATGGAAGGTTTGCCATTTATATTATTTTCTAGTTTTCACACCTATGATTTTGTAAGATTTTTTTACATAGTCTTGTTTGTCATTAGATGCAATTTTAAGATAAATGACAATAGATACAGTTGTCTTCGGTGATGAAGGGGTTACCAAGATATTTTTCTGCAGGACTGGGCCAAGCCAGGGCCATATGACCAGCCCATGGCGAATACCCTGAAGAAACACAAGGGGCACGGCCAGGAAGCCAGATACAACACACCATTTCTGCAGAGTGAAGGCATCGTCCCCACCGGAGATGCTACATGCAATATCAGTGTGTCTAACACCAATAATGTAGGTGTAGTACATGCACCTATACACATACAGACTATGCACACAAAGCATAAATACAACAGATATACACATGCACATGCAGACAGAATAGTTGCACAACAACAAAAGACAAAGCACTCAATTTTTTTATGGATGCCTTGTTAAAAAAAAAAAATATATATATATATATATATATATATATATATATATATATATATATATATATATAAATATATATAAATATATATAAATAAAACCAAACCTTCATGTATGCCTTGTGGATGTTTTTATCAGAGGTTTAGTAAACTTTATTAATCCACAATATCTTGTGAATAACATTTTGAAAGCATTTTTTCCATATGGTTAGACATGGGAGACAAACAAAATTTATTGGTGCATAAAGACCTAGTCATTAGTGCAAGCCTGTGTGTCCTTGGCAGCTGCTGGAGGAAATGGAGGCTCATGAGAAGCTTGCCTTAGCCCTGGCCCGAGGACTGCCTCTGGACTCACAGCACTCCAGCAGGGACTCCCTACAAGGTTCCAGTGGATATAGCACCCAGAGTACCACACCTTGCTGCTCTGAGGATGCCATCCATACCCACGGTATGGTCAGGTGGAGGCTGGGTAGATATTTTATATTTCTGGAATTAATGTAAGAGAAGAGAGTATTAGTTAATTTAATTCAAGTTCTCTGCAAGAGAAATAATCCATACTGTTAAGGTGCTCTGAAAACTAAAGTGGTACATCTCTTTTCTGTTTGTGATCATGAAAAATAGAGCTGAAAAATTAACCACGGCACATTTTGTTAATAGCCATCATGCCACTTCAGTTTAACCAAGTTTTTTGGTTTGTCTTCTTCACTTTTAGACTATGACTATTTCTGTGTCGGAGGGGACCAAGAAGATGATCGACAGGAGTTTGACAAGTCATCCACTATACCACATGGCAGTAAAGTTGGCCAGTTGTTCCATAGGGTTCTGCAGGCCCAGCGGCCAGTGTCCACAGCAGGCCCTGTCATTGTCACCCCGGGTGTGGCCACAATACGCCGCACGCCCTCTACAAAGCCCTCAGTGAGAAGGGTGCCTGGTGGAGGAGGTCCCATTCCCATCAAGCCAGCTGTGGTCCCGGTTAGGACACCCACAGTGCCTGAATTGCCAGGGGGCTCTGTCTCTGGTGTAGGTAGTGGGGTGCTGCTTAGTCCCAAGTCCCCTACTGAGAGCCCCCAGTGGGATGAGCGGCCCTCTGAGAGCCCTGACACATCACTGGAGGAAGCAGACTCTCTTCAGACTTATGGAGAAGATATGCTTCTTACCATACGAAGAGGCGTCAGGTTGAAGAAGACAATGACCAATGACAGGTCGGCACCACGTATTGCGTGAAGCCATATTCATGTCAATGAGCTTGTCAGAATAGGCCAATAGTCCATTCCAGTTTCTCATAACAGACCAGGGTTTTGGTTTTCAAAGATTTATTATAATGGCATGTTGAGACATGACAGAAAATTGTTTTGCTTTAAACATTTTAATTATAAACCATTTTATATTATCAAACTTTACAAGTGCCTAGATATTTGAAGTTATTGAAAAGAATTTTACAGTAATGTTAATCTTTTTCTCAACAGTGACTTCAAGACAAAATTCATGTCAGAGGTTGCTATCCTTTGTATAGATCTTTAGATGTTTCATGTGTAATATAATACCATTGCCACACAGTTAAATGGTATTCGGTGTTACAGAGGCATTTTCATAAGTTGAGCACATCATTTGGTACTGAGCACTACTATGTGTGTAAACATTGTTTTATAAGTGATTTTGGAAGTACATGCATCAACTCATTTTAGGTAGTAATGAGAGGACACAAAGGAGTACACAAAGGTCAGCCTGTATGAAACAAAAATTTAAAAATGTATAAAATGTTTTTAAAAAAAGGCAAATCTTTTTTCATGTGGCTACAAGGTTTTAATTTATTTTTCCACAGAACGATGTGTCATTGCACATGTTGTAAGCTTGACCCATATACTGTAAAAATTGGCTTAAACATCCAGCATAAACAATGTTGTACATATCGATTCTTGTAAAGTATGTAAACTATAAACATTTAACCCTTTTTATTTATAATTTAACCAAAACCGAAGTGCATTGGTCAAAATTAGACCACTGAAGAGGGAAGTATCAATCTCTCTATTAACTGAAGAAACAAAATTGTGCATTTTACTTGTTTCGTATGTAAATATTTTTACGGAACTGGGTCACTGTCTTTATGTGGAGTTGTGATTGTGATTGGACTTGTAGTCATGTAGTCTTCCTGTTTGTACAGCAATGGCGAAGAACACCAATCAAATACCAACTCAAATGCATAAGTACAGCCTTTTGCTGTGATATTTAGCCTTTTCCTGCACTCATTGCCTTCTTACATACTGAATTTTCTTTAAATCCAGTCCAAATATGGGCAAATGTAAAGGAGAGCTTATTTTTTATACAGAGGATAGTGTTATGCTGCATGGCCATGGAAAGTAAATCCTCTGTATCTTTAAAAAATTTTTTACGAAACACTACATACCCTGAAACAAGTTCTGTATTTACTATGATCTCATTCTGCATGTTCCTGTTTTAACAGAAATGAAGTTTCCAAGACAGAATTCATGTTCATTTGCTGTATTAACCCATATATATTAAATATTATCTTTAAATAGGTATTTTTAAAGAGATTAATTTGAAAATGTTTATTCATGTTTGTTCATTACAAAACTAGTGACACTGCTCCACATATCACCACAAGTTCATTTTGCAAAATATTTAAAAAAAAAAAAAAAAAAAAAAACAGATTTTTACCTCAATGGCACAATTTTTTAAATTTACCTTCTGATCTCCTGTAATAAATATATTGATGTTAAGTACTTTTTTAATAGACAAAAATCTTGTTCTGTCCTATATATACTCAAAAACAATGTTTTTGTTTTAAGGAAGCAGAGAAGTTCTTACATTGCTTCATTCTGAAGCCTCTTTATCAAAATTGACAGAAATATGAAACCTTAAAGCAATTTAGTCACTTATTTTTTGGATGTCAAAGTTTCAAGCAGCTGATGCATTATGCATATGAAGCTGAAAATCTGTGTAGTAGTTGCAACTTGTCCTGGTTTTGTTACAATGCCATGTGTAATGCACAAATAAACCTGATTCTTTTAATGTTTATATCTTCTATTGCTTAAAAACACATTTCTAAAGGTGTTTCGTTTTTATTTGGCAATTTTATGTCAGTTTATGATGGCCACTATATCAATACTTACATTAATCAAACTGCCTGGTGTTTTATATATTGAAAAACAGGCAGTTATTCTTTATTGTACATCATTAAATAAGTATGTTTTCTGTGTGATAAACTAAATTGAAGTTGCAAAGGCGTCTTTCTGTCTTCTGTTTTTCAGATGAGCAGGTTGAGCAGTTAACGGTAACGGATGGACGAAAAATGGATAATAGGTGGATGGATTATTATGTTGACTAAATCACTTACAAGAAACTCACGATAAAAGGATCACTTGAATTAATATCAGATTTGCAATTTTAAAAAAATTATGCACTTCCACTTTATGTAGCTCACATTCTCCTTATGAAGTTTTTTCACGAGGATGAACTACCTTGAAACCCTGGGAAAATGCGCACACAGATTCAGTATGTGCGTTCAGCAGGTAGCGCAAACATTTGATGCAAAGAGGGTTGATCCTTGCGTCACTGTACAGTCTCGTCTTCTGCCGTTTTATATTCTGAGTCTTTGTTTTAAAAGGTGAATAAAATCGTTTCACGTCGATTATGATGGTCAACGTTAAAGTCGATACACAGTTCGAACATTTCCATGGGCGCTGCCACTATAATATTTACGACTTGCAGAGGAATTATGGGATCGCTGAGAACTGCATGTGGCACAAGTTACAGCTGCTGCACCCGGAGGATCATGGCCAGGTTTAAGTTTATTGGTAAGGATCGGGCAGTGTCATTAGTAATATTTCACTCATTTTCCACGGATTTCCAGAAACTACCAAGAAAGAAAAAAAATTGATTGCCTAAAAGAACACCCCTCTAATTTAAGAGAATCCCATAAATGAATTTAAGCAAATGTCTTGATGCCTTCCTTTATAATCAAAAAATTCAACACTAAGTTATAAATACTTAAATTAGGATCGCGCACAGTGTGTATAAAGTAAATACTTTATTTCTTGCTTGACAGATCAGTAGATACAAACCGACTGATGTTTAGTGCAGCGATTGTTTATATTGTTGCCTGTCTTGTTCTCTACAGACATCGGAATAAATCTGACAGACCCCATGTTCCGGGGTGTTTACAGAGGTATTCAAAAACACCCAGGTAGGCATTTCACCAGGTAACAACTATGCGTCGCTAAATGGGATTTTTTTTTTGGAGCACAGAGGTCTTGATTGTTTCACTTGGATTTATACAGTCTGTCAGGCAAATAGCCGTTTTGAGGGGATCGAATTGTCATTTTGTTAAGGTGGAAAATAATTGATTCTCGGGCGGAAATGCCATCTAAAGTTAATTCCGATTTAACTTAATTCAAATACCAGAGGTATTTAAGCATGGCAATAACACCGACATAATGTACAATGTTTGTGTCAAATCACGTGATGCTTTGGTAGATTTGAATTGGTATGTTTCCTGTCTCCTCATGAAAAATGTGTTGTTTAAAAGTTCATAAGTTGTTGAACTTTTTGTAGTTGGTTTTGTTATGGAAAACAAGTTGTGTCTGCATGGTTTGAATAGTAAAAGGCTTTTAGGCAGTGAATAAAATACCTGTTGTGGATGTAAAATAACAGGGGGAAAATGCGACAGTATAATAAGCCTGCTGTATGAATTAATTGAATATATTTTCATAAGCTGTTGTACTTTTTCATTTTATCTTTAAAAATCAAAACATAATCTGTAGTCCCCGCAGCAAAAATGTCAAAAGCTGAATAGGCCCACATCTTTTTCCTGGTCATTTAATAATGTAATAATTGGTCAATTTTAATGAGGATTTCCATTATTTCATATTAGTAAAATCGACTAACAACATGATATTTTGCTAAAGATATCATTTTTTGGACCATATTAGTATTTTAGACCTATAAAATTCAGTCTTGTCACCACTGATATTTCATATTAAAGCAATGCATCACATTAGGAACACAAGACACACATGAATAAGGTCCATGCTGATTTGACTGAATAGACTGAAATTTGTAAGGCATGTTGAATTAAGAAACCTGTACATTAAACATTTATGTAGGAAACCGATATTTTCCACAACCTTTTTTTATGCTGGTGTTTTGCAGATGATTTCCAGCAAATAGTACAAAGGGCAATTTTGTCAGGAGTTAAAAAGGTACATTTTTTAAATTTGAAAAATAACACTTTTCTTTGTTTTTAACCTTTTTTCATTAAAGAATCACAATATTGACAGCTATGACATGTTTTTATATTTGCAGTTTATGATCACAGGAGGGAATCTTGAGGACAGTAAAGAGGCTCTGAAGTTGGCAGAAACTCGAGGTAAATTTATTACTGGGTGTCTACTTGATTTACACTTTATTCTGATGCCAGTGTTTCTTTTGTATGCTGTTACATATAATGCTTTTTTTGGAGTCAAGCCTGACATGCAGCTAAAAATTGCAGTTGTAAATGGACATCTCAAGGTATCTGTTTAATTACTGCATTGAAGGATATTATTTTAAAGGTCACAGTGACAGACCCTTGGTTGGGCTTGTGTGTCTTGGAGCAACATTTTCTGAACTGTAGTTCTGGAACTGTCTTAGATTGAGAGGAGACCTCTATGAATATACATAAAAACCTACCAAGATTAAGTTTAGTGGAACCCATGCTTGAAGCCAGGCCTGGGGGTGCTGTTCACTGGCAAGCACCTGTTCACTGTACTGCAAATCAATGCTACTGTACTCTAGTTTGCTTGTTTGACCAAAGAGCTGAGAATTTTCATATCATCAGCTTCTCATGACCTCTGAACCTTTAAAACCTCAGTTCATATTTTAAACATTCATGTATATTTTCAGAGTCAAATGGGCAAAACAAAGATTAAATTTAGTGTCAGAAAGCAGAATATTGGATATCAGAATATTGGAAAGGGGGGGAATTCTGCTTCACGGCACTGTATAACCTTAGGTACGGTCGTGACCTTTGGGTAATGTCCAGAAGAACAAGACTGTGGATATGTGTGGCCATAATAAGAGTCCCCCACAGGATTGCTGGGTTCACTCTCAATGACAGAATGAGGAGTTTGACCATCTAGTAAATCCTTCAGGTAAAATTCCTTGTCCTCCAGATTGAGAGGTGTCAGGTGATGTAGTTTGCTCATGGCAAAGAATGAAAGATTTTGAACTTTGTTTCAATTTTCAGATGAGTTTTTCAGCACAGTGGGCTGCCACCCAACACGCTGCAGTGAATTTGAACAGAATGGACCGGATCAGTACTTTGCAGCCCTGAGAGAGTTGGCCATGTCAAACAAGAGCAAAGTGGTGGCTGTAGGGGAATGTGGACTAGGTAGTGTGATCTTATATCATATAAGCTATTGTAATGGCTACTATATGCAGGGACTCGGTTTTGTGTGTTCAAGTTCAGTAGTGTTATCTTAATTATCTTAATGTTAATTTGTTGGTGTGTAGACCGACTAAGAAAATGTGATGTGGAAACCAGAACTGATTCATAAACTTTTAAACTTTTAATTTTAAATTAAAGTGAACTCAAATCACAGATGTTTCTTTAAGTATTCAAACTTCATAATTATAATATCGGTTTTGCAGCATCTCAGTAATTGAATGCTTATTAATTTCTTCCTGTTAGATTGCAGTTTTTTGAACTGTCTTACACTTTTCTTCCTTATTTTTCAGATTTTGACAGATTGGAGTTTTGTCCAAAAGAGACTCAGCTTATGTAAGAAATCTGCCAGTGCTTCTTACTCAAAACACGTAAAATACGCCCCAGTATTAGATGGCATGAGAAACATTCTTGGGGAATTTTATCAGATACAGTGGTGACAGTGAGGTGGTTCTTATGAAGCTGTTATCAATCACAGCAAACTTCCCCCAGTTTACATTTAAACCTCCAGCTTCTGGGAGCCTCTTGGCATCACACTGTAGGGAATCTTATTTCTCACCTTGCTTGACATTTCACAGAAATTAATTTCCACGTGTGTACGCTCATCCCTTTCTCAACTGCTATAACAGCTTGTAAAAATGCATGTCTTTTTTTAGACAGTGGTCTTGATTCCAGTGCAGTGGCATTTTTAGCACTTACGCTGTTAATGTGCTTCCATAAATGTACTTTGCATGATGCTGATAAAGACACAATAGAAAAAGACCTGCATTCAGCTCCACTTAAGTGATTGTAAAGAACACAACTCCCATCCCTACTTATCATTTCAGAGCAGTAATTCAACACAGCCGCAAAGTAAACATGGAGTAAACACTCATGGCATTGTTTACAAAAATAGCTATAAAAAAATCAATTTATTTGACTATATGCAGAAACTTAATTATGCTTAGTGTAAGACAACATAGGAGAACAAGGTTCTATCACACTGATGATCTCATCCAGTCAGAACCTTTGATTAATGTCAAGTATCACAGCTGAAACCACAAATTTATTATTATTGTTATTAGTAGTAGTAGTAGTAGTAGTAGCAGTAATACTTTTACAGCTATTACTATTTATATTAATTTTGCATCTTTTTCTCAATAGCAACTTATTGCGTTAAGCTTCTTACAGTGATTCATGCCTTTATACAGCTGGGTAATTTTTGCTGAATCAGTTCAGAGTGAGTTCCTTGTTCCAGGGTACTACAGATAAAGAGGTGGGATTTAAACTTGGGTCTGTTGGATAACTAAGGGACTTAACACAAGGAAGGTCCGCAAAGCAGAGTATCACTGGCAGGGATGTGCTGTCTAGCTGATCTGTTTCCTAGAGTTGAGTGCTGTGCTGCTGCCAGAAAGGGTTTGAATAAACAGGAATGAATACCCTGTCCCTCATTCCTTTGCCTTTAGTGGTGTTTTGTCTCCACCCATGTGCACTATAATAATAGAAATGGCTTCAATAACAAATGAAAGTGTAAATAAAACTTTATTCCGACAATCAAATGAACATTTACTGGCAAATGTGTTTGTATGCTGCACAGAGCCTAGAAAAAGACAGTATCCATGTGCTTTATTTCTGTATATCATTAACATCCGTGAGCCAAATTAACAAAATATCTCTTACAAGTGGGCTGTGTACTGTGTTTCATATATTGTGCTTGCAAGGTAAACACCGGATCATCACAAGATGTTAAAGAAGTAGTGAATGAATGAAAGTACTATATTATATTAAGACACTTGATATAAATATTATAAATTTTGTTCCCTTTCATAAAAATGGCAGAAAAAATATTCAAATAGTATACAGTTGTAACATTTCTATGGATTCCATTAGCCAAACTTCTGTCTAAGATTATTTAATATTACTGATCTAGTTTTCAGTTGATAAAACATCACAGAATGCCTTAAGTACAACTGAATTTCTTAATAATGTATGTCTAACGTTTATCTACTGTGTTGTGTTTTTGTTTTACAGATATTTTGAGAAGCAGTTTGATTTGGCTGAAGAAACTAAGTTGCCCATGTTTCTTCACTGTAGAAACTCACACAAAGAGTTTTTGGGTATGTCCATAACGTGGAAGGTAGGAAAATAATGACTGTGCTTCCTATCCCAATGACAGTCTAAATTTACCCTTTCAATTTTTGTCATTTTGACAGATATCATGAAAAGAAACAGAGACAGATGTGTTGGAGGAGTGGTAAGGTTTTATTACTTTAAACAATATTTAAATCAGAACAATTTCTAAATTACATTTATGGCTAGTAGCAGAAACTTGATTACAGCTGAATGTGAACTGGTGGAAAAAAGATTCTGTACACTGCTTGATTCCAGTCTTGCATTTGTTTGCAGTTTTGATACACAGATTATCATTCTGTACACAATATGCCTGTAATGAAAATGTTTGTAATGTGACAGGTGCATTCATTTGATGGAAGCAAAGAGGATGCTGCAGCACTTATTGACCTGGACCTTTATATTGGGATTAATGGATGGTACGTTTTCGTGTGATCATATATCTCCAGGGATATTCAGTCACAATTTTCATTATACATGTATTAGAACAATATACCATTTTCTTTTTCTTCTTCTTCTTCTTCTTCTAGTAATAATAATAATAATAATAATAATAATTAGTAGTAGTAGTAGTAGTAGTAGTAGTAGTAGTATAATAGTAAGGAACCCTAACAGTCATTTTAACTTGTTCTAGCTCCTTAAAAACAGCCGCAAATCTTGATGCACTGAAGTCCATTCCAGCTGAAAGGCTGATGATTGAAACAGGTGTGTTCGTGAACATTTTAGCCTGGACACTTTGATGTATGTATATTTTCATCAACTGTGGTTAAACAGAAATAATTTTTAGACTATTAAAGACTATAGTCTATTTAGAATACTTCTGCATGGGGCTTAAATTTGAATATGCCTAACTAAAATAACATTTACTGAACTCAACACCCTGACATCTATTTTTAATGTGTATAAACATAAGAATTTAAACAAGGATTCCATTACTTGCTATTTAATAGCTGTATAAATTGTTTTTTCTGATTGATACCATGAATGTTCACATGGTATACCTTTTTACAGAAGTTATTTGCTGTGTACCAGTCAATAATTCTACACAGATTAAGCAGAATGGCAGCAATATTATATGATAGTATTATATTATAGTATTTAAAAAGGACCATTGAAATGTGGCTGCGGTGTGAATATCTCCTCTTTTTCTGCAAGATGCTCCTTGGTGTGGGATCAAAAACACACATGCTGGCTCCAACTATATAAAAACTACATTTCCCACCAAGAAGAAATGGGAGGCGGGTCATTGTGTGAAGGACAGAAACGAGCCCTGTCACATCATGTATGTCATGAGCAGCCATTTGTTTTACATTTAGGTAGTTCATTACCACAGTGTTCAACATTGTCTGATAGTGTGTAGTCAATGAGTCTTATTTTCACAACTGACTCCACTCAGCATTAAATGGCAAAAAAACAGGGATCAAGTTGTTATTGTGCTCCTTGTGATAATGACAGAAGTGTTATTTCTGTCTGAATAACCCAACCGATAGCAAGTGTACAAGAAAACTGGTAGTGTTTTTATTGGTATGAAGTGTAATCTTATGCAAAACGCTTACTGATTTTTTTTTTTCTTTTTCCTCAGTCAAGTGTTAGAAGTCATGGCTGCAGCTAGAGATGAAGATGCTTTGGAGCTAGCAGACACTATTTTCAACAACACAATGAAAGTTTTCTTCCCTGGAAGCTGATTTTACCAGACTTGTCATACTGCAGTGTATTCCAATAATGTTTAATTGTTGCCCAGACCTGTTTTTTTTAATGACAACTGTCCTTAATCCTGAGACCTGTGTGGTTATTTTCTATAGAAATGGCTCTCAGTGTGTTCAAGGGGGGAAAGTGTGAGTCTCTACATCTATCACGTGGATTTTTTCTCGAAAATGTTAATAAACATTTAGGCATACTCATTTGTCGTTCTATGCATTTTCATAATAAGTAAAATTGGTTTTAACATTAAATTCCATAATTACTAAGTTACATGGAAGCGTAACATTAGTGAACAGGTGTAACCATAGCAGACATCAGATACAACATTATACATTCTTTAATTCCTAGACGTAACGTAAGGGTGACGTAATGCGTACGTAACGTTTTATTACTCCATTTACTTCCGCGTTCTCAGCATACCGAGTTGGGGGGGGTGAAGAGTGAATATGGCGGAATTCGCGGAACTTGTTAAGTAGTACGGAGACATCAGCAGTTGACAAGTCCAGGAGCGGAGGGTTTGGATCCCTTACGGAGAGACCGAGTCCTCCAGGAACGCCGCCCCATGCGATGGCGTCCCCCTACGCACGAATCACCCAGCAGGCCCTGGCTGTGTTGGATGTAGTATTTCGAGTCCCCTGTATCTTTATCATCGACGCCATTTTTAACTCTTACTACTACGACCCCGTGTCCGGCTGGGCCGAGTCTGCTGCCAGGATCTTAGTCAGATTTCTCGGTAAGGTCACTGACAATACAGTCACTGTTTGGCTCTGTTTGGTCGCTGGTCATGCCGAAAATAGCTCGACATTTCTTAGCCGGTGAGCAGAGGCTGTCCGATATGGGCGCTCTGCAGCTCAGCCGTCAGACAGGCCGGTTCGGCACCTCTGCGCCCGCAGCTCAAGAATCCCCAGCTCCCTCCACCTGGACACTTGGCCCTGTGTACCTCTCCTGGGAAACGTTATAGGGGGATTTTGCCAGGGCTTCGGTGGGCAGTAGGTTGCGTACTGGTTAGGGGCTGTCGTCTTGTAAACTGAAGGTTCTTGGTTTGAATCCCACTGCTGATACAGTAAGAATACCTGGCTATATAAATGGGTAATCACTGTAAAGTTGATTTTTCTAACAATTTTTCTAAATTGTGTTGTTGGCAATCACAATAATAATAAAAACTTATTTATTATTAATATTATTATTCTGTACTTCCATACCATAGTGAAGGTGCTGGACAGGTGAGCAGCATGTCTTATGTCACCACCAGAATGTTTACCTGTCCAGCTTTACCATGATGTGCCTATTCATATAGCTGGGTATTCTTAGTATATCAGCAGTAGGATTCAGGGTAAGTACCTTGATTGAGGGTGCTGCAGCAGGAGCAGGATTCATACCATCAACCCTCAGATTAAAGAACAGCAGCCCCCAGCAGGACACTACCTGAGGACCCCAACATTAAAAAGAGGCGGAGAAGCACTCCTACAGATTGCAGACTTGCTACACATTTAATACTCACTCCTTTGTGAAGGTGGAGTTGGGGTTCTTTCGATGCTTGTTGGGTGATGTAGGTAATTAGGTCCAAGCTATTATGTAAGAACCTTGACTTTATTAACAGTCTGCCCTGTTTTCATTTATCTGATGCTTTTCTCCAAAGTAAATTACACTGTTAGGATTCTACAGCTGGTGCAGTGGAATATCAGGTAGCATTGGGGTCTCACAATGTGCAACTGGATGTTAGTTTAATCCCTGCTCAGTCTCTGTGGAGCATCTTTTTTCAACATGTTTGTGTGGACTTCCTCTGGTCTCTTCCCCCACAGCCCAGATTTGTTTTAATTGAAATGATCACTCTGAATTTCCAGTACTGTGTGTTGCATTGTTCTGAGCTAGAAGAGATTGCTAAATAATGATAAATTGTCTACTGCAGTGTATCTAGCAGTGTAACTCATGTTACACAAAGGTGTCGGCTAAATGCCTCAATCATTGTATGTCACTTTGGAAAAAAGCATCTGCTAAATGCATAAATGTAGTGATACAACATGCTATGTATGATGTTACTGTGATGTACCTGTTTATATGGAGTATTTTTTTTTTTTTTTTTGCTTTATCAGTTCACTTGAAAGTAATTTCCTCAAGGGTACTAAAGCTGAAGAGGGGATTTGAACCTACATCATCTCACTGCAACTTAATGGCTCTAACTGCTCCATGTTTGCTGTACATTTATTCCGTATAGGAATAATATTTCAGTGACATTGTGCAGCTGAATTCTATGTTTTAGTCATTTTAAGATGCCCTAATACTTGAATTAAGGTATATTATAAATATGAATAATTATACAGACTGGTGCAGGGTATTGTACACATCTGCTCAAATGTTGTAGGTGTAATGTTGTCCATAAGTAGGAAGTGTAGCGGTTAGAGCTGTTGATTTGCACTTGAAAGACTGGGTTCAAATCCCACCACCCCTCTGTGTTACCCATACTCAGTGTACTTGCATTGAATTGATACAGTAAAAATACCCTTCTGCCAAAAATGGGTAAATTATTGTAAGTAGAGCCTAACAGTGCAAGTCACTCTGGAGAAAAGCAACAGATGAATGAATGAATGAATGGTAGAAGGAAAGAAGGAAGAAATAACAAATTAGGAACAAAAAAACAATAAACATTATAATGTATCCTTGTATATTGTCTCCTTAACAAATGCTAGGAAAAGGAATAATTGTTGAAATTAACCACCAAGTTAAATAGTTTTCTTTATGCTCTTGCTCACCTACAGGTGTCCTGTTGTCCAGTGTCGTGCTGGTCTTGTCTCAGAAGGCACTCTTCAGATTCTACACACTGTTCTTCGCAGTGCTGCTTGGGGCAGCCTCTGTGCTTATAAATTATTATGCCACTTCTCACATAGACTTCTACAGCGCTTATTACAGGGCAGCCCTGGGCTTCAGGTTGTTGCCCAAGAATGGACCCACTTTATGGCTTGGCATGACTGTGGTCCAGCTAGTGTTTGGCATTGGGTACGTGGTTCTGCTCAACATTAATTCTGTATGTGCTGCACTGGTTGTCCTCAATGTCTTGGTCCCTATTTGGGGACTCATTGTTGAGTTGCCCTCTGATATGCGGCAGATGTTGGCTGTTGCCTCTGGTCTCCTGCTGGCTGTAAACACAGCTGTATACCTGACCCTCAAGCTGAAGTGGTTCTACTACTCCTGCCGGTATGTCTATCTGCTGCTTCGCCATATGTATCGCATCTACGGTATTCAGCTGCTGGTGGAGGACACCTGGAAGAGGATTCGATTTCCAGACGTTCTTCGAGTCTTCTGGTTGACCCGCATGACTGCCCAGGCAATCATTCTGGTCTATGTGGTCAAGGTGGTGAGTAATGAGACTGGAGACCAAAACTATATGACCTGGGATGTGTTCTGGGACCTGTTCAGCAACTTGATCATCAGTGGCTGTGACTCCACACTGACAGTTCTTGGTATGAGTGCAGTCATTTCTTCTATAGCACACTACTTGGGTCTAAGCATCTTGGCCTTCATTGGCTCCACCGAGGAAGAGGACAAGCGACTGGGCTTTGTGGCACCTGTCCTGTTCTTCATCCTCGCTCTCCAGACTGGTTTAAGTGGTCTTGAGCCAGAGGAGAGGCTGGTTCGCCTGAGCCGCAACATGTGCCTTCTGCTTACTGCCATCCTACACTTCATCCACGGGATGACTGATCCTGTCCTCATGTCTCTCAGTGCCTCCCACATATCCTCCTTCCGCCGGCATTTCCCCGTCCTCCTGGTATCGCTCTGTCTCTTTGTGCTGCCCGTCTGGCTGAGCATTGTACTGTGGAACCACTATGAACTCACTACCTGGCTGTTTGCTGTCACTGCCTTCTGCGTGGAGCTCTGTCTCAAGGTTGTTGTCTCCTTAACTGTCTATGGACTCTTCATGGTGGACAGCTACTATGGTGTCCTGTGGGAGAAGCTGGATGACTATGTGTACTACGTGCGCTCCACTGGCAACATCATCGAATTCATTTTTGGAGTCATAATGTTTGGAAATGGGGCCTACACCATGATGTTTGAGTCGGGGAGCAAGATTCGCGCCTGTATGATGTGCCTCCATGCCTACTTCAACATCTACCTGCAGGCCAAGAATGGCTGGAAGACGTTCATCAACCGACGGACTGCAGTGAAGAAGATCAACTCGCTGCCCGAGGTCAAGGGCAGCCAGCTTCGCAGCATTGAGGATGTCTGTGCCATCTGTTACCAGGAGTTTGCCACTTCTGCACGCATCACACCATGCCACCACTACTTCCATGCCCTTTGCCTGCGTAAGTGGCTATACATCCAGGACACCTGTCCCATGTGCCACCAGAAGGTCTACATTGAGGAGGACTCCAGGGACAGTGCCTCTTTCTCCAACAACAATGGTTACATTCCCCCCAATGCAAATGTGGGTGAATTCGGCGAACCGGGCGGAGCTGCCATTGCTGCTGCTGCAGGGGGTCCTGACTTTGAGAATGAACTCTTAGAGGATAATGACAGTATTGAGTATGATGAGGATGAGTGGGGTACACAGAATGCTGGCACACCTATAGAGGAAGAATATATTAATGATGACACAGATTCCAGTGAGGATTGACTAGAGCAATTTTTGTTAAGAATAATCATCAACATCAGGGATTTTTTTCCCCTTTTGATTATTTTCTCAGTTTTTTTTTTTCCTCAAGGGCTTTTAGATGTTACAATATGCCTATTCTGAAGATTTTTGTGTTACAGCAGTGCGTGTAAGGATGGCTGTCAATGTCTAGTGTGAGAAACATTCCTGCAGTGTTTAGGGATGTTGATTTTTCCCCTCAGTTTGCTGAGAATATGAGAGAAAATATACATTTTAAGAAATTGTAAAATAATTATGAACTGGTTGGTCATGGAGTTTCCTTTTGAAAATATCAAAATGTGTTCTTTTCAATTTCTGCCCAAGTAGGAGTGCATTGTGGAACATGGCAGAAGTTGTAGATGAACTCGGAGTACTTGATGACTAAGTTTAACTTGATGTGATGTGCTACTGTAACCACATATATACCTCTTACGATTACTACTGGTCTCTTGTGCGACCTTGCTGAGATTGTGTACATTATTGTACATGTAATAAACTACAATTTCCTTTAAATAAAGGTGTTATTCAGCTGAGTGTTTTGAAAAAGATAAACATGTCTAGGGGAGATTTGACAGAGCTAAGGTGGTTATTAACCCTCAGTAGCATCATTCCTCCCTTTACTGTTAAGGCAGGGTGTTTATGATTGGCACTTTGATTAGAATACCCATTTTGTACCTTGTAGACATGAAGAGTTTGCTATAGATTGGCACTTGACCTAATATTTGAAGTGTTTGGTCCAAAAGCTTAAGTAATCTAAACTTACACGTGTTTCTTATGGTGAATCCTGAATATTTTATATATATATGTATATATAAATATTCATTTTGTGTGCGTGTGTGTCTGTGTCTGTCTGTGTATGTATATACATACACACACATTGTTAAATTAATTGCTAAAGGTATATTTTTGTAAGAAATTAAGCTATCCTTTATACTTGGGTTGCTTAAATCAGGGAATAAGCATGCATTTCGTTTTGTTTTAAAATGAAGGATGTTGATTATTATAGTTTTTAATGAATTTGTTTTGTCCTGGTGAAAGGTTTATGTAAATAAAATCATCTTTCATGGTGATTTTCTTTCTGTGCTATGTGAAATATTTTTAAGTTGATGGTTCAGATTGTCATCACAAGATGAGGATCATCATATGAACAAATTCTGAAGGGTTAGTTTCAAAACTTTTCAAAAAAATTTCTTTTTTGGGTTCTCAGAATTTGGAATTCACCTATTCCAAAATCTCAGATTATGCTTTAAATGGTTTGTTACATTAGTTGCATAATTTTGTGAAAATGTTGAACATGAATTGTAAATATAGATACAAAGTTGATTTGTGAATTATATTTAATTATGTGACAAGATCAAAAGTATAATTTTGTAGACTGCTATTTAAAAATTAATAAAAATAAGCACAGATTATTTTCTCACATCATAAAGGCAATGTCTCATTTAATTTGTCTTTATTTTGGACATTAAGGAGAACTATGCTCATATTACTTTTAGTGTGGCTTTTCTTCCTTTATTAAATGCCTTAATTGCCTAAGTGATGTTTGAATGTTAAAAGTAGTTACTGTTACATGTAAAGTATGATTTCCATATGTAGCTAGTCTGTAGATTTGAAGACCATATATCTGAACACTTATAGATGTAACTGGTACTTCACATATAGTAATTCTGTAGAGATTTTAAGGCCAGTTTTTCAGACACAGATTAAGAGTGAGGTTGAATGTAACACTGTGTTGATCCATGTAATTGTCATTTCTGTTTCCACTCGCTTTGTTGCTCCTGGTATTTACTGCCTTAACCACTGAAGATGAGCAGATGGGGCAGATGACTCTGACCACTCTAACTCACTGAAATGTATCTTTTGTCCTAATCATATATACATAATGCTATAGCGTGGACAGGAGCAACAGGTAGCCAGTTGGCCTTGGACACCGAAAGAATTTTTCCCCTTCCATAGGAGTTTTGTTTCCTCCCCTCAAAGGCCTTCTGGATTTACTGGAGTTTTGTTTGGAGCTGTCTGTCATTGCTGCAAACGTATGGATGTCATAATTTTATATGCAGTCCCTGGCAAGCACTCTAAAAGGTCCGGTTGGGATGGGACCTATGTAAAAATGCAATGAACTGAATGAATGGTGCTGTAGGAAGGGCTACTGTCTCCCTGCACCTGGGGTAGTGAGGTATAAGTTTTAATCAAATCAGTTTTTATGGTTTTTCTACAGGTGCTACAGTTTCTTACCACAGTTAAAGATGTATATCCAAATAAATGGTGACTAAATTGTCTGTAGTATATAACTGAGTAAATATAAATGTTTCTATCCTCAGCTCAATTGGGATCCAGTTTACGGTGCCCTCCTAGCCTAAATCGCTGAGCTCTTGAAACAAGCTTAAGACCTCGGTTAGTCTCATAGACAAGTGGTTAACGATACTAAGTTAATGTGAGTGAGCTCACCTTCAGTTTTAATTTTAGGCGTACCTAAGAACCTGCTAAACTTCAGGCACTGAGCTGAGTCTCCTCGGGTTCACCAGAAGATGGCAGGAAACTATTTTCATTGCACGTTTATAGCTAGTCTTACGTCAGTCATCTTTCAAATAATTTTGACAAATCAGTAGATTTACTGGTGTAGCATACCTTTTTTACAGCATTGAAAGGTTACATTTTTGCGATCCCCTAGCCTCTGTTCAAGAATACATTGTTTTGTTTCCCAAATGGGAGTACTACATTTCCCAGTGCACACTTCCGGCTCGTTTTAGAGCTCTTCTGGGAAGTGTAGTCTTTGTAAGACGACGTTTTACCTTGAGCCATGCGAGCTGCGGCATGAAATACTACAACCCCTAGAATTCCTCTAAATGTTTGATTTGGGCGTGTGTCAACGCTGGATGCGGTTTTAGTTCGTGGTGTGCAGATTGTCAAATTTGTCATAAAAACATTAGTAAGTAAGAATAATATCGGAGTTAAGGGATGAATATTGGTAACAGTATTGTACATAGTGCTGGGAAAGGACAGCTCGAAAAGGCAGGACCGCAGTCACTTTTTGTGATGAATCTGGTCTTGAGAAAAGCAGCGAGACAGGGTGCTGTGAAGAAGTGCTTTTAGTAAGAAGTGATTCCACTGGAGTGCGGGACTCTGGACGGCGAGAACTGCTTCCGACACGGGAAAAGGAAGCTTTTTATAGGGAGTAAATAGAACAAGTTCTCAGATTGTGTTTCCAAGGTTCCTCTCCCTGAGGTAAGTGAGATCCGAAGTCCTGAAGTTTTTTGCAAGATAAAATTTAACTGAGTATTTGCATTCTACTGCCGTGTTCTCTTAGTGGTAATCCGCTTTAAAGTGGTTCCATCATTTATTCCGCAAGCTAATTTTACGGCATCGGTTTTTGCCAAGTTCCTTGTTCGAGGGTACTACAGTAGGAGTGGGATTCGAACCAAGAGCCTTCACATTGTAGGATCGCACCCCTGACCAGCACACTAATTGTAAGTTTGTCGCAGTGGCGGTGAAAAGCTGCAGTATTGCAGATGTTCACCACAGAAAAAAAGGTTTAAAAAGTCGTAGTCATGTGTTAGAGTATGAATGGCCACCATTGTGCATAATGGGTGGGTCTGCTGAAAGCTGATTTGTCCTTTCATCTTTCTAACTACCTTTATAGGGATTTTTCGTGTTTTAGTTGTGTTTACCTGTTTGGTGATCTGCCCACATTATGGTAGTTTGATGTATAAAGAAGACCTTAAAGTGCAATGATTGAGTTTGCTGTAGTTTACTGTTCCTCTTTAATATGTACCTATTTATAAATTCTAGGTTTTCTGGTCCATGCAGACTTCTCATTCATCTCCAGAACAATGTTGCCTGGTCTGCAAAAAGCCCTGCAATCTACATTCTCGCTGAAGCCCAGGCCATCCTGGGTGATGATTCGACGGGCTGCAGCCACAGTCCACACGCCTCTGCCCCTGTTGCTTGTGCCAAGCTGTCGCCTTGGTACATACCCCCACAAAGAGCCAGTGGAGCCCTTGAACTCCCCCCGGGGAGCCAGGGACTTCATCTACACCCTGCACCCCAGTGAGCGCAGCTGCTTGCTCAAGGAGCTGCACCGCTTCGAATCCATGGCCATTGCTCAAGGTAAAAGCTCACTCATATAAAAAATCCATACATTGGCACTTTTCAGATTTACTTCTTGTGCTGCCACAGTTTCACTTAATTGGACAAATGTCTTGTCTTGAAATGCTGTGCCATTTATTGCACGTCTCTAGTTCATGAGTAGCATTCAGGACACAAATGTTTAGCTGGTCAGTTGTACTTCCTTGTTTCCTTCCTAGCTCACTGCCACAAGTATATCCAGCTTCCTTTTTAAAGAGTCTAATGTTTATGCCAAATGGATTTTTGATATGGAACTATATAATTAGTGATTAAGTGTACCACTAAAATTTAAGCAAATAAATGCTAAATAAGTAGCCATTTAAATTTTGTTTAATCTGTCAGAAAGGCCAAATTTTCTGAAGGTTAAATAGCTTGCTTGTACCTCTTTTATATTACTGTTGTAAACAGTTGGAATGTGTAGCTTTTTACATTTGGGTGAGTGGTAGCTGAGATTTAAGTGGAGTCTTTATATTAAGCTGTATGTAACAGAAGTGGAATTACTAATGAAAACTGCATTTATATCGTGCATCTTACAGTACACCTGGATGCGTCAGTCACTGGGTGTTTCAGGTTTTTCAGCACCAGACACCCTTATTCAGGGGGCATTTAACTCATCTAGGTATCGCCCTTCTCCTGACCCGCAGCCATCTACATAACCTCTCCAAGGCCTTAGTAACAACTGTCACAGCCTGCCTCCCTCTGGCTATGTGATATCCAGCACACATGCCCTTTACCACTAATTTCTTCCAAAGCCTCCAGAACCTTCTTGAATGGGCATACATCACCCTCCAGCCTTTTGAGCAGCAGAGACTTCATGTTCAGCAGTGTAGATTTATTTGTCATATAAAATCTGTTTTTTAAAGCTGTAGTGCCAGTCTGCTCCAGCTAATAAAATGGCTGCTGCAGTTGTTAACTGTTACGAACTAGTGTTTACTTAATTTCTGGTTTTGTTGCACTGTTTTTTTTTTTTCTTTTTTTACACAAACTTGCTGTCAAATTCAATCATTAATATGAATTTAGTTTGAATATTTTGTTCTTTATCTGTATATTCACTTAACGGAATGAAGCTTTACAGACAATAGGACATTTCAATATTCTGTGTTGCTGTATATGCTGTTTCATAACAAAATGAGACAAAATAGCATGTCAGCCAATACAGTCTGACTTCCCGACATCAGTAACAAGAGTGTGCTTCTGATCAACATCCATATCTGCACTTTCACCTGCAATATATTTATAATGCATACACTAATCAATATAGAGTACAGTTTCTTTGACTCTGTCAGGACGTTTATTATAATACCCACTGCCCCATACCCCTATACATACATCTAACTAAACATATGTTCTCTCCAGCTAGTATAGTTAGATTGTCATAGTCGTTGGGGCCATTGCTGTGCAATTTGAAGGTTGCTAGTTCAAACCTCATAGCTGTGGTTACCTTGATAAGGTACTTATCTAGAACTGTAAGAATACCCTACAGTACAAATTATTGTAATTCCCATTATTTAACATTGAGAGTTACCTTTGGCAGTTGTTAGCTACACAACAACGCTGTCATGATTTGGCATAGTTTTGAAACAGTTGAATTTCCACCATTATGAAATTCCAAACTCAGAACAGTTTTAAAAGACTGAATTACCTCCATAAATCAAGGGATAGGTGTACATTTATTGTAATTCTTGCTGACATGTGAATTGAAATCATTGGCGAAACATGCTGACAGCCACACTTTACATGAAAACTGCTGTTTGCTTCAGCTCATTCTCTTACTTTCTACATTCAGAGTTTGAGGTTTTTTATATTTGAAAGTACTGCTACAGTGTTGTTCAGCAAAACTTGTCATATGTGCCTCCTTTTGAGGCATTTAAGTTCTGAACCACTTTTTGCAGTGACTTTTTTGACAGGAGCTGTTGCTGCATCAGTTAAAAAAATTTAATGACAACTGCTCATTTATAGCTTAACTTGTCCTCTGCTTATGACTGTAGTTATTTTATTGTGACAGTAAAATAACGTCACTGCTCTAACTGAGTAAGGTTCTCCACCCAGCTGTGGACTTGCCCAGCTTTGTGTCTCTGGCAGCTCCTGGTAAACATCATGCTGTGGTCCCTTGCATTGAGTTCCCGGTGCACTCTGTGTTTATATCAGTGTGCAGAACATTTTATTTTAGTATATGCCTATGCTGACTGTATTTTTAGCCCCTGACAAGTGCAGAAGACTATGATCCTCAGTGGTTCTACCACCGTAACATGCTGCAGGTCGTTGGAAGGGGATGAGGATCTGTGCAGTTACCATCAAGGTTATTTGTTCTGCCTCTACATGTTACCAATGAAACGCATTTATTTTGTTGTGCTTAACTTGGTCTGTTAGATTATTGTCTAATGATGTCCCATAAATGGTAGTTAAATTTGGCTTAGGGCCTAAGGTTCATGTTGATGGATACCTTTTAAATAGAACTGACAACTACAATTACCTTTGATGCACATTCTGTAGTATAAAATGAATGAATTCAACATTTCAGCTCTGAGTGGTAGGAAGCGCTATATAAAAATAAATTTAATTGAATCACTTCTTTTTGTACTTTGCAACACTATGAACAGACATCAAAGGTTTTTTCAAGAGGGGTTGAAAAAGAATTTAGGCGTTGTAAAAACAACTGAATCTTGTCCACTTGCATGTGTCTCTGCTTTGCTGCTCAGTATTACAGCCTCAGGTCCTCCCAAAGCCTGATGGAGCCTGTGGTCCTCTGAATCGCACCACTCCCAACGCTGCTTGTGCCATTTGGTCATTGCTGTGTTTCCAAGCCTTATTTCAAAGACTCAATTTGAGATTTTCAAGATCGTAAGTAGCCTTTTCTGAGTTAAATGAACTTGACTGGGCAAAAACCTCCCAAAGGGTGAGAAATACCAATGTGCTAAATTTCAGGTCTGTGGCAAGAAAAACAAAGGCGTGTATAAAGAACAAACAGATATAGATTGAGCTTTATGTACAGAAAACATGAATTGATGAGAACAAGTAGTTTTGCGTTATCCAAGCTCTGTTCTTCCTAATGGGGTTTAGCATTTGTGCTTGTAAGGAAGCAAGAGAAAACCACAATGCTAGACAGTGGAATACTGTTAGGTGTGTGGTTTAAAGGTTCACTTTTGTCATTCTGTACTATAATAGTTAGTTAAATAGAGTAGATAGTTAGATACGGTAAATGTGTGGCTTATGTGAATACTGTCAAAATCTGACAACATGATATAGCAGTTTTGTTATTTACGCATTGCTGTTTGTCTTTAAGTTTTAAAGTGGGAATTCCATCTGATGCTGTTGTGCTCGGTTGACCAGAGGAAAGTCTACATCCACTGTATACCTATCTTTGTCTGATGTCTGTAGTAAAAAGGTAATTTCTTCAGGCTATTGCAGGGATTATACAGGATACTTCTGCCAGGAACTGCATGTAAACACCTGAACTTCATATAGACACCTGAAGGTTTATTAAGAAAGAACAAGGTTTTTTGCACTCAGGTTATTAATTTTTTTTAACTGTTTCAAGCATCATGGTGGTGTTCTGCAGAAGTATTGTTCCAGCTCCTTATGCAGTCATCGTTCGATTTTTGCTAGAACATAATTTGATTTTTAAAACCATTAGTCAATTTATGCACTGATCTGCTTGATGCAACAAGCAAAAGGCAAAAAAGTAAAAAAAAAAAAAAAAAAAAAATCATGACAATTTCAGCCAAGTGTAAAATGTGTTGTGTGTTTAAGAAAAAAAAAACTTAAATTACACGTAGATGTGCTGTGTTGTGGGTGTGTGTGCGCCCTGTGCCAGGCATGATTCCCAATTTGTGTGTGTGCGTGCGTGCGTGCGTGTGCGCACACGCGCGCCTCACTCTGCATGTGGTACAACCGCAGTGAGGATCACCATGTTTGTGTGTTATTAGAAATGTGATGGTATAGTTTTAGGGGAGTGGGGCATGGTGAGAGGGGTGTGTAGAGTTAAAAGAAGTATGTACAGCAGTTAGCGGAGAGAAGTGAAATAGTTGGATTTCCAAGTAATGCGTGCCTTGGTCAAACAGTGCACCACTGGGGTTGTTGCAGTAAACTCAATGGATTCCTGCCTTCAATTATTTTCTCGCCCTTTGGAAAAACCGGTGAACTTTAACATGGGAATTACCCGAATGTGATACCTCCAGCCTTGGAATTGTGGTGTGGAACTTTCCTGGATTTCCAACCACAGTCTGAAGTGTGCCAGGAACAGTAACCGTGTATGTACGCACGCTGCCCCTGGTGCAATAGCAACATGTGTGCATGTGTGTGCCCTACACAGCTCAGACCCCCAGGTGTGTTGTCCAGTTGGATCCTTGAATGTGTGTAGAGCAGGTGTATGAGCTGCACGATGATCTCCTGTGTGCTCTGCTGTGCTGTGTTTTACTGATATTTGGGAAAGCTGGTTTGGGGTTTTTTTTGATGGGTTGGGAACCATCATTATTTTCCCATTAACAAAATAATTGGAATAGCTGTCTCGTTGCGCCTTTTTGATTTACACAGCCTTTAAGGGATGACTGTATTTGAAATACCATGTCCATTTTTTAAACTTTTTAGGGGAAAAAAATGCATGTAGGTGCTTGTAGGTATGTTTCATTGCATAAAGAATATATAGCTTTTGTCTCTGACTGATGTTCTCTCTTGGTTTCTTGCGAGTCACCTGTGTGCTTGACCTTCCAGAATCCCAGACGTTCCGGTATATGCGAGCACTGGTTTCTGTGGGCACATCACCTGAGCTAGAGGAAAGGTCCCCAGGATATGCAGTGGGCCAAAAGAGCAAACCGCCGGGTATTTTCCAAGACCCTGCCCCCCATATTCCATCCATGCTCTGTGCCACCTGCCAGTAGCGTATCATTCACACCAGTTCACCGACAGCATGACGGTTGAGTGATGTGACTGCTTTCCACCACACCGTTTATCGTGAAAACCCAGTTCTATTGAGAACACTTTACCTAGTCTTATTGTAGTGTTTCTGTGCTTGCTGGGATTTATACTCCCACACACTTTAATTGTTGCTGAGGGAAATAAATTGCCCTGTCTGCCCCCTGGAATTTTCAGTGTGGCACAAACTTAACTTTTTGAATTTCTCCTAGTATTCTTGTTCCACTTTACATATTTTCCATCGTCCTTTATCAAGTTCAGTCAGTTGGGCATTTCAGGTCACAGCTGGAATAACTGCCTGGACAGACTAGTTAGACTTAGTTTGTATTCCATGTACCTTCACAGTATTATTTGACATTGAAAGGTGATACTACACCAGCTGTAATAACTATGCTTGTTACAACTGATTTTACTAATCGCCTTGTGCCAGATGAAAGAGGGCAGTTGTTGTGCAATGAGTATCATCATAGAATATTATGTCCTCATTGTTCCCTGATCCTCGCATGCTGTGTGCAGGTGAAAAGGATGCAATGCTCAGTCATTCTTTTGTGTGTCTAATACTTTCATAATGCACACATGCTTCTCTCCATAAATGAACACAGGTGGAAGTTTGGCAATAGTTAGACCTTTTCAGCAACAGTATGTCAGCAGCCCACAGCTGCTATTATTTGTGGATACTATACTATACATTATGTTGTAGCAGTGGTAGATCTTGCTTGTACCTTCTTTGAGGTGTGTCATGAAGCATAATCTGTTTCTGTGAGTGAGATCAGCAGACATTGAAACCTTTTTATCATTCACCCATGGTCTGATAAAATTAGTTATAAAGGTCAGCAGTAATAGCAGCTAGAGGAGCAGCCTCAACCACCTGTTGAAAGGTGCCAGGATCACTGTTTTGGAAGCTTTCAGCATATATTTAAATTGCTAGAAATGACAGGTATTGTTGGACAGTAGAACCCACAAGGAGAATGTTGTTTTTTTTTTTTGTTTGTTTTTTGCAGCAGTATCCATACACAGCTTTACTCAGCAGACAACAGCCTGCACCCAGGCAGCAGACAGATGGGTGCTATCAGTGGCACAGATCATTGTGAAAGCCATTTACATGAGTTTTGATGCAGAAACAGAAAAGCATCAGTTCAGATTTTTTTAAGGTTTATTATAAATGTCTGCCTTTCCACAGGATCTTTGGTTTTGGCAGGTGGATGTTACCTGTGTACAAAAACTATTACTAAAGTTTGGGTGCATCATGGCAGCTTCAGAGTTGCTGGTTTGGGTGTAGGTCCAAGTGTCGCTCAGGGTGTGATGTTTGCAAGTATTCTTTTATATTTGCGAAAGAAGGCCATGGTAAACCACTGTCTACTTTGCACCTGAGGGTAAGGAAATCACCCTAAATTGTGTCTCAAACAGTCATAGTACTAGCCGCAATTCTGTGCAATACATTGAAAAAGATTTTTCAATATTTGGAGTTCAGTTTCCAGTGGCTGTAGTATTTATAATTCGACCATCTCAGTGCAACTATAAGCAAATGATTTCTTAGAGATGTCCCAAGTAGTACAAGAAAACTAAACACATTCATTTTTTAATATTCTATTTTAATCAACTGCTTCTCACAGTGGCCTGGAGCCTATCCTGGAAGCACAGGGTATATGGACAGGCCCCCGATGGGATGCCAGTCCATCACAGAGTACCCATAAACATCCAGATGTTATGGGCAACTTAAGAGTGAAAAGTTCAACTGAAACAGATGTATTTTAGTGCTGCGAGGAAACCAGACCACCTACAACAAACCCACCGCAGAAGCTGCAGTTAAATCAGTGCTACCCACTGCATCACTGTGCTTATTTGTTTTAATAATGGATTACATTAATTTACCAAATATAGTTTATTCTAGATTTTTTTTCTATAAATTTGTTAGTCTCGTGTCTGACTTCATGCAATTATTTAACATTGTGATGATATTTGAAGTTTTTTATGTCATGATTGCTATTCAAAGAACTATGTTAATATGTACTTGTCATAAAATTTAAAACCAGTAGTAAAGTTTGTGTACTGAATTTTGTTGTTTATGTTGGTATGTTATTATTTGTATCCTGTATGAATATATGGACGCAGTGTCTAGGAGAAAAAGATATCTGGAATGCTCTTGATAATTTGAACATCTTGCCAAATGAAACGCAGAGCAACGATAAATGCACTGCTGAACACCAGACTCACATTTTTACTTATTCATACTGAATCCTGCTGAGAAATGAAATATGCCCGCCAAAGCCTTGCTGGCTGTTTGTCAGGAGGAAAATTTTAAGGGCACTTTTTTCCTTGAGAGAATAATTAAACCTGATCATACTTAAGTGACAAAATTCAGTTCATTGCCTCTACCAGAAATGCAAAACAGCCCCCCCTTCCAGCTGGGTTTATATGTGGCATCATCTCTAGTGCTTGATGCAAAGCAGTTTATTTTTCTTGGTCTGCAGTGGGCACCTTCTACCCAAATACAGAAAAGGTGAAACTAGAGCTGAGAGACCTTTTAGTGCTGTCTGACCCGGCTGCAGACAGGCCCCATGGTGAAGGAGTGTGTCTACTAGTTTCCTCACTCTTGACCCTGCAGCATATGGTCATGGCAGAAACATGCAGCCAAAAAAGCATTGAAACAGGTCCTCTGATTGGCATTGTGGTTCCCTTTCTGTGCTGACTGACACAGCCTGTGTGTTATATGTAAACTAACAGCAAACCCATGAGATTCATGCTTAACTAGTGAATAAAATATTTTTTTTTGTCCTTCAGAGAAACTGGAAATAGCCCCACCAACTGCTGCTCAGCTGAGATATGGTGAGTGCGGTCCTTGTTTTCAATAGAAATCCATTCAGTCTTTTCTCATGATGCAGTTACTCATGTCTTTGGACTGTGGGAGGAAACCCACAGAAACATGGGAAGAACATGCAAACTCCACACAGACTGAGCCCTATGCCCTAGTGCCCTATGAGGCACTAGTAATAACCTCTGTATACCATGCTGCCCACCTTGGGGGTTATTGCTTCTCAAAGCTTTTAACAAAAGGCCCTACTTTATATTAAAAAGACATGCCGTTTCTTATTTTTTTCTAGGTTACGATTAATCTATTAAGCCATTTTGATTCTTAATGCTTGAAGAAGCACATTTATCAAGCTTATTAGATTAATAACCAGTCACACCAACACTCTTCTTGTTTGGTCAATTATAATTTGATATATATAATGTAAAATATCAGCTTACTCTTTTCCTTTCAGTTGTTTTGCTATGATTTTATGTTTCTGTTGCAGTGCTTTTGCATAATGCAGTTCCCTTCATTGGTTTTGGCTTCCTAGACAATGCCATCATGATAGCTGCAGTAAGTAAGAAGAGTTCACTCCGTGTATATAGTGTATGTGTCTAGTCTCAAAAATCCTGATGAATATTCTTACTTTCCATCAACACTAAAATATCTCAATTCCTGTTTTAGCTTTTCAGTTGTTTTAGCCTTAACTAAGGAGTTATCTGCTAACTTTTAAAAGATTTACTGAACTTTTTTGAGACATATTGCTTTATTAACAAAATGATTTTATAACAACCAGAATTGGTCTGAAATAAATTTTTTAAATAAGTATTTTACCAGAATATAGAAAAAGGTGAAAAGTGATAAGAAATTATAATTCAGGATAATTTTACCTACCCCATAAAATAAAATTATGTTGGTCTCGTTTTGTTAACATATGTTTTATGAAATACATTACATTGTATGGTGCTCCCAGTAAAGTAATATATTTTATTGTTTTTTTGCACAGGGAACACAGATTGAACTGTCCATAGGTGTGGTGTTTGGCATATCAACCATGGCAGGTATGTAGAAGACTGATTTGGCTGGCAGATGAAAGAGGTACCTAAACACGAGACATAATAAACTTTTTAAACTGTAAAATTTTTATACTGTTTAAGTGTAATTTCTTTGTTGGTTGTATGACTACTGAGTGAGGGCAGAGAAGCTCAGGTAACAGACATAGGCCATGATGTGTCATCCATCTCCGTTTCTGTAACACACGATTGGGAACCACTGATGTCCACAAAATATGTTTCCTTCAGCAAAGCATTGGATAAGTGGCATTTACCTGAGGTCCTGAGGTCTTGGATGATGGGAATTTCAGATCTCTCACAATTTTCCAGAATTCTCGTAGGCTTCAGTGTTAAAGCTTTTTCAAAGTAAATGCTGAATACATTGATTTCATGACCATGGTTCTGTAATCATGGTCCATGCTGATAAATGAGAATGAAAAGTAAGACACAGTAAATTGTTGTCTGGTTCCTTGCTATCTGCTACCTTGTTATTATATAGTGATATTTCAGTTAAAATTCACACTTAGGAAGTGGATGTGTCTCTGCTTGCCTTGTCTTCCAAAATAACATTGCAAATACAAACAAAAAAACAACACAGCATTGGAAAGGAATTGCTTTGTAGACCGTTTGTGAACAATGTTTTGCTCCAGTGTGGTACAATTGAAACGTCCACACAGCCTACAGTCAGCAGAAAACACGCACTATGCAAGTGACTGAACAGACAAGTTCTGGGCCAAATACAGGTTTTTTATATTTAAACAGAGTTATGTTTATTTCAGTTTACATGTAAAAGTGCAAATTGCTTGTAGTTTTTTTTAAACAGCTTTATCATGAAATTGGAGGCTGACAGAAAGTAGGTTGCACAATTTTTAAAGCTCAGTTATGTAACCTGAAGATGCATCTTTTCTAATTGGTTCTGTCCCAGTATGTAATGAGATGGTCAAAATACTTATTTACAGAAATAAAAATAATTCAATACAGTTAGCTTAGAGGTGCTCTGCCTTTGGCCTGTGGCATGAGCAGGAACATCTGAACAACAGTGAGGCTGTCATCACAGGGTTGCTGCTGAGCTATTTTTGGGCTGTCCAAGGGAACATAAGGCAGCTACAGCCAGTGAATAATGGAAAGCTGCCGGCATTGGGTTTTACTGCGTTTTGTGCTGGTGTATGTGACAAAAGAAGACCAATTAATGGAGTCGATCCAACACACAGAGACTGTTTTGCCAGCAGCAGCAATGCGTTTGTATAATAAGCAGATTTTTCCCACATGTTGGCTCTCTTGATCAATATTACAATTCAGTATTATTAAACAGCATAATAATGGTTTATGTTGTTTGCTGGTTTACTTTTTGCAAGCAATTAAAAACTTTTTTGATGGATCAAGTTTTCTCTTTTTTTGGGTCATCCCCCCATTGTTGGTGGAAATTGAAAGCTTTTCTAGTCATCAGTTTAACACACAAGTTTTTTCTAGTTGTATTTAATTTAAAGCAGACATTTTTACCAGATTTTTTTTCTATTTCAAAACATTGTCTCCTTCATTCCATATACTGTGTTTAAACTCAGCAGAATTATCTGAGTTAGTGGCCTGTCTGCCCTAAGTTGTTGCCATGGCCGTGGGATGAGCCATTCAGGTGATGGGATGAGCCCCTGTCTGTGACACCACAGTCACCTCCGTCCCTCCAGTTGGCATCAACAACCTACAGCAACACAACTTTAAAATTAGTCTTTAGTTTTATGACCTATCATTTTTCATATGTGAATTCAAAAGCAGTTTTTTCTTGATGGACAACTGAAATTTGAATTTTACTCTGGCTAGTACAGTTCTCTGATCACATGCATGCTACATCTGGAGGTCCATTATGGATGCCTGTTTCCTTTCCAAAGGCCATTTTGGTTTGCAAAATGCCAGTAGACTTTTTAAGCTCATGTGTGCTCGTGCTTAAAAAAAATGTCCTTGGAGACATGCAAACCTGAAGGAAATTGGATTGACCCCATTTAAACTAGGCATATCTTGTAGCATGAGTTACAGTGGACTTTTTTCCATTTGCAGCGGCTGCTCTGGGAAACCTGGTATCTGACCTGGCTGGACTGGGGTGAGAACCTCCCCTACATTTCTACCTCACTCCCTGGTGCCTCACTACCACTGTTCCTTGTGTCCAAGTTATATGACAGAGGCACTTCTGACCATTTCCTTAGACCAGATTTCAGCATGTTAACAAATGCCAGTAATATTATTACTAGACTAATTATTGGACCAATTAAACATGAAGTCTGTAGGACTGCAGCGCTCTAGGACTAGTGTAACCTGTCCCTGAGCTAGAGTTCATTCTTTTTTTGTTTCAAATAAAACAATTTCACAAGTGGTAATGGACAGTCTTCATCATCTGTAAATGTGTAAGTGTGTAGGGTGTTTGCATTTTCACACCTCTCATTGCCTGTTGTGAGGAGCAGATTGTCTGGCTGTCAGCATTCAGTCGCTGTCAGCAGTGAAAGTGCCAAAGCTGAATGCACCAGGGCTCCCGGCAGCAACACAGCTGCCAAGCTGGTACACCTAGGCGTGGCCTTGTTAAACCAACTACACTCAGTCTCAACCATCTTGCACTAGTATTAGTAAAGCCCAAATGTCATTTTGCATTTCAGTTATTTAGCCGTGCTCTCCCCAAAGCAATGGCTAAACACACAAGTTGATGGCAAAATACACAGCGATCACGATGCATATAGAATCAGGCTGTACAGTTTAGAGCAGTGATGGTTCTGTAAAGCGCTGGAAGCAGCATGAGCTTTGTGATGATTTTGTGACTGTTTTGTTACTGGTTTGGTGTTGTGACCAGGCTTGCAGGTTATGTAGAGGCTCTGGCCTCCAGGCTGGGCATGCAGATCCCGGACCTGACACCAAAACAAGCTGACATGTGGCAGACTCGAGTCAGTTCACATATGGTGAGTGATGCTGTTTTGCTACCCTGCTACATGTGAGTTTGCTCTGCTTAATCAATAAGGTGATCAGATGCACGTAGCATAGGTGAAGCACATTAATCTGGGCTCAGTTTCGTGCCTTCACTCCCATTTTCATGATCGTCCAGAGTTTTCAAAATGTAGAAATTACTAGTGTGTTACAAATAAGTAATAGAAGCATGTGATTGATATTTTTGATGTTTCCTGGTTCTAAAGGGAAAGGCTATTGGGGTCACAATTGGCTGCATCCTGGGAATGTTCCCTCTGCTCTTCCTGAAAGAGAACGATGATGAGGAACAGAAGATCAACGCATCAGATCCCAGCAGTAAATGAACTCATCGTCTCCCGGGCAGATGCAAGGGTTTGACTTTCAGGAGGAAGTGCTTTTATTAGACAGTGCACTGGAAAAATGTTTCAGTACAGAACTGCAATGGTTTTATTGCAAGTCAGTGTGTTTCTGCTATGGGAGACCAAGATGAACTAAAACAACATTATATATTAACACAAGCATGTATGTTGATGATGCCTCTGCATTGCAACTTTAAAATTTTATCAGAATGACTGTTTGCATTGAAAAATAAGCAATCCTCAAGTGTGTTGTTACTGCACTAACTGCCTCTGGTTTTGACCGTGAAGATGTTGACATAGTGGTAGTTTAGATAGTTAGCTAGTTTATAAATGTACCTATGTTAGGAGAACCTCTGGGTGCCATTGCGCTGCTGAGGTCTTGGTGCTGTGATGGATTTAATTTCCATTTGTTTCATTTGTCACTTTATGCAAGAAATAGGTTGTGGTTTATAATCCTGTCCGGTCGCTATTGTAGTATGTTCTATGTTAAAGTTGGCTGTCTGCAGCGACGAGGTTCAGCTCATTTAACTAATGGATATTTGAATGCTAAAATTCCAGATTTATAATTACCTTAAAACCAGATTAAATTAATTACGATGGGGTTTGAATATAGTATGTCATTTTCAGTGTACTGCTACTCATTCGTACACTATTAGAAGGACAAAGTGAACAAATAATGTGTAAATTATAATAGGATGGATATATATAATGTAATGTGTTACTTTGAAACCTACAGGCTGGTGTGGCTTTTTAAAGAATTGCCCTGAAGTGTTAAATGCAGGTAACCCCCAATTTACATACATTATTCATTCATGAAAAGACTGCAAATCAAAATAGTGTATATAATGATGCATACCCAGTCCATCTGAAACCCCCAAACCAGTTTTCCTAAACATCACTAAAACACTGTAAAACACACACAGCGCTGCCCTACACAGCACAGAAATTACATCGGGCAGCAGAACACTGTGGAGCACAAACTTTGATCTGTTGCATAAACTGCAAGTTGGTATTAAGTTAGTAAGTTAAGTGAGTTTAGGTTATAGCAAAGTTGCATATACTGGGGTTTACATAGTTGTGAGTCCATTGGTGAGACTTGTAGATTTCTCATCTTTTGGGTTTTAGGAAATATTAAGTAAAGGTTAGTGAGTGTTCTGGGTTGTAATGCAAATAAACTGAGGACCAGTGATGAGAAAACACACTTTCCTCAGGGAGAGCTGGAAGCTGTTTGTAGAACAGTAGCAGTCCCACCCACTGGTGCCTGACAGGGGAACCGTGGTGCTCTGCGGCACCCAACCCACATAGCAGCACCGGTCGAAGCCCATCTCAGAAGTGGCAAATGTGGTTCTACCTCCAGCAAAAAGTGCTTTGAAATAATTCTTTAACCAGACTAACCTGATTTTAATTGCCAATGTTCTCAGCATTATAAAGGCAAATGGAAAGTGTATCAGAAAGGATAAGATTTGTTGTATGCACTTTTATATTTGCTCTGAACATTTGTCAAGTAGACTATTCTGGAAATGGTACTTGTTTAACGTTTGTTATTGGTACTGTTGTCTCTTACAGTTTTTTAATGGAATGTACAGAAAATGGGGAAAATTGTATTTTGCACTTTGTCTTAGTCTAAGGAAGTTATTATTGGTGTACTTTAGGAATGTTTCAGGAAAATGCATGTGCTCTCGTGTATCACTGATGTAAAAGCTTCACATATGCTGCCATGTTGTTTCAAGATTTTTTTTTTTTTTTTAATCAAAAGATTAAGAAACTAAAAACCTTTAACTGAGAGGTTAGACATTTGAAGTAATGGCAGTATTGAACTTTGTAACATTAACAAGATGCATGAGAATGACCTCATCAAGATCATCTTTTAAATCGGTACTATAAGCAGATACTAAAATGTGTTTAGGTTTAACTAATTTGATTTGTTTTGAAGATGTGCTTCTTAAACTACCCTTATTTTATTTAAGTATATTGCCTTTTCAAATATTGAAGGAGCTACTCTGAAAATTAAAAATATCCAAGGAGCACTCAATGATACGTAAAAATGTATAAAATATGTTTTGTGCCAGATTGTCCAGTTCCTCTACCTTTTTTGCTAGGAGCAGGTGGCGGTGGTGGTGATGTATCCTAGCAACTGCTCTTCTACAAAACAGCCCATTTTTGAAGCAAATCTGGAGTACATTATTTTACCTCTAAAGGACATTTTATTTGTACTTGTGATTCTGTTTCTCAGACATCTCAACAAAAAAGGTTGATATTTTATGGTTATTACTTTGATAATGTGTATCAGCATTCAAAGATAACAGCTTGTAAGGCAAAAAAACACTGCAGCATTTTGATTTAGATTGCTGTTTGGAAGATTCAACATTTTAAAGCTTAGTATTCCATCAAGGTTATACTATGCATCTTTGTCAGCCAGCTAAAAATAATGCACAGGTTATGTCTTACAAGGCCATGGTTTTGAATCTTGATAAATTACTGTTAAATGCAAAAACCAGATGGACTCCAACCGAAAAAGACCCTAATGGCACCTTTTCCGAAGGACTGCTATCATTGTGCAAGCATGCATGCAGATTTTTTGTTCAACTTTGATATATGTCTGCTTGTAAATAAGTGTAGAATAAAGCACTTTTTTATACATCCAGCTGAAGTGTGTGCTGGGGGTATTGATTATTGGGCTACCCTCCACTAACTTGTGTTGTACCAGGACAGGAGTCTGTAATTACAATGTCCACAATCTCCTGATGAGATACGGTTAATCTATATACCCAGATATTCATCTATGAGAAATGTGTCGGAATGCAATATTTCTTGAATTGGGGAGGAAATGGCTGACCTTGTATTTGTTTGTTCTGTTAAAAACTTCAATAGTGGAGCTAGAAAATGCCTTGATGGAAATAAAGACCAAAATCCTATATACATATTGTTATTCCGACATAAGACATATATACTGGTGGTCCCTGACAAACAGGTTTGTTTTTTGTTGCAAGTTAGAATTACCAGGTACTCCATTTACCAGGTACTACATATACCATAAAGACATATAAACAATGCACATGTATGAATACTGTGTTGTATAATAAGGCTTGGTTATATTTTTTCACCATTTTCATGCATTTTTCATGCTAATAGAGAATAATTATGTAAATACACTACAGTATTATATTATTCATACTGGTCTTTTTTTACATTCTAAATTTTTTCTTTTTAGCATATTCTTTTCATCACTATTGTAATACTCACATCTTTGCTTGCTAGCCATTATAAAAAATATAAATTAAAAGCTTTAAAAAAAGTCCCTGGAATAACAAGCAATAACTTCTGGAAGTAAAACAATTTTCTACTAAATAAAACAACTACTGCTAGACGCCTTAATGTTATGGCTGAACATTGTAATAAACTGTACAAATGCTGAAATAATATAGAATATTAACAAAAATACAGGTGATGGGTTGTCGGGATAAATCCAAATATTTGAAAGTTGTGCACATTACAAGTCAGGCAATGCATAGGCAACCTGTGTAGAGGTTTGTCTCAAAGCGTTGTATTTTGAGATCCTTCGTGAATGCTAGAAGGGATTCAGCAGTCCTGAGGGAAGCAGAGAGCTCATTCCACCCCATCAGTGGAGCCAAAGCAGAGAACCTGTGGACTGAATACTGTAAACTCACAATTGGTATATTAATGCACCAATTCAGAATAAGTTCAGCATTTGCTGTCAGTATAAGGGCTGGTTGTACCCTGCATTGTACCCAAGGTTCTTCGTGACCAGTCAACCAGTCAACTATTTTGTCACTTTTGGTTTCATTTTTCCAATATTTTATCATCAATGGGAATACAATATTACATAAGAAACACTCCTCTTTAATTTGGGGCTTCTTCGGGTTTGTAATTAAATACCAGCTATAAAACAAAGTGCAGCAGCTTCACTGTATCTCCATGTAAACAGTCACAGTGAAGAATAAATCAATGAAATAGAAACCCTGGAAGCAATTGCTCTTTTCTGTGGAAGCAAAGAGTAATTTGTGTCACCCGCCTGCTCTTTGCATTTCATTTTATACAGAGAGCTGCAGCATAGATTTTATTCATGCATATTAATGTCCCCCAGCCATATAATAATACAGTGAGTGAATTTCTCTTTCCCTGTGTACTGAACACTGTTTCCTACTGACAAATGGCCAGCCTGGTTGAACCCTTAAATTCACTCATATTTGTCTGATAACTGCGACTAAATGCAGCAGCATTGCTTCAAGGCATGTTTATTTCATAATAATTGTGTCTTTGAGCAATAGTCTTGTGATAGACTATGGAAATCATATTCCTGAATGGTTTTACAATGAAACAATCCTAAAAGAAACTCTTAATTATCCTGAAATCATTTCAAAAATAGCAAGTGGCCAAAGGCGTCTCTGCAGCCTGTATACTGAAAGTTCATATGAAAGATTATGAAATCCCTGGCAGGAGATGGGTCTCAGATGAAAATTTCTTTGAAGTTACATGCTATAAAAGTAAGATGTATATTTGGACTTTCTGGGTCCCTGGATTGTGAGTAGTTCAAACCAGTAATTTCATACCTGACATTTTTATTGCCAGTGCATATGCTATTTTATGGTGGCTGACCTCATGTCGACTATAAAAGTTTTTTTTTACATTTTCCAGCATATAAAAATGTTTTGCGGAACATCTTTTTACTGTTGCTAGATTTCTAGGTAAAAATTAAAATTTAATACTGATACATTTTGCATTTTTTTGCATTAATGGCCATTTATGTGGATTTTGCGAGACTGTCAACACATTAAACTAAATCCTGAATTTTCACACTAAGTGTTTGGCTTCCTCCATCTTTCATAGTATTGGATTAGTTTTGTGAATTGAAGGATTGGAGAATGCGAGGATTAATTGAAAACATTTGAGACAATACCTATCAATCCATGTCTGAAGCTTTCTTGGGGTTGGAGATCTTTTCTTTTTAACCTTCCTTCACACTATGTACATCCGTTACAGGGCTCCAAGAAATTCTCAAATATAGTGTTGCTAGAACGTTTGTGAACCCTTCAGGATTTTCAGAATTTCTCCATAAATTTGAATGTGATCAGATAATCTGTCATAAAAATAGAGAACACAATAAAAAACATACAAAATATTGCATGCTGTTTCACTTTTGATCAAAATTGGTGTGACTCAGCAATGACTTCAACCAAAAGTTATGGTATCTGTTGATTAGTCCTACACATCAGTCTGGAGGAATTTTGGGCCTTTCCTCCTTATAGAACTCCTTCAGCTCAATGATGATAGCGGGCTTTCTTGCATGAACTCCACACTTCAGGTTCTGCCTCAATATTTCTGTTGGATTAAGGTCTGGACAAAATGCTAAATTTCTTCTGCTTCAACCTTTCTTTGGTAAACTGATTTGTGTGTTTAGGGTTGTCATTTTGCTGCAGGACCCAACTTTCCAGCACCACCATAGCAAATTTTTTACACCATCGACAAGACTGCAGTCTTTCATTTAACAGCTTTTTTCTGCACTGGTCATTGTCTGTGTTCCATATGGTTGATTCAGCATTTCAAAAGACTCTTGACCACTTTCCCTGAGTTTGTTCAAATTTCAATCTTGTCATGTGTGATTTTACAGACTTTTTCATGAAAAAAATCCTATTATAAAAGCATCTACTTGTATATGGCTGTGTGACCCAGACATTTACATAATCAGTTTCACCATCTGTTCGTTTTAAGTTTATTTTTGGTGCTTGACTTGTTCCTCACACAAGCATTATTACAAAATATAAAGCAGAATAGGCAACAGAGTCTACTTATATAACACAAGACATTCTTTGTGAGTGGGATAGAAATAACCTGTGAAGAATTTATGTAGATTTTGTTTATCCCTTTGAAATGATACAGAGAAGAAAGACAGATGCTGACATTACTGCCTAATGTCTTAATGATTCCCTGTGACCCTTCTAGGACCCACAGTCTTTGATTTAGGAGAACATCTCACCTAGATGAAAGTACTGTAACTGGGTTCTATCTGAATGATTTAATGTTTTCAGTCTTCCTTTTAGCTATTTTGTATTTATCAAAAAGAGTGTTTGCTCTAAAAATGCATAACATTGCTGAAAAACTCCACTATGGAAAAAAGTAGTGCAACTTGTATTTCATTTCAATACTGCAAACAAAGCTTTGAGATGAGAACATACTGTTGCTGCAGAAGAAGGGAAAATGTGAGAACGGCTGTACACCTGTAAATTTCGTCTTTTATATTTTGATTTAAAAGTGAGCCTCTTAATCCTGTTCCTGTAGATCCACTATTGTACTGGTTACTGAGGATCTATAAGGGCATCTGGTTCTCTTCTTCGATTTGACATATCCAGAGCTGCCTGATAATGAGTTACATTTACTCCACTACATGTATTCTTTTCATGTATACTTTTCAAAGTAGATTTTGTCATCAATTTTTTTGTATTACTTGAATAAAGATAAAATGTTACATTTCTGTAGTGATATAGACCTCTGTTGATTTACTCATTAGTTATGTTTTGTTAAAAAACTCATATAGTTAATGAATAAACTATTCTCTGTAAGACTATTATTTACATTCATTATTACTCTTTTTTCATCACCCCCTTCTCCAATGCAGGGATGCAGTCATCCAGAAACTTTTGTGGAAGTGCAGCACACAAAGCAGGGTACACTCTGGAATGCTTATTTCATTACATTTTATTAATCTTGTAAGGAGAAATGATTTAAAGCTCTGGTCTTCCCAATGGTAACATATGGCTGTGGAAATTACACCATAAAGAAGGCTAAGCATCTGAGAATTGGCGCTTCTGACGTGTGGTGTGGTGGAAAACTGCAGAGAATCCCTTGGACTGCGAGGTCAAATCAGTCAATGCTGAAAGAAAAATCTGTCTGCTCAATGGAAGGACTTATAATGATGCCAAACCTCAGTTACTTTGCCCATGTAATGAGAAGACATACTCACTAGAGAAGACTGTGATGCTGGGAAAGATTGAAGGCAAGAGAAGGGGTTGGCAGAGATTGAGACAGATAGAGGATATTATTAAAATAATGGAGATGCATTTGTGAGAACTCACAGAGATAGTAGATGGCAGATGGACCTAGAATGCTAAAGTCCATGAGGTCACAAAAGGTTGGACACAATTCAACAACAAACAAGAGACAAGCTTAGAACCAGGGGCAGCTCCTTAACACGAGGCCAGCAGCACTGTAAGCATTACCCAGGCAAATAAAAGGTGCATGGAAAGTCAAGAACTGGTTCCAATGAGAGGGGGAGCAACACTTGCCTGCCTTCCTTGTGATCTATGACCCCAAGGTACCATGCCAGGAACCCCAATCCATGGCGAGGAGAGAGAGAGCCATGGAGCAACCTGTCCCAAAAGTCTCCTCTTTATTGTCCCTTTTTTGTCGCATAACTAATGTTAACTGGTGTTTTTCTTTTCATTCCCACTATTCCCTCTCATCAGCTACAGGTGGTGGAGAATGCAGGCATCGCAGAAATAAGGTGGACCATGAAAGAACCCGTGCAGAAAGGGTCAGAGACATGCCTCACCCAGCAGAAAAAACTTGCTGGCTTTCAGGCCTTTGTGGAGGCCAGGGCTAGTGAGATACCCTGGTCTTCATAACCCTGGCCAAGAAGGTCCTCATCAAGACAACCCCAGAAGATGATCCTGAGCCATTTTTGTACATGTTTGAATGGACTGCAAAATGACAGGAATGGGACCTAGTTTTGTGGATGGACATTTTTGTAATGGTCATTAGGGACGCCCAGAAGGCATACATCTCTACAGTCCAGAGTTGAGAAATTATGCAGTTCTCTGGGCAGAAATCCTAGGGCTGGCATCAACCCCATGACAGCGCCAGTGTGGTCCAGGTCTGGGAGATCTGCCATCTGGACAGAAACAGCTCCTTTTCATGACATATTTGGAACAGTTAATGCAAATTCTTTCAGGAGCATAACAAATTCACGAAGAGGTGAGTTGGAATAAACAGCAGTGGTGACCATGATAAAGAAATGATGGCAACAAGTTTATATAATTTTTTTTAAGTTTAAAATAAATATATATAAGGATTTTATATACACACACACACACACACACACACACACACACACACACGAGCAGGGACTCCTATAGGAGCGGGACTTCTATAAAAAAGTATATATATAAGTTTATAAAAGTTGATAGATACCAAAACAATATTTTGTCCCTGCTCCTGTTTTTATGATTTTTTAACAATAATTAAGTGACTGGGTCCTTGTGTATATCAAATAATAATAACTAACAAATTTGTCTCTAAGGTGACTGATTACAGTATTGTTATAGAAATGATTACTACTACAAAACAGAAACCGCATAAACGCGTGAAATTACGGAAGCACGTTTTAGAAAAAAAATCGTAGACGGTAAGAATGTGGTATGCTCACGGTTCCCCCTGCTGCTTATCGCCGATATTACAGCTTTTAAAAATAATAAGGTGTCCAAACAGCTGCACAATTTTTTAGGGTAGTTTATCATATTCTCCTTTATAGCCAAGCATATAAACGCGCGCACAAGTGTAATATTTCCCTTCAGAAATTTTCGCTGCGAAAGACGTGCGCGCGCCTGAACACGCGTATCACGTGATTTGTGGCAACGTGCTCGTTCTTGCATTCAAACATGGCGGCACCCACAAGAGCACCTGGACCACACTAAGTGGTTATTAAAGCTCGTATTAAAGGTCTGTATATGTATATTTTTTTGTTACACATGGGTTACTTTAATGTGATAAGTTAATATGTTAAAATGAATTTAAAATGTAAGAACTAAGCAGGCTTACAGAAGAGAAACACGTGGTAGAAGTACTTTACTTTTCGTGTATACTTTTAACGTGTTGCTTTCAAAAAGCTGTAATTTATTTTCAAATGAAGTATTCATGTTCCGAATATGAAAGAATATGTTTTTTTTTTACAAGCGCGCCGTAGATACAGTTGTGTATAACTGACTGTTAGATTTTCTACGTTTGTATGAAGACACAACTCGTCGTCTATGTAAATAACTGGTTATTCTCTTTTTCATTCTTTTCCAGACTTTTATGTAATTGCTTACGGTTCATAAGTTACCAATTTCTGAAAAATGGCCAAAGTTTTAAATTTAAACAATGAAGTGGTGAAGATGAGGAAGGAGGTAAAGAAGGTCAGAGCCCTGGTCATCCGGAAACTGACCAGACAGATCTCTGGGCTCAGGAGGAAGAAGGGCACTGAAAGTGAGATGGAGAAGAACCAGAGGAAGGTGACCAGGCTTATGGAGGAAATCAAGCAGATGAAGACCTTGAAGCCTGACTATGTCACAAAAGAAGCACTGCAGAAGAACCTCAGCTTTGAAAAAGTTTGCAAAGACCCAGAGTGCACTCTTCTGGACCGGGCCACAGCACGAATCGCCTCACACCCGCAGATCAGCAAGCATATTGAAGAACTAAAAGCTTCTGTCAATGCATTTAATGAGGAGCGGGGGAAGACACAATCTTCAGGGAAGCCTGTGAAAAATACTGGGGAAGACATTATCAAACCTAAAAACCTGACGACTAGAGAGAATGATAAAGCAAATCTGTCTGATATAGTCACACAAGGCCAGGATCTGACAGAAAAACCAGCAGACAATGTCAGAGATGAAACATCTTCACAAGTGCAAAGTACATCTTGTTTGGACAGCAGAAAGACCAGCACCCAAATGGAAGGAAATTCAAGTGCCAAGCAGAGGAATACTGAAATCTCGACCACTGCAAGGATTTCCCAAACAGTTCCTAAAAAAGGCGTTCTGGTGAAAACCCAGCTTACCCCCAAAAACACATCAATTTCTGCTGTAGAGGCAATGAAAGAGGTTGAGAGTGAGGAGGATGAGGACAGTGAAGTTGAACCATCTGACAAGGAGGAAGAGAAAGAGTACTTTGATGACAGCACAGAGGAGCGCTTCCACCTGCAGTCATCTGAATCTGAGGACAGTGATGATGATGATTTCTTCCTTGGCAAAGTAAGTAAATATAAGAAAAAGAAGAAAATGCAATCTAGTCCAGTAGAGTTGGTCAGCTATCTCAAGAACCCATTTTCCTCAGCAGTGGACCTAGTGGCAGAAACAGGGGGAGCAGATAGAGTTGAGGGGAAGGGAAAGCAGGGCTGTAAGCCACCAAGGCTGGAAACAATGTTCTGCAATAGTTTGTCAGGTTTGAGACAGGCCTCCATGAGAGGTGCTCAGGGGGCTTCAAAATCATCCAAGGTTCAGGAATCAAGGGGAGGCCCTGCAGGAAACAGAAAACTGATGCCATCTACAAAGCAGCAGGACAATCGTCTACAGCAGGGCAGAGGCAGGGGGAGGCCGCAGTTCGAGAAGCCTCAGGGCCGTACAGCACCAGGAGGAAAGGGACCAGGTTCTCAGAATACACAGCAGACTCTTCATCCATCATGGGAGGCCAGCAAGAGACGGAAAGAACAGCAGGCCCAAATTATGGCCTTCCAAGGAAAGAAAATAAAGTTTGATGATTAACAGCCTTCTAAAATCATTCTGTGGATTCTGCATTTTTATAAGGACTAGTGCAGCTGGTGTGCAACAAAATATATAGTAGTTATATTCTTTAAACTGTCTTGTTTAACTGCATGTGAAATAATGAACTAGTTTCTTGTAGTTCATTTTTTAGTGTTTTGCAGTGGAATACCAACTTTGCTGAAATTGGTTAAATTTGTTAGTTTTTGTAGTACTTTGAGTCACATGTTTGTATTTTCTGAGACCTACTTTAAAAAAGTCTATGTACACATAATTTACTGTTTGAATGTTCCAGCTCTAATAGATTAATACATTTTAATATTTTATAATGGCTTAACTTCCTTGATGCTATTTTTTTCTTGTGCTTATAGGTTTTAATTTTGACTAAATTATTGATTTGATATCTTGATTGACAGTTTAAATCAACTCTAATGACACAGCTATCACACTACTAAGTATATTGATGGGTTTTTTTTTTTTTAACAAAATGTTCAAAAATTGTAGTTAACTGTACTCCGGCTACGTGTACTCTGAGGATTTCAAACTATCATTTGAAAAATAGTTAAAAGTTAATACCTGTTACAATGTTATGCAACAGTATTTTGGAGTAAGTATAATTGACATTTTGATTCTGACTACTATATATTCCAATTTTTGAAACACAGACAGCACCACAGATCTGTGCTCACTGTCCTACACTACTGTGAAATCCAAAGTATGATATTTTCAGTGGACAGATTATAGCTTATATTCATTAAAAAACTGGATGTGCTAAAATGTTTTCATCCTGCACCAAGCTGGCACTGAAGGAATTAAGACATTTGATATTAATATATCAAATTAAGAATTTGATATAAAAGGTGCATGAACCTGATGGATCAATAAGCCTTTATCTAACATTCTAATACACCTTGGACAAAGGTATTTGTTAATAATGGTTAATAATAACCATTAACCAGTATTTCACTGTGATGGACTATCATCCCATCCGGAGGACACCCTGTCTTGCTCTGAGTTTCCAGGACAGGCTCTGAAACACAGACCTTGAGTAGATGTGAGGTTAGTGCAAATGGAAAAAAGGTCTTTCATACTGCAACATGCAATCAAGGTGTGCAGGAGTTAGAGCATATAAGCCTGTTTTTTCTGATTTGCAAATGCATGCAAACAAAAGGAAATAAAACGGCAGTATACACGTATTGTTACATAAATGGAAATAACTATACTTTCAAGTTGTGGTTCTGCAATGTCTGGAAAGTAAAAGAACAAACATAGAGTGGCATTATTTGGGTTACAAAGCTTTTAATATTATAGGCCAAGCAATATGACAGCATGTTTAACCGATCATAACTAATTATGCTTGATGAATAAAACCTGTGGACAACAAAGCTCAAAACATTAATCAGTAAGAAGAAAAAGCTGAATAATGACATTTTGATTTCAACCAAGTTGTTATTTGTCGATTAAGGAACCCAGAACGTTTCCGGGCACAATACGGAATAAATGATTCTGCACCTGCTCCGTACGGTAATTCTTGTGGGAAATGTGATCCGAACAGGGCGGACAACATCTCTCTTAACGAAGCTGTGGACCGCACTCCACTATATACATTACAGAATAAAGATATTTTCACAACCGAGAGATCTTTTCTTCAGTTTGAACACAACAAGTGTCAGGTGCCAGTTATAAAGCAGAGGAACACTGAAATCTCGACCACTGTAAGGGTCTGCACTTTCGCTTCTTACAAAACTTATACTGTAAATTGTCTTAAAGAATTTATATTTATTACTATTATTAACAACAACAATAATAACAACAACAGCAATAATAATAATAGTCATTGTCACTTTGAGATTTGTTCACGCTGGACTGTTATGACATCATCAAGTCGCGCGTAAGATGTATTTAGATTTTGTGCATAATTATTACATGTTTCCTGTGCTTGTTAACCGTAAAAAAGTTAATCGAGGTTGCTAAAATAAATCAGACGAAAACTAGGAAGCTTCTTATGGGCATTGCTTAAAGGGGCAAACAAATACTTTTTCCATGAAAATCTCTTTTAGACGAGCAGTCTCATACAGTGAAATACACAGATCAACTACAAAACAAGGGAATCCCAACAGGGTCAGCTAAACTCTATTGGACGAAGGTTATTTAATATGCAAGAGCTTCTATATGTTTTTATTGGCAGCTGCGCTCGTGTGCAGACCAATTATTTGTTGCTATGTCGAATCTCTGTTGTGATTGGTGAGAAAAGGGCCGAGCGTTATTAAATCACAGAGGCGATTGGCAAACTTGGAGACCAATAGGGACAAATATGCTAATCTGGTTTGAAAAGTTCGCGGGAAATCTGAGTTTCGCGGGAGGGCCTTTCGCGCGTAAACTATATCCCTTCATTCATTGTCAGCTTCCTGGAGCCATTTTCAGCCAGCGAGATGAGCACTCGCCTCCGGTTTTAATCCGTTGCATCTGGTTTTATTCTCGATTAATATAGATTCAGAGCCGAATGTATCGATAGTTTAGACCCTTATCTAATACGTTTTGTAAGTATTTTAGATCATATATCGTTGGATTTGGAGAAAATCGAGTCCAAAGTAAAGAAGGGACAAAGGGCACTGGAGCCTCTAAAGATGAGAAAAGGGATCTCCTCGGCCCCGGATAAAGTGATCATAGCAGGGGTCGGGGGCTCCACCGTGGACAAAGCCACCGTTCTCACGGCGCTGTCCGATCGCCTCAGTTCTAATTTCCCGACAGCCACGTACATCCACATTCTGAGCCCTCCGTCCTGTGGGAGCCAAAGCGCCGATGTGTGCGTGTCCGAGTCACCGGCTCACAGTCTCCTTTACTCCACTCCGCACGGATCGGCGCTCGGAGCGGCACCGCGACCTGCACTCGGACGTCCTCCGGTAATGAACCGCCGGGCTCCCGTGCTGCAGCTGTCGGTGCTGGTGGTTAGTGGTCACCGATCGCCTTGTTAGTAGTAGTTTTGCAGGGACTTGGCGGCGCTGCAGGTGAGCTAAGCTACCCTGCTAACGTCGCTTCTCGGCTTTTACGTAGCTTTGCTGGGGGGCTCCTCTGTTTGCCGGAACTTTTTCACCCCCCCCCCCGCACCAGGTACTTTGGAGGTGGAGGTAGGCTGGGGGTGTCAGGCACCTGGTTCGTTCTGCCATGCACGGTTTGCGCGCCGGGCTGTGACAGCGCCGATCGCCGGGGGACCAGAGGCGCTCGTTTAAAGCGCGGGCGAGTTGCGACCGCTGCAGAGTATAGGACTGCAGGCCTTGTTGTTGGTGTGCGTTGGGGGTGGGGGGGGGTCTCCGTTAGAGCGCGAACACACACGTTTGTCTCGTTTATGTTAAGTCTTCCCAACGCCCCCCTCCCCCCTACCGTAGAGAGCAGCGACCCCTCGAAGCTCGAACACGGGGCTCCAGGCGGGCGGAGCTGAAGTCGCGGTCGGGTGTCGCCGCGGAAACGGCCCGCAAACTTGCCCAACTCTGCCCCGGAACTCGGCAAAAGGCCCGGTCTGCGCTCGACGAACCGCTAGTTCGGCTCAAAATGAGGAAATGTGGACATGCTCCAGGTCTGATGAGCGATTCCAAAAGCTGTAGTGTGTCCGACTGTCCAGTGAGTCCCTTCGCGGCCGCAGTCGGTTGTCCAAGGCTGCTGCCCTGTATTCAGAAGGATCTGGGTTCGAATTCCACTCTTGCCCCCTTTGATCAGGGTACTTACTCCAATAAAAAATGGTATAAAAATGGTGAATCGCTGTACAGTTGTCCAACAGTGGCTCTCAAATGTGTCACATTTATGAAGCATAATAATATATCACTTTTGTTGATCAGTCCTGTCTGAAGATGTCAAAGTTATTTTGTAATAATCTATTAGAAATATAACTTTATGTTCCAGTGGAGGTCAGATGTCTATAGAGTAAGAACTGTTTCTCCTATAGTTGCAGCTCCTGTATGTTACTAGATGAAATAGAAATGGGGGATGTGCATCATCTTACTGGTAGTTAACATGCTGGTTTAGCTGTCATCTCCACAGTTCCCATTTAAACAGCAGGGTGATTTTTACTGTATCATCTCAGGGTAAATATTTTATCAAGGGTACTGCAGCAGGAACAGGACTGGAAAATGAAGACCTTCAGATTGCAGCACTGCAGCTCTGAACACACTGCCTGCTGTTAAAGTTTTAGCTATTAGTTAATAGGTGACATGTGCTTTGTGCTATAAGGCTACGTTGCTCTCCACCTTTTTGTAATGCCTAACAAAGCAATCCATGTAAAAATGTGGGAAGCAGTCCTTTACAGATTGGTTCTTGCATCAACAGTGCCATGTTTGACCACCATTTTCAGGTAACTGCCTTTGAGCCCTTACTGACTTCAGTTTTTTACTGATAATATTTCTATCTTATTTATGTAGTTTGTTACTCCCAGTTGTTAAATATTGCCTGAATATTAGTGGTGTTTTCTGCTTAAACCACTACTCTGGAAGTAATTGTATGTCCACGTTTTGTGACGTGGAGGTTGGGTGGGTATATGGATGAGACCTTGGTGGTTCTCAGGCCTGAACCTGGAGAGCAGCAGTACCTTGGTTTTCATTGTGAGTTCTTGGCTTAGGTGCTTTGTGAAGTTCACTGTTACCCAGACTTAATTGTTTTAGATGCCTGTATTGGTGTTGTGATTTTTAGTGGCTGACAAATGGCTGAAAACCCTGCATACTCTGCAGTCTCAAGCTTCAGATCCAGTGTATCTAAGAGTCTGTATAATGGACAGATTCATCTTTGGTTTTTTTTAAGATGCTCTTGGCAGTAGAAAGGCTTGAGCTCAGTTTTAATGTGTTTGATATTAAATTTATGCAATTTTTCATGTAAACATGTATACATTTTGTAGTGATAAAAGCAATTGCAGAGTAGTTCACTGTGTAGCAGTGTTGTACAGCAATGGCAATGGGTTTGTTGCAGTACTTTTTTTTCATTAATCACAAAGTTTTCTTGAATAATTGTAGAAGTTTGAAGTTTGCATTTTAGCTGTTGCTCAGCACCTTAAGTTTAGCGAGATATCTAACCAAGAAAACATAGAATTTTAAGTGATAAATGATATGCTTAGTTTAATGGCCTTGTTTTTGTACTTTGTAGTATAAGCCACCAGAAATTGATTCATAGTCCTGTGGGTTACTGCTCTGGTTTTCTTGCAGTCTGGCATCACTGATGTTGTGCAAGGCTGGTGGTTTTGGTAAAGATGCAGGTTTGAAAAAAATTCAGGCTTAACTGTGCATTCATATGGTCCCCCAACATCTACAGTGGTGCCACAAGTTTCTTAACTCCTTACTTGAAACACCCACTGACCAAATTGGTGCCACTGCACGGTGGGTGGATATAAAGCAGCTTCTTGTAAGTGGGTTACTTTTGTGTGAATATTTGGTCTTATCTTAGTCCTATAATGGGGTTTTTTGCTGATTGTTTTTTGCTTGTTAGAGGAAACAATAATAACTGCTGTAATGTGCACAGCCTTAGAATGTCATGCACCAATTGCATCAGGAAATACCTTTCAAATGAAATGTCTAGTTTCTCTTGGCCGTGACAAACCTCTCCTTCCTTTGTTTATGTGCATACTGTGAACTACTCGATCCTCTTGATTCACTGCTGTCAGATTTGTCTGAGATGGCGAGAAGTGGCATTTCTGATTTTTCCCCTCACCCTAACTGGTTGGAGGAGGTCATACTCAGTGTAGACTTTGTTGAAGTCGGCATTTAGACCATTGGATGAACTATATATATTAAATGCAACTTTTCCTGCAGCCATGGTACAGTTAACACATCAAGTAAGCAACGTTATTCTATCCCACTTGTGAAACAATGGTGCCACAGTTTATAGGCTGCTTTCAAGCCTGTTTAAAAGTGGAAGTATAATAGATGAGCAGCAGTTACTGAAATGGCCTCTAACATTTTGGAATTTGTCACTGAACATTTGCCAGGTTTAATTTACCACGAATGTCCCCTGTCATGGGTGCTATATTAATTTTAATTTGTTTTGTTATGGGGAAATCAAATCTCTGAAATGTTCATCATAATCTATATCCACACTTGAACGGGCATCAAGACTGCTGGCATCCAGCTATAAATTGACTGAATGTAATTTGCACTGGTAAGCGTCTAGACTAAAGCGTTGTATTTATTAACATGTCGCCAGATGCATAAGTTTAATCAGGGTTCAGTTTCCACCTCTGTTCTGATATTACTTCTTGTTTTTGAATTACTGTTGGTTTACTTCTGCCTTGGTTTCTTTACATCAGAACAATTTTCTGGGCCACTGTGGAAGCCAGCCTGAACAGTAGTGAATGCACGGTGGCTTCAGAAAGTATTTATTCCCTTGAACTTTTCATATTTTGTTCCTGTTATGCATCCAAGTTGTCTCATTTTGAAATCATTCTTTTCTTCGTAACATTATTCAAGTAATTTATGAATCAGTTTTTCTTTTTTAAATCCAAGATGTTTGAGTTCTCCAGAATGAAAGGTTTTCATTTCTGTTACAAAAATATTCCTCACTGAGCCAATACTTTGTGCATAAACCAAGTGTTGTTGAAGGATTTTCTTGGGTATGTCTGTGGGAGCTTTGCACATTTAGGTTTTGGATTTTTTTTTCTCAATTCTTCAATAGGGATTTGCCACAACTCTGAAATTACATGAAAAGTGTCAATAGACAGCAATTTTCAGGTCATACCACAGATTTTCAATTGGATTTAAGTGTGGGCTCTGTATGGAACATTCGACAGTAGTAAGCTTTGTTCAGGATGCCCCTTAGTAGTTGTTGCCATGTGCTTTGAGTTGTCATCCTGCTAGAAAATGAGTTTTTGCCATAAACACAGATCTCTGGCTGACCGAAACTGGTTGTCCTCCAGAATTTGCCTGTATTTGGTTCTGTTCATGTTGCCTTTAATGACCGCAAGCTTTCCAGTTACTCCTGCTGGAAAGCAACCCCAGACCATGATGCTGCCACCACCATGCTTGATGGCAGAGATGGTGTTACCTGGGTGTTGGGCTGCATTAAATCTGTAACAAATATAGTGCTTTTCTTTCAGCTCAAATTTAGTCTAAAATGTTTTAGGTTTTGACATGTCGCTTCCAACAAAGTCCATGTGTGCCTTAACATTGACCTTTTTCAGAAGTGGCTTCCTTCTAGTGACTCACCAAATTAGTCCTGATCTGTAAAGCTCATTTTAGCCAAAGAGCTCAGCAGTTTTCTGTGTTGTAGCTGCCTCTTGGTCATTTCTGTCACAAATATCTACCTTAACCGGTTACTCAATTTGGTAGGATGGCCTGATCTCAGTTTCTCTGTTCTGCCATGTTTCCTCCCCATTAAGTTAAAACAGATCTCATAGCGCTCCTAGGTTCAGAACTTGAGTCTTCATCTTGAAGTTACACAGACAGCTCCTGGGACCTCATGACAGCTCATGATCAGGACTGACCTGGTCTGCTGTTCTAGTTGAGACCTCGGTCAATGATATTGTGCAGTTAAACATAGATGTATTTTAATGTATTTGGTGTGATCTCTTGAGGTGATTAAATACAGAGGAACAAAGGAGGTGGATACTTATCAAACAAGCTTCAGGTTTTTATTTTTAATAATTCCTAACCCATCCAATATTTAATTTTAACATTACAGAGAATTACTTTTCCAAGAATTGGGAGAAAAGTATCATTTAAATATACTTTAATTTAAGTTTGCAATACAGCAGAATGAAAACCAATTACTGGACAACTTTATGAAGGCACCGTGTAGATGCATTGGTGTGTACAGTGTACCTGGCCATTGTCCAGCTGTGGGACATGATGGCACATGAGTGCAAACAAATGAACGTCACGGTTAACAAAGTGCACCTTTGAAGCTGAGCTGAAGATACGTCTACAATCAGTTTTGCTCTGGAGTGTCTTCAGCTGCAATAGCTGAATAGTGCAATAGTGCTTCTCAATAGTGGGAGTGTTTTGTGTTTCAGTCTCCTATGTGAAGGAGGCATTTTGCTTTGACTTGTATTTGTGGATAGCATCTCCCCAAAATGGACTGAATACATCAGTTTCTTGCATTCCACCTGTAATAGTCCAAGATGCCAAAATGTTGCACAAGAACAGGGTCTCATTTGAGCCCAAATAGGTCTGTAATATCTTTTCTTTTTCAGCCTTAGTTCTTATTTGTTCACAACCAGAAAAATCACATCTAGAACCTTCTTGCTTTTTCAGCGGATTATTTGCTGATGGTCAAACGCCCTGGGTGGTTTATTTCATTTTGTAAATGTGCGTTCCCTGTTTTTCCTGTTATATGAAAGTAGCCTACCGATTATGCTTGGACACTGGTGAGCCTCCAGACTACGACAGACATAGGTTCAGCCAAGGAAAGCAGTGTCATCTTTTCAACTTCTCTTGTTCCAGGCCAAGCGGCGGCTGGAACTGGATGGGACTGACCACCAATACATCAGTGAAGGAGCAAAGACCCCACGGGGCAAAGGTGCTGTGTCTGCCCCCAACCTTAAGAGCCCCAAAAGTAAGTTTTGATGCTGTGTGTCGTTTCACTGGTTGAGGTATACTTTAGTGGAGAGTAGCTTTAAAGTTGCATTATTTTGTCTTGCTTAAGCTCCTTGCGCGAAAGTCTGGTGGCAGGCAGCATCTTGGGCATTTAAGCAGTGCTTTTTTGTTGAGTTCAGACAGGCAGTGTTGTGCTCGTGTGTTTCTGTGGCAGCAGGAGGTGTAGTGGTTAGTGCTGTCACCTTACAGTTGAATGACCTTGATTTTGTTCCCTGCCCCTGCTGCAGTTAACTCTGAACCAGATACTTGCCATGAAATTCTCCAGAAAAAACTACTCAGCTGCACAAGTGGGTAAATTAGTGGTAGGTAGCTTAGTATTCAAACTTGAAGTCGAGGGTCATCTTGAAGAAACATTATAGGTTAATTAAAGAATGTACAGAGTTCTCAACCTGTGAACATGGTTAGGGATGGAAATGTTTGTCAATGTGGCTATTGTGACACAATCAGTAAAAGCTTAATACAGATGTCTCTTGAAACAGGTTAGATTCTGTAAAATGTTTATATAAAGCTGTAATGAATTGGGAAAAAAAGTCTTCTGTTCTCGTGAACTGCCTATCCTATGTGTGGCTGCTGGGTTTCGGGGCTTGTCCTCGAAACAGAACATGGTGGGACCGTGAATGGGCCCCCTTATATGTTGCAGGACACTTTTCTTAACACTTTCAACATTTGTCAGCATCTGACAACTGTTTACTTTATTAGCTGAATTACCCAGTGTTGCCTGGGTCATAAAGTGGAAAGCTAAAAAGTAATAACACATTATACAGATGCGATAGAATATTTGGGAACCTTTTAAGACCAGTCCTCCTTGTGAAACTGTTTCATTTCAGCAATCTTTTTAGGATACCTTGCATGAACAGCTTTTTTCAGGTCATGCCTCAGCATTTCAGCTGGGTTAAGGTCTGGACTCTCACAAATTTTCTTGTTTTTGTATCATTCTGTCATCAATTTACTCTTGTGTTTTGGATCATTGTCTTGTTGCATTGTCCAACTTCTATTAAGCTTCAGGTGAAAGTCCAGTTCCCTGATATTCTCCTGTAAAATTTCTTCATACAATTTTGAATTCATTGTTTCTTCAATGAAGGCAAGCTGTCGAGGCCCTGATGAGGCAAAGCAGGGCCAAACCATGATGCTCCCTCCACCTTGCTTCACAGTTGGGATGAGGTTTTGGTGTTTGTGTGCAGTGCCATTTTCCCTCCAAAAATAGCAGGGTGCATTTCTGCCAAAAACTTCATTTTGTCACATTTGTTGATCTTTCTTGAGGAGAGCAGACTGTCAGTTATCTGACTTTGTATGTCTTTTTTGTAGGGTCACCCACACCTCCATTCTCATCTCATTGATTGGAACACCTGACTCCAGTTAGCTTTTGTAGAACTCATTACCCCAGAGGTTCACATACTTTTTGTGATTATTTGAATGGTGTATTCAGTATTGACAAGACAGCTGTCATTAGGCAGCTTGTGTTTGTCTATTATTGTGACTTGGATGAAGATCGGACCACTTTTTATGAATAAATTAATGCAGAAATGCAGGTAAATGAAAAGGGTTTACAAACTTTTTCTTGCAACTGTATATCACCAAACTGTTGTACCCGTAAAGTGGTTTCGTATATAAATGTTAGTGCTATCAAACAGACGGACACTGCAGAAAAAACTTGTGCTGGTTGTAGTCCAGTGGGAATAGTAATAGTAACACCAAAATATATAGTCTTACTCTGTTATCTCGCCAACCTCGCATCTTGCCACGTGCTGTGGCAGGATGGGTTTCCTGCAATGGTTTCTCTCCAATAAGCCCCCAACCTCACCTTTTGCCATACATGAAATGAGGGTCTACCTTGTTATGCCACCACTTACAGCTGATGATGGCTTCTGATGCCACGCAGTCTGCCGTGGGCTGGTTTTTTCCGGCACGCCCATATCCATACGCTGCTGCTGAAGTCTCATTCGGTCACACTGTAGATTAAGTGCAGTTCTAAGTCTCTTGTTTATTACTTTGCAGTGATATACCAGGCAATCAAGCTGTTTTGTCTAAGCACTGAATAGAAATGAGATCTGTGTGTAAATAATACTTCAAAAAACACAGTAAGAAATTGCACAATTTAGTGAGCACTTTGGACCTACTTTGGAAATGTACAGTTTCTTATCCCTTCCTCCTGTTTCCAGTTTAGGTTATTCTGCCAGCACCCACCCCTCCTTGTCCTTCCTCCAGCATGTCTTCCTGTTGCAAGTTCAGGTCAAATAAGGGGGAACTGCCTGCCTGTGTGTGTGTGTGTGTGTGTGTGTGTGTGTGTGTGAGAGAGAGAGAGAGAGAACTGGCCTGTTTGTCTTTGTTCTGATGATTTAGCTGGGAATTGCCTGGAGATGCATGCAGAAATCTCACTTAGGGTGAGAATTACCACTGTACCCAAATGTAAAGTCTGTGGCATGAAAAAGAAAGTTGTGCAAGAAAGAATGGACAGATGGGCAAGCAGAGATTGGTATGTATAAAGCACATCATTGAGATGTACCTTGAGCTTTTTGTGGGGTAGGTTTTGCAAAAGTGTCCAGTGTAACTATTAAAATTTTTTTTTTAAGATTTAACGTTAAGTTTGATCAGAATTAAAACCAATATACAATAGTTGAAAGTATAATTGTGTTATCTCCACAATTTCCAATTTAATGTTGGTTGTTCATTGTTCATTTGTGATTCATTTCATAAATATATTCTACACTGTTTCTTGTTGTTGATTGCAAACAGTCAAACACCGGACGGGCTGTAAGCACTGGAAGTGAATTGAATTAATTCAACCCCACATTTCAACTTTTTGGGTGTATTTTGTTGTCATAAATGGTATTTCATAGAAACAAAAATTATTGCTAATTCACATGTGAATAAAATACATTTATTAATTTTTAAATGTTTTTATGTTCAGAATCGTGCAGGTCGAATGGTCAGACCCACTGTGAATGTTAATAGCTATTTTTTGAATGTCTTATGGAGAATAAGAGCCATTTAAAAAGCAAACCAATAATCCGATAATTTCTTGTCCAATAATTCAATTATGTTGAAAAAATAAGTAGGATCAACAATACATCAAGTTTTAAAGTAAATGAAAAATATAATACAAAAAATAATGAAATGGTCATACTGAAGTGGCTGTTTTGAGTTTTTCATATCTGTGTCTGCTGTGAGATGCACTACTGTTGCATGTCACTTTAGACAAAAGCACCTGTTAAGAGTGAATATGAGGCACCTTCAATATTTGGTATTTTCAGATGTATTAGTTTTTGTCCCACCCCCCACTGTTCCACTTTCCAGATATAACTGTACTTTTGCCCTACATCGATTAGCTTCTTGTGTGTTTAATGTTCTGGACCTAACGCCAAAGACATGGATACAGTCATTATCATTCAGTGTTGATCATTTGTGTCATGTTGGCAGAACTAAAAGCAAATAGCCTTTTAAAGGTTTTCAGAGGCAAAGAGTTGTACAAATAAAATTAAGAATCTTATGTGCCAAGTGTTAATGCTAACACTGGATTGTTTTTTTTTGACGTGTAATCAGTGTAATTTTGGATCACATGTCACATATCGTAATAAAGCAATGAGTGTCCGAAATAAAATAAAACTCTTTTTTTTTTAAATACAATAAACCCTTAACAAAAGTAAAAATCCATAAGATAAAAACTAGAAATAACACGACCTCAATAGAAACAAAACCAGTCTATTCTTTATTCTTTACATGATGTTCAAGGTTATAGATAAATGATAGACCAAGAAGAAATGACTGACCAGAACACATAATACACATTTGTAAAGTTTTTAAAACGCATAGCTGTTATGTTGTTTTGAGAGAAGCACCATTCTCAAATAATTTAGGATTCAGCATTTGTCATGCAGTAATGTTTGTATTAATATCTATATACAGTCAGAGATTTGGAGAGAGGTCCTGTTGGCCTTTGCAGTGTTGCCAAGTCTTTCTCAGGAAAGGAACAGCTCAGCTGTGGAAATTCTCTCAGTCCAATGTGGTGATGTGCACCTCCACAGTCTGTGTGAAAGTCACAATCTAACAAAACTAGGCCCATAAATCCGTCAACAAAATTCACATAAGCTCATTTAGGCACAAAGTAATTTTCATGTCTGATTTAGTCTCAAGACATTAGACTTAACCCATTAGCACTCAGCATTCTAATTTATAGAATGGTACCTTTTAAATTGTTGTGTATGACTCTGGGAAGGGATTACAATTAAAAAAAAAAACATCTGCTGAACATTAAGACACTTTAGACTATGCTGCTTGCTTTATATGCTGATAATTCTAAGTACTGGTGTCCTGTAAATAGAACGGTGGGTTGTGAAACCTGGCTTTACCTTTTCTTGTTTTTTTGTTTTTTCCGGACTCCTTCAGAGAAAATATGAATAAAAAAAATTAATGGGTTATCATTACCCACCTCAGTGCTTAAAGTTTATAATTATCTGTGATGGAAGTAGTCAGCTTGCACTATGAAGGCTCCTTGAGTCTCACCGAACGCATGGTTTATTACTGCTAAGAAGCTGAAGTGTTGCAGTGTTTCAGGGATATCATGCGATGACACGTTGTGTGACATGTTTGTCAGTGTTTTGTTAATGACCAACGAAAGTGTAGCAGTCAGCTGTAAAGGATGAAGAGTGCCACCAATGTTGGCCCGAGTGACCAATGAGACTCAAAAATGACAATGACAAATGAAGGCTTCCTTCCAGCCATAAGCAGGTGCTAATATAAAAAAAAGGATTAATATGGAAAGTATGTTTCAATTTATCAATATACATCATTATTGTATATGGGGTAGTCATTGTACTCAACCTTATAGGTTTCCTCATTTAAGATGCACTTGACTGCAACATGTTTGCTGTGTTCCTGAAACAGTGTTTGTGCTGTATTTTTGGCAGTGTGGATTTTGAAGGGATTTATGTGGTAATGTGACTAAGTTTAAGGCTGGAGCTCTATGAAGAAAGTGTCTTTAATGTGGCCTGCAAGAATGAGGACACCTGTGCAGTGGAAAGAGCGATGGGGAGTTTGCTTCTGCTCCAGACTGTTCTGCTATTTTTGGAGAAGCTATTTTAATGAATGTAAATTTGTTTATTGTTAAAAAACAGGTAAGCCCTAATGCTAAATAAACAAAAGCAGCTGGGAGATTCGAAGAAACCTTGTCATATGTTGGGTTTTTGGAATTTCTCCTTTACCATGTAAATGAGAAACCTCCACCTTGTCCTTCCATTTGCAGCTCCAAAGTCACCCTCGGAAAAGTCGCGCTACGACACCTCACTGGGCCTCCTTACCAAGAAGTTTGTCCAGCTCCTGGGGCAGTCCTCGGATGGTGTAGTTGACCTGAACAAGGCTGCTGAAGTTCTCAAGGTCCAAAAACGGCGCCTTTATGACATCACCAACGTGCTGGAGGGGGTCCACCTCATCAAGAAGAAATCCAAAAACAACATCCAGTGGATGTAGGTGTTCAGTGAGCTAATGGTGGGGACAGATGGACATTGGTCAGAAACCTAGAGTTTCCTAATGTTTCCTTTGTTAGGGGCCTTTGTTTGTGGCTTTGGCATATACATTGTTATGTTTGCATATGGTATGTTATGTTTTTCTTTAAAATTTTGCCAGTCTTGCTGCTTATGATACAGAACCACAAGAGGGATTAATTTAGTTGTACGTTACTTCTGTTCTTGTTATTGTAGCGTCTCCAAGCCAAAGCTCACTTTGAGGGGTTGTGTGTATAGTAAGTTTGACTGAGGTTGTTTGCTTTCAAGGGGCTGCAGCCTGTCGGAAGATGGAACCGTGATCAACCAGTGCCAGAACCTAGGCCGCCAGGTGATGGAACTGAGCCAGGAGGAGAAGAAGCTGGATGAGCTGATCAAGAGTTGCACCCAGGATGTGAAGCAGATGACTGAGGAGTCACACAACCAGAAATATCCTTTGGAGTTCAGCCCATGCATGCTTTGTCTTCATTTCTGTCACAGGGCTTCTTTTGGTCAAGGGTTTTGTTTTAAATGTGGGGAAAATTTGAACCTTTTGTTTTTAATTGACCCAAACTTGGATTTTGTTTGTAGAATTTTCCTGACATGTTTTTATGGAAAATGTAGTGCTAGAAATTGTACTGGATGGTTCACAGAAGTTATTTACTTTTTATTTATTGTATCTTTGTGGTAAAAGTGACTTTGGAGTTCCAAACATTGTTATGAACAGACAAATACAAGTACACGAGCTACATTTACAAGTTGAAAGCTTAAATATTTAGTTGTGCCGATGTCTTTTTTTGCTAAATACAAGTAATTTGTAGAATTTTAGATTTCATTGTTTTTAAGAGAAATTTCTTGAGCTCTGGAGTCCTTTTTCTTTCCTTAACTGCACTTCCTCACATTTGCCTACGTAACGTATCAAGACTTAAGGAAGATCCGAGGCCTCCAAGATCAGACGGTGATTGTGGTCAAAGCGCCAGCTGACACCAAACTTGAAGTGCCTGACCCGCAGGAAGTGAGTAGGGTTGCCGGCCACTGTGGGATTGCAGTTCTTGGCTCCATTCCACTGAAAATGTAAATTTTCAGGCAGCTGAAATTTATCTTTGACTGCAAATCAATTTGAGCAATATAGGACATACATCTAATTTTCAATTTTGCTTATGTTTTGTTAACCTGCAGTGACCTCTTAGTGAGTGTTGCTTATTTATTACAACTAACTTCATAATTGGCCAGTTGGATTAAATCATATTTTGTCTCATGTAAGAAAAGAGATGGCACTAATAAATTGCATACGGTATACTTATGAATCACTATACAAACCTTTTGTACAGGTGTCACCTAAATAAATAGTAACACTGTCATAATCCTCATTTTCCTTGGGGCCAGGGTGTTTTTTCCATGGTTTCTGCCCCTACAACCCCCCCCCATGGTCAGCTCCTGGAATGTGCTCTTTCCATTTCAACACACAGGTCTCCCTCACCTGCAACCAGGAACACATTCTGCCACCTTTCTTTCACCCATTTTATACATGTTGCACATTTTCTTGTAATCTTAAAGTTCTATGGCAATTGAATGTGATTTTTAAAAAATCTCTACATTGTTCATTGTTGCCTGTTATGATGAACTTGCTGGTTCTGCAGTTGCTGCGTTAGTGGCACTGAGCTGTTTTTATTTATACGTTGATGTGTGTATGTTTGTTTTGCTGCATGCTTGCAGGGACTGGGACAACTCCCATCTTGCCCTGTTTTTACTGTATTTTACCCTCTTTTCAGTGTTTCAAATATCTCCCTACATTTTTTCAGATTTTCAATCCGATTACAAAGATAAATAAGAGGCAACTGTTTGATTCTTACATTTTCAATAGAGGTTTATTATTGTTGTACTATGTGTAGTATTTTTATCTATCTAATAAGTGTAATGAAAACCCAATTTCATGCTGCTTTGGTTAATACTCCACTTTCTAGGAGTTTCTATCTGGAGCACAACTGAGCTATTACTCTATAGGTTATTTGTTTGCTGTTTAAAAAAAAAAACATTTTAAATTGACAGTTGACCCCTCAATGGTTCAACTCCTTTTGGTTTTAGAATTATATTCTCCTTGTCACAAATGATGGCATTATGAATTGTAAAAGTTACAGTTGTTTTCCAGTTTATTCCTAGTTACATTTTCTAAAATTGGATTGCGAAGCGAAAACCTTTTTTTTTTAATTTTTTTTATACAGAGCCAACAGTTGTCAGGAAATGGAATTAGTTTTTAATTTATTTGAATGTAGCTCAGTGTATGAATGCAGCTTAATGTACTTATATTAATATTCAATTATCTTACAATGTATTTTTATCTTTTTATTGTTTTTTTTTTGTTTTTTTACAAAATTTAACTTACTAAGAAATTGAGAGGTGCCTGGATTAAGCTTTTACTGATTGTGATTTAGGGGCATCAGTCCTGTTTGTGTTTGTAAGTGGGGTAATAAACATGCAGTGTGTGACAGTTTGATCACATACGACTAGGAGAGTTAGTCGACGTGTCAGCAGCACAGCTGAATTTTAAACTAACTTGATACAAGTTGTGGTTTAGCACCAGTATTATGTGTAGTGTTACACATCAACTTGTAGGTTGGATGTGGGGAAACATCGCATCTCCACGGTTGGGTGGAGATGGTCAAGGTCAAGATGAATGGTTGTGTGATCCATAGTTGTTCTGCAGTGATTGTAACAGTGATTGTTGGTTTGTCCTTTAGGATCTGTGTAAATGATGGAAGGAGCTCTGTTTAATAGCTACTTTCATCTCTAGAGTTTACAGGTCCACCTAACCAGCACACAGGGGCCTATTGATGTCTTCCTATGCCCAGATGAGAATGTACCCAACAGTCCCATGAAAAACGTCAATGGGAAAAACTCTCCTTTTGTGAGAGTCTTACAAGGTAGTATTTTGTCCTGAAAATCACCAATAGTAGCACTGAAAACCATATTAAATCTCTAGTGATGTGATTGATAGTTTTTTTGCGCTTGCATTATTTTATTAAGAGAAAAATTGTTAGCGTTGGAAATATTGCCACATTGCTCTTTTTTTAGCAAAAACTAGTCTTTTGTGTTTTGAATGGTATTTAATATTAAAGCAGCATCAATATTCTTAAAGTACTCTCAATCATTGCTTAAAGACATTGTAGACTTGTCAAAGTGAGCTATACTGATGAACCCTGCTTTTTCTAGTTTGTTGGTGTCCTCATATAATATATTGGCATTTTAACAATGTTGTTTCTTACCCTTCCCTAGAGAGTGCCAGTGGTGATGTGTCCAGTATTCCTGACTGCCCTGTGACGGTCACAAACATCTCACCCCTTACGTCACCCCTTACCGGCCTCCTGCAGCAGACTGAGGACCAGTTCCCTTCAGGCCTGGAGGGTCCCCTCATCAGTCTTTCACCTCCACTCCTGAATGAGGACTACATGTTGAGTCTTGGAGATGAAGAAGGCATCTGTGACTTGTTTGATGCCTATGATTTAGACCATCTCCCCTTGGAGGATGTGCTGTGAAACTTCTGGGGGTGGTGTCCAGCCTGCAGGCAAAGGCTGTCCTCCAAAGGGGTGGGGCAGCTCTCTGAGTTCAGAGATGGGCATCTGGATGTGCCCCTTTCTAGGTCCTGATGGATCTGCACGGACAAAATGGGTTGCCTTGCACCTGATTTGCTTTTTGTTTTCTCCAACCATATATGAGCTGCCTTACCAAGCTGGTAAATGTATCAATTCAGGTTCTTCTGGTTTGTCTGCTTGACAGCTGGAAGTGCATATCGGCAGTTTAGGGGGATGTTTCTGTGGAGGCGGCATGGGGAAAAGCCCTGCCGTATATTTGTATGCCGGTGTTTGTTTTAAGGTGTGGCCCTGTAATCCGATAATGGGGAAGCTGGACGAGGAGGGAAAAAGTGGTACGAGGTTTGGAGTGAGTCAACTGCAACACTGCTGGGGGTCCTGAGGAGTGCTAATGAGGTGTTTGTGAGCGAGGAGTTCTTCAAGAACTGGTACTCGGGCCCACAGTAGCACAATACACAGAAATGTATGCTTGACTTTAATTGACAACTGAATATTTTGCAGGACTTTTAAAAACTGGTATTGCACCACAGCTGTTTAACTGCCATTTTTCTAGTTTTAATAGAAAAATGGAAATTGGAGAGGAAATTCCTACAGGGGGTACTGAGGTACAGCTGACCTTTGTATGAATGTGTAACTTTGTTTCTTCCCTTCTGCACTTTTATTCCTACCTGTTTTGTAAGAAATGGACCTCCAAATATCTCAATCTTCCCTTGGCCTGCTTTTGTACACGACAGAGAAGAGTGAATTGACTGAAGCTCTTGTTTAAATGTATTGCTGCATCTGTGACTGTTTGGACCCAGTGAAAACGATAGCCTTACATGCTGTTTTTAATCCCCCCCCCCCTCATGTTTTAAGATAATTATTTATATCTAATTTGTTCATACTATGTAATGTTTTCTAATGTTTGAATTTGCCCTCCCTCAACCCTAGATAATTTATAGATTGTTCTTTATGGTAAAAAGATTCTTTATTCTAGATGGGATATCATTATTCAGGACTGGTCTTTAAAGGGTCCTTATTGTTTACTTTCCAGATGAAGTGACTTTTTTGGATTCTACCGTCCAGTTTTGCCATATTATTAGTAACAACTGTTCTTTAATTCACATAACTGTTATGCCCCCTCTGTAAGGGTAGTTTTGTTTTGCTTGAAGTCTTAAAAATGACTCTGGAAACATTAGTATTTAACATGGATGCACTCCTGGGATGTATACTGTGCTGCCTTTTTTGCACAAATCATTTTTTTCCATAGATCCATCAGATACTGAGATGTAATTATGTCTTTTAACAGGCAGTCTAGGTGATGCTAGACTTTGCTTGCTCTGCATTTCAAATCTGTATGTTGAGTGGCGCTCTGAAGTGGCTGGTGGTCTTAATCTGGCCGAACGATACAGTCGTCTCAAGTGTTGCGGTGGAAAAAGAATCAAAGCTCTTAGACAGTGCTGAAGCTTGGTCAGACCATAAAGCAGACTGGACTGGCTGCTGCAAGTTATGATGTCTATTGCTAAAAAAAAAAAACTTTAGGACTGGACTTGACTAGACTTTACTTTGAGTGTTTTTAAATTGAACTGATTTTCAATGTGGCACCCTCTGCTCTGTACTCCTGATCCTCCTTGCTGTGGTAATGTTTCTTTAGGCTTTGCATTGCATCAAGATGCAGGAGTTATTTTTCTGAAATTTCAGACCCCCATAGCTCGTTGGACTGCAGCATGTCAGGGCCTCTTATGATTGTAAGATCATTTAATGGATCGGCTTTGGAACAAGGCAGAATTTACCTTGCAGATTGTATACATCTTTGTAGGAGCCAGTTAGTCACTAATTATGATACAGTAACTCGGTGGTTAATTCCCTGGTAGACCTTTAGATGTCCACTGCTGGCGTGGGATACATGCATACTATCTGAACCAGCCATAAAGCCTATGGGTACATGTTTTGTTTCTTGTCTTGAGGTTTATGTGTTGGGTACTACCTCTAAGCAAGGTAATGTTTTGTAGAAGTTCTGTTTTGTGGACTTTAAAAGAAGTGGTAGTTGAAAGTCTGACCTATTAAGTTGCTTCTTGAAGAAAGACGCTCTATGAACTTCACGTGGTGTTTCTACATTGCTTTGACATCCTGATTTTACTCCCTGAGCACATCTACAGTGGCCTGCTTAAAATTACTTCTCCCCCTTTTAATTCCTTTATAGTACACATGGTTTGAACACAGATGTCCAGAGTTGTATTAAATGTTTCTTAACCAGTTTTCTAAACTACCCCCAGCTTCTCTGCAGTATTTAAGTGACATTAAAGTGTCTCCAGTGACGCTAATGAGATAGCGGAGTGAGTCCTTACCCTGTCATTCTGGATGACTGGTTGGGGAAGCATCTCTTTTACACCTTTGCTGTCCATAACTCTGGTCAGTTCTGAAATTGTCCAGAAACCCCTAGGATTTTAAAAGCCTCTTTGTTACAAGGATCTGTTCAGGTCCTTTATGGATGGGTAACTATTTTGCACTGATGTGAAATATATTGCTTTTCAGTTTTTTGCAATGTATTTATGTACATTTTTTGTATACCCTAAATAGCAACACTATATAATGTCATTGTGATTTTTTTTTTTACCACAAGGGACAGTAGTAAAATCAAAAAAATTAGCCTCCTTCAATTTATTTCCTCCTTTGCCGTTATTTTCTGAAGTCACAACTGGGGGGCAACCTCTTATTCCTTAGTTAAAGTGCTTGCTACAAGTTTTATGCCTCATTGATTTGCTCTTAAGTTTTAAGTTCATCCCTTCAAAGAAATAATATAATACTGCCAGCGAGTACTAAAGCTTGAAGTTTTATACCTTTTCTCCAAATGAAATAAATCTGGGTCTCTGCTTTTTTTGATGTGTGATCGTATGCATGGAAGGAATAGCTTTTTTTTTTCAATGAATGTTGGGGAAAATTAATTTTGTGTGTGAACTGTAAATAGTTTAAATTGTTTAATAAACATGTAATCTAGCTTTTGTAGTGTGTGTTCCTGAGGGTGTGATCGTATTCACTGTTTACATCAGATATGAAATTGGAAAATTTAAGGTTTTCAGAGATCGCTTCTTTTGATCCAGATTTACCTGCTGAAGTTTCTGTGTGAGAAATGCTTTGTTAGGCTTCTGTCCAGAACAAGAGCACAGTACTAGGCAGGTGTAAAAATCCACAGTTTCTGGATGTCAACTTCTATCATTGGCATCTCAATATTTATAGAAGCCTGGTTTACAGTTCATTGGGGTCCTCTTACTACTTTGGATTAAACAAAGTACAAGGGTACAAAAGGAAAGGCTGTCTAACATGCTGTCAAGGTTCATAATTGGTAGAGGGCTAGTTTTCCTCTTTGTGCACCATATCTACAAAGTGTATCATTAATATGGTTTCCACTTTTGCTTGTATAGCAAATGCAGCATCTTGCTGTAGTTATGTGTCATTTTGTGTTCATAGCACCCAGGCTTAAATCCCAGTTCCTGAAATCAGTTCATATTCTGTTTGCTTCTCTTGGGGTTTGTGGTGGAGGTAGGCTGAGAAGATGGCTCCAGACCTTCCTTTTTTATGCAGTGGTCTACAGCTCCTTTTGGGGAATCCCCAGGCATTCCCAGCACAGCTGAGAGACATAATCTCTCGGTGTACTGCTTTGGTCCTCGAGTCTTCTTCCAGCTAGGGGGAGTGCCCAGGTGGCAAGCTTATGTTTTGCCAAAACAATGCTAGTGAGCTTTTCATTATAGAGAAGCTGCAGTGTTTCTCCAAAGCTCTCCAAGACTGCCAAGCTCCTCACTCTGTCATGTTTAGAAACCTCATTTTGGCTGCTTGTATCTACAGTCTGGTTCTTTTGGTCCTTAGCCAGTGCACAAGACCACAGGTGAGGCATTCCATCCTGTAAGTCCATCCCTTATACCCTCACACCTGATCACTCCTTTGACTGTGAGGCTGTGGTATGCCCCACATGTAGACATCGGATGTAGACACAAGACAGGTGGGGCCAGGGTTAAGTATGATGGTACAGACTAAGCTTGGTATCACTCATTCAGAGATCACTACCCTGACAGCCTAAGGATTACAGAGCCTATTGGCTGGTGTTAGAAACAACTTTCAGCAGCTTTTATTGGAGTGGCATAGGTGGTCCAGGCTTGCTGAATGTGCTTATCTCTTTAGTCAGGGTGATGTGCAGAATGGAAGTCATGGTCTGTGATGTGTCAAAGTCTGTTTAGGGTCCGTTTCTTGACATCCTCCAGACAGTCCAGTCTTAGTCCCAGGCCATAAAGTCCTCCTTGTCCAATCTCTTGGGCTCAGCCAGCAGCTTGAACTTCTGCAGATGACAATTTGGTGCTGTACCTTAAGCCTGAGGTGTTCAGGGTAAACAGGGAGGGAGCAAGTGTTTTGAAGTGTGAAGTGTCCTCATGCTGCTTGTTATGCCCCCACTACTGACTCCTGTCTAGGGCGGCCGCGTGGGAGCATAAACAAGCAGCCCACACAATAGTGAAATAGGTGGTTTATAATTCTTTCAGTGTTTGATACAAGACACACATGATACAATATACAAGTATATACAAACAAAGGTGCTAGCCAGGATAGAGAACTTGGACGGTGCCTAAGCAAAGAAAGAAACAGAAGTTTCCACCAACCTGATCTGTATTTTCAGTGTCTTACCTATTCTTAACATAGTGAAAAAAAAAAATATCTACCTAACTACGCTAGTCTAAACTAACACAGAAAATACAGGGGTTGGCACCCGCCCACTTACCTAATGTGTGTAACAGTACGTACAACCCTACGTGAAGTTCACCGTAGGTGTGTGCACATACTACCCTGTTCTCAATCCAAGCCAACAACCCAGTGAACAATGTGACATCAAGTGCGTGACTATTTACACCGTTGACTAGACCAAAATCCACTATCAAAAACNGGGGGTGTTGCGGTGCTGCTTATCAAGGGGAAAACCCGCCCCCAGGTCATCGGTTGGCACATTTCGATAGGTTGATTGTTGATGATTGACGGATGGAGCAAACCACCTGTGACACAGAACAGAAGAGAGACAGGGGAAAAACAGAAAAACTGCCAAACAGCAGGAGCAACACAGACACGTAACACGCCCACCCCAAAGAGCAAACCTGTTTGCGAAAAAAAATTTGAAAGCACAATTCATAGCAAAGGGTTTTATGCTCTTGAAAGGGTATCTGCAACAACATTCTCCGAGCCCTTTTTATGTTTAATTTCTATATTATAATCCTGTACAATAAGAGACCATCTCATTAGTCTCTGGTTGTGATTATACATCCTATTTAGGAACACTAAGGGGTTACGGTCGGTATACACAATAACAGGCAGTGGACTGGACCCAACACATCAAAGAATTGCAGTGCCATTAATAATGCTAGGGTCTCCTGCTCTACGGTGGAATAGTTTCGCTGCGGTTTGTTAAACTTGCGGGAGAAATAGCAGACTGGGTGGTCTATTCCCAAGTCATCTTCCTGCAGTAACACCTGCTCCTATCATACTTGCATCCACCTCCAGCTTAAAAGGTTTGGAGAAGTCTGGTGCAGCGAGCACCGGGGATGCACATAGGAGAGCCTTAACATTGGCAAAAGCATGCTGACTCTCTGGTGTCCACACGAAAGCATTTGATGGGCTCAACAAGGAAGTGAGAGGAGCTACAACTGAAGAAAAATTCTTACAAAACCCTCGATAATAACCAGCCATACCTAAAAATCTTCGCAACTCATGACGAGTTGAGGGTGCTGGAAATTCCGTTATCACCGCCACTTTCGCTTCCACAGGACGCACCTGTCCATGTCCCACTTGTTTCCCGAGATACGTGACAGTAGCCTATGCAAATTCACATTTTGCTAAATTTAATGTGAGAGAGGCTTGTTGTAATTTATCAAAAACAATCTGCAACGCCTCTAAGTGAGATGGGCAGTCCATGGTATATACCACCAAGTCATCCAGATAAGCTGAACAGTTAGGAATGCCGGACAACACGAGATTCACTAATCTCTGGAAAGTAGCTGGAGCATTCTTGAGACCGAAAGGCATGACTGTGTACTGCAGAAATGCATCTGGGGTGACAAAAGCTGGTATCTCAGAAGCACTGGGGGTTAACGGCACTTGCTAGTAACCTTTAAGGAGGTCCAACTTTGAAACAAAAAGAGCTGAACCAACCTTATCAATACAGTCCTCCATTCTGGGCAAGGGATATGAATCCAGTAGGGTGACAGCATTCACCCTTCTAAAATCAGTACACAACCTTACTGTGCCATCAGGCTTTGGCACCAGTAAGCATGGTGAACTCCAGGGGCTACTACTAGGTTTTGAAAACCATTTTGTAATAGATATTCTACTTCACTTCTCATAGCGGCTCTTTTAGTCATGTTAACTCAGTATGCGTGCTGTCTGATAGGATGAGTTGTAGTGACTTTAATGTCATGCTGCAGAACAGTAGTCTGCGTGGGTACATCTTGGAATATTAAAGGAAATTCACTAATCAGCTGTATAACATCCTCTCTTTGAGGGTCAGGTAAATGCTTAAGCAACTGAGGTAACTCTCGAAGCATTTCTGAATTTGGCAGTCTGCATGACGTCTCAGGCGCATTTCTCACAACCAGACCATCCATATGCTCAGCAGCCTCCTGTTTTCCACACACGCAATCTGAAGACACAGCACAAACTCCTACAGTTCTTCCCTCTCCCTCAGGGCACTCCTTAGACAGACAGACAGATGCTTTACCTGGGTCACTTGAATAATATGCCTTTAGCATGTTAATATGGCAAACACATGTTTTACGTCGTCGAGTAGGCGTATGAATCACAATCTGTGTTACTAAGTTTTTCTTTTATGGTGTATGGGCCAGAGAACTTTGCTGATAGGGATGGTCCAGGCACAGGCAGAAGAACCAATACCTGGTCACCAACCTTAAAATCCCTGTGTACAGCTTTCCTGTTAAACATTTTCTTCATTCGGTGTTGGGATGCACCAAGAGCTTGGCATGCCAAAGCATAGGCTTTGTGGAATCGCTCATGAAACTTACTTACGTAATCCAACACATTCTGCTTACCTTCGCTTTCAGTCAAAAATGTCTCTTTCAACAACTTCAGAGGACCACGTACAGAATGAGCAAAAACTTGAGCTGGGCTAAACCCCAAAGATTCCTGTACAGCTTCCCATACAGCAAACAACACAAGAGGCACACCTTCATCCCAGTCTTTCCCGGTATCTAGGCAATATTTGCGAAGCATAGACTTCAACGACTGGTGGAACCTCTCAAGTGCTCCTTGTGACAGGGTGATATGGACTGGACACCTGATGCTCGATTCCCAGGGTTTTAGTAACCTGTGCAAATAAGTTTGACTGAAAATTGGTACCTTGGTCTGATTGTACTACCTTTGGTAAACCGAAAGTGGTAAAAAATTTTATCAGCGCCTTAACAACAGTAGCAGCTGTGATCTTACGTAGGGGTATTGCTTCGGGAAATCTAGTGGCGGCACACATAATGGTTAACCTGTAATGGTTACCTGATTTAGTTCTGGGTAACGGACCAACGCAATCAATTAATATGCGTTCAAAAAGCTTCCCGATCACTGGAATAGGCTGGAGAGGAGCAGGAGGAATAACCTGGTTTGGTTTACCTGTGCACTGACACACGTGACATGAACGGCAATAGCGTACCACATCACTCCTAAGCGCAGGCCAAAAGAAATGTTTCAAGACACGTGAATAGATTTTAGTTATGCCCAAGTGCCCTAACCACGGATGGTCACGTGCTACCTCCAGCACAGGAGTTCGGTAACAAGATGGGACAACAATCTGGTAAACACTGTCCCATTCATTCACACTCTGGGGTGGTGACCACTTGCGCATTAAAACTCCCCTGTCCACAATATATGCAACCTGCTTCCTAGTGCAGTCAGCTGGTAAGGAAACAGAAGCAAAATACTTAGCAAGACTAGGGTCATTTTTCTGCTCTTTTATGAGCTTATGAGCTGTTTTCGGGTAACAGCTAAATCACCAATAGTATGTATAGTTTTATCTCCTGAGGGCACTTTGTAGGGCAAGACAACTTATGGGACCGGAATGACTTTACCTCCAGCAATGTCATTCCCAAGAATGAAAGCTATGCCTTCCACAGGCAAAGAGTCACAAACTCCCACTTTGAATGTCCCAGCAACTAAACTGGAGTTGAACGATATATAATGAAGTGGAACTTTAACATAGTGCATGGCAATGCCTTTACATATCACATGCGACCCACAAAAGGATTTCCCAGAGAATGGAAGTACATTCAATAAAATAAGAGACTGAGCAGCACCTGTGTCCCGTAAGACTTTCACAGGAACTGGTTCAGAACCGCCCGCTAACCGAAACATAGCCTTCCTGTACAAACGGCTGATAGCTAGGTTCAGGGGCACAAATCATAGTCTCACTAATAGGTGAAGCACTAACTGCTTCAACAAGAGCAATGCTCTGGGAATGTGTCTCTTTTTGTTTTTGTTGGTCCTGTTTTCTTTTTAAAGCTAAACACTCAGCTATAAGATGGCCAGGCTTGTGACAATAAAAACAGCTCACGGTAACAGAAGAACTAGTCTGGCCAGCTTGAGCAGGCTGTGGGCGTGGATCCCTCACTATAGGTGGATCGGGCTTTGCTGGCCGATCTTGCCGATAGACAGTTTTGTGGGTTAACACAAACTCATCAGCAAGAACAGCAGCTTCAGCAACAGTTTTCACATTCCTTTCATTGAGGTAAACCACCACACGTTCAGGCAAACATTCTTTGAACTCTTCTAACAAGAACAGTTCACGAAGGGATTCGAAGTTACTCACCCTGCTCGCAGAGCACCATTTATCCAACAGTATCTCTTTCTCCCTAGCAAACTCTACGAAGGTCTGGGCAGGGGTCTTCTTCAACCCTCTNTGATCCAGATGACAAAGTTGGCGACAAAGGATTAAACCGAGGCAAGGTAGCCTTAGCTTCTGTATCCTGCTTGGCTGCTGGAATACCAGCAGGTGTATGTGCCATTTCCATTGGGGAAGGAGGAGGATGAGGTAGCACTCCTAGGTTGACTAACTCCACATGCACAACATCTCTAATGCCTTTCTTAAGCAGGCCCCTAGGAACCTGAACACCATAGTGAGCTGCTATCGCAAGGAAGTCATCCTTATGACACATTTCCAGCTTCTCCAGGCTTGGAGAGGCAACAAACGAACCCAAGTCCATAGCTTAACACCACTGAAGCAAAAACCACCGACACACCAACAAAACAATACAACTAGCACCAAAATCACACAAAGGCCATAAACAATTTGACAAACTGTCCTGGAACAAGACTCCCGGACAAGCCCCCAATTGTTATGCCCCCACTACTGACTCCTGTCTAGGGCGGCCGCGTGGGAGCATAAACAACAAGCAGCCCACACAATAGTGAAATAGGTGGTTTATAATTCTTTCAGTGTTTGATACAAGACACACATGATACAATATACAAGTATATACAAACAAAGGTGCTAACCAGGATAGAGAACTTGGACGGTGCCTAAGCAAAGAAAGAAACAGAAGTTTCCACCAACCTGATCTGTATTTTCAGTGTCTTACCTATTCTTAACATAGTGAAAAAAAAAAATATCTACCTAACTACGCTAGTCTAAACTAACACAGAAAATACAGGGGTTGGCACCCGCCCACTTACCTAATGTGTGTAACAGTACGTACAACCCTACGTGAAGTTCACCGTAGGTGTGTGCACATACTACCCTGTTCTCAATCCAAGCCAACAACCCAGTGGACAATGTGACATCAAGTGCGTGACTATTTACACAGTTGACTAGACCAAAATTCACTATCAAAAACCAGAATCCTTAAGCCAAAACAAAGTCAAACCAGAAGTCACACGTAACAATATAACACAGCCAAATACATGTAGCAAACAGCAATCGAACGAGTGAGCCAAAAGGCTAGCTTTGGGGGGGGTTTCGCAGTGCTGCTTATCAAGGGGAAAGCCCACCCCCAGGTCATCGGTTGGCACATTCCGATAGGGTGATTGTTGATGATTGACGGATGGAGCAAACCACCTGTGACACAGAACAGAAGAGAGANACAAAGCCAAATACATGTAGCAAACAGCAATCGAACGAGTGAGCCAAAAAGCTAGCTTTGGGGGGGGGGGGTGTCGCGGTGCTGCTTATCAAGGGGAAAACCCGCCCCCCAGGTCATCGGTTGGCACATTCCGATAGGTTGATTGACAGATGGAGCAAACCACCTGTGACACAGAACAGAAGAGAGACAGGGGAAAAACAGAAAAACAACCGCCAAACAGCAGGAGCAACACAGACACGTAACACTGCTCATGACTATGTCTGACACACGGCCTTGTGTCTTTAACTGAGGCTTGTCAATCAGATTGTCCAGAATCCAGAACGCAATGAGTGGGTGCACCTCAATAGGAAAAAAAGGCTTCTCACCCAGCATCCAGGTTGAAAGCTATTTGAAAAAAGAACATTAATTTCAGAGTGCTGCCTGCCTTGTCCAAGTGGGTGCAGGTACTGTTCAACCAGTAGATGATGCCATCTTTTTCCTGAGTGTCAACGTCCTCCCTTCCTTTGTCCTGGCAAGCAAACTGGAATAGATCTGATCCTGGCTAGTGGTTTAAGGTGCACTAGGACAAAAGGTTCACAATGAGACGGTGTTAATGACTGTCATTTGGATCTGTCACCTACCTTTTCTTGTGGATAGGTACCAAAAAAGATATTTATCACATCACTTAGACCTTTGCCAGCTTCATGTGTTGGTGTATTCCACATAGGCTCAACCATCTTGTTTACTTGTCCTCTGAGCCAGGTTTAACTGCAGTTTCAGACCTATGGTGTCTGAGTGTGTTTTGTTTCCTTCTCTGGATAAACAGGGAAATGTACTCAAAATTTCTAGCCAAGGGGAGAAACACTTTGCAGGTAAACCCTGTCTTGCACACTTAATTTATTCCTGGAAATGCTGCACAGATTGAGATTGTGTATATTGGCAGCCTGTTTTACATTATTTTAAATGGGGGGGAAGTAATGTTTGCTGCCCATCTGAAAACCCTAAACCAACTTTTCCAAATATCCCTAAAACACCATGAAACTCCTTGTAGCACATACCTCACCAACCCCTCTCTTCACAGTAGGGAGATCAGACTCGTCCAGATGTGAGCAACAGACTGAGAATGACTTTAAAAGAAGGCAATTTTATCATACATGCTTGTCCAGCCTTATTACCTTGTTACCCTTTCAAATTTGTCCACATTTTTTGTCCCCGTTTTGCTGGACTGCACTTTATTTATGAGACTAAAATGGAGACACTGTACAAATGGACAGAATCAAAGTGAATATAAAACAAAACTATAACGACATTAACATAGTAAGTCCCTTACAAGTTTGCCAGATTCCACAGTATTAAGTCACGCATGATACAGGAACCAAGGTACCTTTGCCACATGCAAGCTTTAAATTTCTTGATTTCTAGCAGACAAATTTCTGCCACTGTCTTGTGGCTCTACATTGTAGCTGGGCATATATTGCGCAAATTGGAAGCTCGTATTAAGAGTTTAGCTGCATTATAGTGAAATTGCGCATAGTAAGACTGGGTGTATCGAAGTTTACCTGTATAATGCAAAAGTGTCTTTAATTGATACCTTTGGCCTGGAATATAATGAAATAAGCATTTTTCCTTTTGTATTTTAAGAATAAAAGCAGAGTGGAAGAACAGTGATTGGTTTAATTACCATGTATTTATTTTAATTGATCTTGTCTTGGGTTAAAAATGTACTGATCCACAAATGCAGCAAGTTCGTGTTTGAGTTCTACATTGGAGAAACAAGGGATTTATATGGGAGCCACAAAGGAGATCTACACAGCAGTTAAGTCTAATTAATAGCTGAGGAAACGTTAAGAGATAAGAGGCAAAAAATATACCAGCGCACCTTTTATTTAGGCGAAATGTCAAAAGTTGGCCACTAGGTGGCAGTGATGACTCGCAGCCAGGGAAGACAAGTATACTTTCACACAAACAGTTAATGATTTTCTGAAGTATTTCTCAGTATTTTACAACTCATTTAAATCGGATGATGTCAGATTTTTTAAGCAGCAGGAAACTTTCACCGTTGCCAGGGGGAGGAATTGTTCCGTTGTCAAGGGCAGGTGAACACAAGCGAACGTAGCTTGAGGTCCCCCAACAGTGAGCGTGACAGGTTGCGTAGAGGCCTCTGGTTAGATGGGTTGCAGACAGCTCATCTATCTGGTTCCTACAACATCGGCCATTGCTCTCCTGGCTTTGGAGAGGCGCCCTGGCAGGTTGCACTCACACCCAACGCACCCTGGAATTCCAGCTCTTGGCCATGCCCTCCAGTGTGAATGACAAGGAGAAGCTGCAGCATTCATTGCAAATGTGAAGGTTAGATTAATTCAAGGCAGGAATTTCTCTTACACTGGCGAGTTTTAAGAAAAGACAGTTTGATAGCTACTTGCTCTTTGTTATGAACACAATAAAATAAGTCTTTGCCCATTGATCCTGTCATCTAGTTTTAGTGCAATTCCACTATCTATCCCTAGATGTCACTGTTAAACTAAAAAAGATGGCAGAAAGGTTAACCTATTTCCCTACTTTTCCTGGCAGAGGACAAAGTTAATAACAAAGCCTCCAATGCTGTTACTGATTTACTAGTGTTTTCCATTCTGAGGACATTGCATATCAGCTTAGAAGCAATGCTGCTTGTCCTTGACTCTAGACTTGCTAGAGGTTTAATATATAGATGTTATATAAAATGTAAAGTGTGTTTTCCATATCTGAAATGTGTTGAGCTACCTTTTAATTGAAAATATCCAGAAGCTTTTCTGTTCCCAAACTGTCAGTGATGGTTTGCTGTTTCAACAGCCCCGTGTGCCCGACTCTCCCATTTTCTCCCCATCAGACACGTGGCCAACAGCGGCGGAGGCAGAGAAACAAGGCGCTCATTGAGAGAGGAGCCCAAGCACTACAGGATCAGTGTTTTAAATGGACGCAGGAACGCACCTTGCACACATGCTGGAGCTCATTCATAAAAAGGTGGCATCGGGTGGATCGGAGTGGCTGAGGGGTTGGCTGCACAGGCTGTGGGGCCAACCAATGAGAGCGCTCGGTCTGTCTTCTCCTCAAGCCTGTCTCCCAGCACCAGGTACCACACACATTGGATCCCCAGCCATCGCTGATGGTAGACAAGTGTGGGAGGGAGAGAGTGTGTTGGGTAGAGGCAGGTCTCTGTAGGAGGAGCTGGAGGACCTCACATCCACTGTTTTTGCTGGAGTGAAGGCAATCTCTGATGGTAGCAGACGCTGTTATGGTGTGCTGCCGAGACCTGACCCCCAGGAGCTTGTGGCTGCAAATGCTTTGACAGCTGCATTCAGAAGGGCCACTGCTGCACCACCCACAGCTGGACTTTTCTGTGGTTGCCTCTTATTTTCCACTGGTTTTTCTTGAACGTGGTGAAGAGCCTGGGTGAACAGCGTTCCCTTTGTGGTGTGTCTGCAAGTGTGTGTTTTCTTCCCCACGGAAAGTCCTTAAGTGACAAGTGTAATGTTTATTGTAGTGTATCTATTGATGAACCGAAAACAGTGTTACTCATCAGCGCCTCCAAAAATGCTTGGTCTAATTTGATTTAATAAATTTGTTTTACATTTTTTTCCCCTCCAAGTGTGTTCAGTGTCTTTTGCATTTATTGTGCTCTCATCTGAGATACATCTCATGTATCATCTCATGCTATAGCGGCATTATTCAGGTTATCAGGATTGCGAGTGTGTTTTCCTATGGAATACGATGAGTAAAAGTCAAATACACACAAAATGTGCAGAACATGTCACACGACTATGTAGAATCTTTCCTTATTAATCAACTATTTAAAACTTGAACTTTTGGCATTATCAGCATACAGTGGCAGGTGCTCTCCATGGAGAAACATGATCATGGTTTGGTCACAACGGAAACTGTTAATCTGAATATGGTTTACAGCCACACAGCTGCTGCATCTGCCTAGTTCCTGGCTGGTAGCTGGGGTGTGGTGTGGCTTGGACCTACTGTCTGCAAGTGTTTTGGAAGACTGGTCTTGAATACTTATCTATAAACTATAGACAGAGGATTTCAGTGAAAGACATAATTTCCAGAGGACTTTTCTCAGTTTCAGACACCAAAACCTGGCTGATGCTGAGCTCTTAAGGCAGAGTGAATCACTAACATGAACGAAGGATTGGAATGGCTTTTCAGGTTCCTTTGTACTTTGTATCTTGAACTTGGGTGTGGGGTGTTTTCCGGCAAACTGGAGGCGCTTCCTCTGCTGCTCTGATGGATGTGGACATTGAACATGCACTGCTATTTAGACCTCACAGCTGATCTCCACTCCTAAATTTGCCCACAGGTTTGGTATAAGATGGTTTTTTCTCTGCTTGGGAATAGTAGGAAAAACAGTTATTTTTGTGCATAGTTATGTAGAAGGACCTCTCAATGTCACAGTCCTTTCATTTCCCTCATTTCATGTACCGGAATCAAGGTTGAATTGTAACTCAGTACCTCATAAAAGCATAAATCCTGCCTGTGAGCAGCAAGTCTAATTTGCAATGTTCACAAAGCATGAACCCTCCTCACCCTTAATAAACATCTTCTGTTTCTGTATTAAGTAGCTTTGGCTTTGCTGGGTTTTACGACGTTTTAAGGATCTTCCGACACACTCGTTGCATCCACTAGAGGCGAGCTGGGTAAGTGTTAAGGGTTGAATTTCTTTGCCTTTCTTTCTGACATTTACAGTTCCTCTAATGACCTGCATCTTGAGATTCAGTACTAAACATAAGGCCTCTACCCCTTGGGCCCTGTCTCCACAGCACCATAATGCTATTATTATTTAGAAGCTTTTGTCAAAATGATTCCCTTGTAAACCTTCACTTCAAACTGGGTTCCCATTAAACTTGGCTGCTTTGGATCAGTAAAGGACACCTCTCTCCAAAACTAATGGAAGTGTTCTTTTCCTACAAACATAAATGTGTAGCTTGACGTTAATATGACTGCTTTCATCTTGACATTCTTCCTTTCTGCTAAGAGCAGTCAAGAAAGTGCAAAGGCAGCAGTACCGCTGCTCTACAAGCTCAGGGGACAGGCAGTATTTTTAATCAGTGCCAACAATAATCGTAAAAATCCAACTCTCAGTCCAAAATGGACGTACGGAAGGTGCAGTGAGATATGACTGTGCTCCAGTTGAATTTTCTGGTTGTACCTATGTGTGAGGTGAATTGTGAATGTTATAAATAAGTACTTAAAATGTTATGAAGCAGCACAGGAAGCAAACACTATGAAATGCAATGGAAAAAATATAGTATCAACTGGAACTTCTTAGTAGAAGTCTACATCTTTACTGCTTTCCTATTTCTATATCAATGAAGCCCAGTCTCAGTTTGTTCTTTTTACACAACTTTATTTTTTAAGCCATACATCTGAAATATGGCACACCGGTACTTCTCACTGTCAGGGTTTTGATTAGCCAGGTTCCTTAAACTCCAAAAGGCTACTTACTATTTTAAACATTTAAAATTCGATCTCTGACAACATTTGGAGAAGTGGCAGTAGTGACATCACTCGTAGGGCCTATGTACGTGACGTTGACAGATTTTCTCACTCCACACACATGCACTGACATACTTTCTCACACACATAGGAGCATTTCGTGATATGTATTTTGTTGTTACTGTCTGTGCAACAGTCTGCACTTGCCATATACACTCTACACACACACACACACACACAGAAATGTACTAAATTCGACCCATTTAAAGGTAATACAGTTTGGTGATATAAATTTGCTATTTCTGTGTGCCCTGTGGCCGGTGCATGCGTTTCTGTGAGAGCCTTCAGCGTGTTCACAGGAGCCATTAGCTGTTATAAGTGAGCAAAGGAATGTGTAAAAATTAATAAGAAAATATGCAATAACACTCACACTGTTACACACATTAGTGATGTAAGGGTAATAGAGTGGTGATACATATTTAGTTTTTTTCCCTTTCCACTGAACTATGATTGGCACATGCATCACTCACTGTCTGACAACGCTAACCATACTTATGTACTAAATTTAACCATTTTAATGGTAAAACAGTTTGATGATTATACATATTATTGCTTTTTACCTTTCCACTGCTATACCTTTTTAACCCAGCCAGTGCCAGATAGCTCAGCTAAAATATTTTGCATTTCAAAGCAGGCAAAGAGCTTTAGATGCACATATGTTACTGTAGAAAAAACGTTTGTCTGATACCATTTTTGGTGGAATACATTGAACCAGTAACTGTAAATTATTTTGACAGATGGTGGTCTACAAGTATAGGGGAATGAATCTCAAAGAGATGTGTATGGAGTCCCTTGAATGTTGAAAGTTATTCAGCAGTTCTGTGAGAGAGAGAAATACATTCCATCACACTGGATCCAAAACTGTGAACCTTTGGGCTTTTGATTTTGGTCCTCTTGTGAGTAGGACTACCTAGTGGCCAGAGGTGAAGGAGCATAGTGTTCTTGTTTGGGTTCAGGGAGTAATCAAACCCTACAGGTATCTGGGTGCAGATTAGTTGTGTATCTTGAAGCTTGTAATTAGAGTCTTGACTTTGATATGGGCAGCCAAAGGAAGCCAACGGGGTGAATGTAGCAGGATCATGGAAGCACAGCATCAAACACAACAACACTATATCATGCCACATTGTTGTAGAGAAGCTGGAGAGGCTATGGTTAGAAGACCAGACTGATGAGAGCTGCAATAATTCAGGCAGGATATCAACATAGCCTGGACCAGAAACTGTGCAGGGTGTGTTGGCGATACCATGTGCACGTAATGCCAATGTTATGCAGGAGGTGTCTGCAGAATTAGGTTATGGTTTCCATGAAGCAGAGGTAATTAATGAATCATCCAATTTAGCAGAGGGTCTTGAACAGCTTTATTTACCTGCTATGAGAAGGAGGACGTCAGGCTTGGAAAAATTAGGCTGAAGATGGTGGTCAGTCTTCCCAAGCAGAGATATATCTGAGAGGTAAGCTGGAGACATCTAGCAGTAAGGATACATCTAACAGTTGAGGAAAAGAGAAGAAGAACGGAGTATAATCTGCACAGCAGGGATTGGAAACTCTTAGGGTAGTAACAACAGAATCAAGCAAAGCAATATGGATGGAAAGGAACAAGGGGACCAGCACTAGGCCCTGGAATACCAGTTGAGAAATGAGAAGACAGGGAGCCACACCAAGCCACCTATTAAGACCGATTGGGAAAACTCAAACTACAGTGATTTTTCGATTCCAGGCTGTCCAAGAGAAGAAAGCAGGATCAAGTGTCTGACCGTGCCAAATGCTGCAAAATAGTCAAGAAAATAAAGACTGATGAAAGGAGGGAAGCTCAACTGAACAGGGAACTTTTTACTGTACAAGGAGGGCACTATCAGTGGAATGTCCAATCTTGAAACCAGACTGACATATCAAGGATGTCATTCTGGGCAAAGTGGGTAGATAAAAAACTGCATTTTTTAGAGTTTTTCAGAGAACAAAGAGAAGAGACTGGTCTCTAATGCTGGACTGATGTTGAGTTCAGAAAAGGTTTCTTAAATATCACACAACAGGATGCAGGAGGGAAAGTGCCATAGATGGGAAAACAATTTTGGCTATAGTTATTCCAGTGCCACTTGTTTCAGTAATTTTTCAGCCTTAACCAGACTTTCTAGCTTCTTTCTCCCTCCTCTCTCTGATAAACAGAAGATCTAATCTAAAGCTCTGAATGTGGCCAATTAGTCATTAGACTCTATACCAGGGTTCCATGGGCCTCTTATTGGATCAGTAAAGTGCAGGAATACTTTGAACATAATACTGTTTAACTAAATGAAAGTAAAAATAAGACAAAATAGAATAAAATAATTATTAGGTAATGGAAAGTTAAAGCTTTCTCCTAACAGTTGAAGGTTTAAATCCTTGTTCCTATTGTAGTTTCCTTAAGCAAGGTACTTACCCTGATTCAGTCCAGGGTAAAAAAAAAAAGGCCGACCTGTACAAATGAGCATCTAACTGTAAGTTGCTTTGAACAAAAAAAAATCAGCCAGATTAATAAATAACTATTATTCTATTACTATCTATGACATAGTTCTGTGGGATGGTTTTGAAATTTTAGTAGCTTTTACTCTGTGAAATATTTTGTCAAATTTGTTAATGGGCAGTTTTCTAGGTGAAGTCCTTAGCTTTCATCAAATTCTTAATGGGGTCCACAGTCTAAAAAAGGTTAACAGTCTCTGTTCCAGGAGGTCATTATACTGCAAAGTAAGGCACAGTTGTAAAATTGCAATAAAACCTGGCCTACTGGTCTTCAGGGTTTAAGCCCCCATTATATTTATGTCACCACGTGCAGGGGTACAAGAAACTCAGACTAGGTAAAAGCTGAATTATCTATTTAATCAACCTTCAATAGTGACCACTCATCCTACCCAGGTTATGGCGATTCAGAACTGGTCCATGATGTCCTAGGTCTTGATGCAGGGTCTATCTTAGCCTGATGTCCAGAAAGAGAACTTTGTCCACATCTTATTGTTGTAATAACCACCAGACCTCTTGGGAAAGACAATGGACATTAGAAAGCCATCGAACTATTGAGCCTTTAGGATTTCATTTTGTCAAAGCATCTACAGTGGCCAGCAAAAGTATTCAAACCCCTTGAAAATTATTAACATTGCTTGCATTACAAATTATATTTTACACATATTTTTCCAATCTTTTTTTTTATTGTGGACTGGTATGCTCCAACCATATATTTTCAAAGCCAAAACAACATTTTTTACAGATATTTTTAAATCAATTGATTAACAAATTTGCTGTCTAAGTATTTAACCCACTCATTAAAGTTTGGCAGAACCACCTATTGCTGCAATAACAGCTTTACATCTTTTGGTGTAAGTATGAAACAGCTTTACACGCTGTTCATTTTTTCCAATCCATCTTGGCAAATCCATAGCAGGTTGTTCAGGTTGGGTAGATGATGTTTGTGGACCACAGGGTTCAAACAGTGCCACGGATTCTCAACAGGACTGAGATCAGGACTTTGGCTGGGTTACTTTAGGATATTCACCTTTTTGGTTTTTGAGTCGCTCCAGTATTGCTTTGGTCTTGTGCTCGGATCACTGTCCTGCTGAAAGTTGAACTCTCTCCCAACTTCACCTTCATAACAGAGTGAAGCAGGTTCTCTTGCAGCATTTCCCAGGACAATCATTTCACAAACATTTGATAGTTGAGAAATTGCTATAACAGTCTCCATTAGTGCTGCCATTTTAATTTACAAGTGTCCTCCCATAATAACAAATGTGCAAACTGTACAGCCTTTTTTCTCCAGTTTTAATAGTTTTGGTGATAGTATCCGCATGAGCCTTTTACTCATGTGCCACAAAACACAGCATAGACACAAACTCTAAAAGCACACAAAAGCACTGAGGGCACCAAAATACAACAAAAGCCATACGTGATCCCATAATTAAAATATTAAAAACACAGCTTAGGGGTTATGGGAAATGCAGTCATTCACTGCAAGTACTACAGAGCTCTGGCACTCCTATGATGCCTTGCTGTTGTAGATGTGTGTAAATAGTTACTGTATTGGTTTTTAACAAAGTGTCTTAAGTACAGACAGACACAGGAGAGAATGGAGCGATTATAACTGGTGGAGATACCATACACAAGGAAAATATGTGTGTAAATTGTCTAAATGTGGCATAGTTACAGGGGACATATTGGGCCTGACAGTGTTCACTGAATTTCAGGAGTGGGTCTTTTTGTGGGTACGTACTGCTGCACTAGATGTGCTGTGCAGAAGGAAAGTTTGTGTTTCTTAAGTTGTTGGATCCCATGAATATAATTACTCTTACTGTTAATGGGCTAAATATTTCCAATTATGAGTTTGTAGGTTAAAGGATTGCAGTATTTAGCTCCATCTATTCTTCCTCCAACTCTGGTAAGATGCCCCATCCCTACTGATGAAACGTATGACACTGCCACCACCATACTTCACTTTTGGGATGGTGATTCTTGAGGCATGGGCAGCGTTAGGTTTATGTCACAAATAGCACTTGAAAAAGTGCTGTCTGGGTCTTATCTGACCACAAAACATTTCCCCGCATCTTAACTGGGTAATTCGAGTGCTCTTTTATGGTTCTTTTTGATTAGTGGCTTCTTTCTTGCCACCCTCCCATAGTGGTCAGTTTTATACAGTGCTTTTGCTATTACAGGACTGATGCACCTTTCCTCCACTTTTAGCTACTGACCTCTGTAGCTCCTTCAGAGTGATTGTTGGCCTCCATGTCTTACCTCACGAGTCTACATCTTTCTCAGATGTTGAGTTCTGAGGGACACTCAGTGTCTGAATGGTGTGATGCAGCTTCAACTTCCTGCTTATTGATCCAAAAGTGCTGACTGGGAGATTCAAACAATTAGAAATTATTTTGTGTTCTTTTTCTACTTTATACATTTCTATTAATTTCATTTATGTGGTCTACATTCTCGCACCTTTCCTTCAGGTTCACTGCTTCACCAATGATTCTTAAAGCAAGTGATTTTTTTAAAACTTGAAAATGGTGTTGTAACTTTAATGGCTCACAGGTAAAAATTATGTCCAATTAAGAAACATTTGTTTACTTGTTTTGGGGTAGTTTTTCTTCTGTGTAAACCTTGAAATTTCCAGAGCTCAGGGGTTTGAAGTCTTATGTAAGCCTCATATTTCATTTCTTAAATTTCTCTAAAAATATTTACTAATAAATGACACTTTTTGGGCTTTAAAAATGTAATGTTGAAACACACGCGTTCACAGTCAAAAGATTGACAGGAAAATACGTGCATGTATAACTTATAAATGAGGTGATGTTAATAAGCTGGCCTCACCACCTAGTCCCACCTACCCAGCTTTCTCTCTGCCCAGGTCTGTCTCACCACAGCCACACTTACACAGGACCTTCCTACCCAGACCCACATCCAGTCCATGTTGAAGCTCTGTCTTGAGTTGGGGAGATGAAAGTATAAAAGTAGCAAAAGTATATCAGCAGAGCCACCAGCAAAGTGAGACATTGGTCATTAGATTGAAAAGGGCAACACTGGTAGCTCCCCATGCGATTTGGTCTAAAGCAAGTCTGTATGGTATCACCCAACTTCATCATTTTGTGAATTATGGACAAATGGGTCCCTTTCTGAAAATTTTTGGAGCGTCATGATGATTGAGTATACCCATTTCCAGCATACATTTTGTATCTGTAGTTAGTTTGTTTTTTCTCTAGTGTGCTTTGTGCAATACTTGTCATTTCTCCATAGTCGGTGGAGGAAGCCACCATGAGCTAGCCTAAGTAGCTTTGCTTTTGTTTCTAAACTGAAACAAATCCTTTACTGGAACCATATTTGAATTCAGTTAGTCAGCAACGATTATCTTCTCCATCTGGATCCTGCAGTAGGAAAAAACACACACACACTGAGTGAAAGGTCAGCATCAATTGTCATGCCACAGGGTGTTGTGCCATCTGTGGTTTTTAATGGCTGAAGTGCATCATGGGATATGAGTCTGTTTTCTTGCATTTTTAAAATACACATTAAGTTAGACTAGTGGGATAGGACTATAAGGTCCAGCTTGTTAACAGCACAGGAGAGCAGATACTGTTTCCAGCTGTGCTTTGGACTAATGAGTTTGTATTTCCTTGGGCAAGATGAAAGAGGAAACTTCTTGTTACAGACCATCTCACAGGGAACTCAGGAAGGATCCATTTACCCCTCTGAACGCAGCCCTGTTTCACTCCACCGTGGTGTTTGCAATAACCAACCCCTTAACCACTTACTTTCCCTGGTCTCCTTCATCTTTTTGCTCAATCAGTCAATAAATCAATGCAATTTTATTAACAAAAACCTGCTCTGCACGTGTTTAAAAAACTACACAAAAGAATTAAAAATTGTAAACTGCTGAGATCAGCAAGTTTTCCAACTCATCTTACACAATTCAATTAAATTATCAAATTTTTCCAGAAATTTTACCTGGTGTGACACAGTGTTAAACAACAGGTTCAAACAGGACAGTTAGAGGAACAACAATAATGTATTGCAAAGTTAAAATTATCTCAGCTGGCAGTTAAGATAAGGAAAACCAAAAATCTACCAAGAATTGCAAATGAATGAATTAACAAAACAATTAATCTCAGAGGACAATTAATCCCAGAAGGAGAGGCAAATAAACCTCTTACAATTTCAGAAGAATCATTAAACAGATTCAGCGAAGAAAGTAAGTCGAAGCCTCTTGGACAGCACGCTTGGAGCACAATACGCGTTTCCATTTAAACTCGGATCTCAGCCTTAATTGTGAAAAGGAATCAGGGTGAAAATTAGAAAACGTTTCACTACAGTAATGATGTGGCTCTATCCATCAAATCCTGCAGACAAACCTTTCGATGCTGAAATGAAGCACTGATTGTAATACCACCTATTCAGTGTAGGCTTATGAGAGTCTTTGCTGTTTATTTTCTGTGATTGCTAAAGCAGATGCTGACAAAAGTTGTCCTTTTGAAACCAAAACAAAATATTTTCAAAATATTGGCGTATACTGCTGCGGTATAAATGTGATTATGCAAGAGGCCAACTGTTCCTTCATGTTGTTTGTTTTTCACATCATGAGCTTTGGCTCTCCTTGCTCGCAGAATGCGATGTTCTCTGGGCCGCGTGGGGGTTGGACACTTGTGTCGAGCTTGGTTCAGAGACTAAACAAACACGAGGAATCTGCCTGAGAATGCAGATCTGCAGCGACCGCGTTTTCCAGAGTCAGGGCTTTTATTTCATTGTGAGCAAGTGTTCAAGGATTGTAGCAGGTACTGAACAAGCAGACAGTAAGTTCTGTCATCAAATCTGAAGGCGTCAGGTGTCAAATGAAAGGTGAGGATAACATTTCCAAGCAGCCAGAGCCTTTTCCAGTTGCCCATTTCTACTTAATCTCAGCGACTGTTTTTCCTTTTTTTTCCCCTCGTATTTTCAGAAGAATTACCTTCCCTCTAGGATACCTGCAGTTCACAGTAATTGTTTACAGTAAAACTTGTTTTGAAAAAGATCAGGAAGCAGCTTCTGCTTTTTTTCCAGGAGCAGCACAGATGCTGAGAGGGGTGTTTTGCTTGGCTTGCCGAGCAATGGTTGTGAGGGGTGCTATGGAACACACGACAGGCAACCTGGAGCCCTTGGATGGTTTACATAGTGAACTATTGTGAGGCAAGCAAGTCCTCTAAAGCCCTGAGCTCAGTTGTCGGACTGAACTGCCTGCACTGCAGACGCGCTGACCTGGTGGAACATTCTAGACTGTTTCATTTCTTGCGGTGCATGCAAATCTGAAATGTTTGGGGAACTGAAGCCCCCTTATGTAGAAATAAATGTAGCATGGGGCATTTGGATTCAGTTTGCATAAGTGCCCTAAAGGCATTTGGAATGCCAAGAGGCTAAAATGACTAGTTTTCAGTTTTGCCCAATTTGCATGTTATTTGCATGGGAACTGCCTGTCTAGGGAGGAGGGTTAGGTGACCTTAATTGCTTTCATTTCTGTGAACTGGGGGCAGTTCCTGATTATCATTAATTAAATTATGCAAATTTTTATGTGTTCGTAAATATTCTGAGATATCAAATGAACAAGGATACACAATATTTTTCTTTTTTGAAGCCATTGACTGCAGTACAGTAGTGATATATTCTTTACTAGTGGTTTTCAGACAGAATCTGTTTTCCCATGGCACATAGCGAGAAACAGCAAAATTAGCACGTGCAATTGTGCGGCCTGAGAACTCTCCTAATAAAAACCGCCTTCATATAGATGCGATTCATCAGACCTTTGCATTAAACAAAGAAAATTAGTTTTGAAAACAGATTAGTTTTGAGGACTAGTTTTGCGTGGGATGATGACCAAGGAATCAGTTCCTAGACAGAACTGGGGAAGCACTGCAGCAGTTATTTTGTGATATTTGTGTAACTCGTGATCATGTCTCTGCCAGGCAGAACATCTCTGAGCACCTGTGGGGCTGTGTGGATTTTTTTGTTAAAATCTACTCTGCCGGCTATGAGCAATTCCCTCCAATAAGCAATTTCCTCTGATATTCCCTCTGATGTTGTTGTCTTGTATGTAGCATCTAAATAACTTTGGTTTTTAGGCACTACATCTGTCCATATTTTATACTTGTTTTCATCTGTTCTTCACTCAGAGAGAATGCAATTTGGTAATGCTTAGTGTAAAAAAATCAAAACCGGATAAGTGGAATTCATATAAAAGACTGAAATGCACATGTGTAACTATGCTGAAATGAACTTGAAGACCACCTACCGCTGATTATATAAATGATGAAGACTACTTTTGAGCTGACAGTCACACTCTTCACACAGGTAGCTGGTGTATGTGACTGAGTAGCTCAGTTTCCTTATCCCACAACTCCTTCCACTTGGGGGGTGTGAAGATTCTCCTCGCCTTGCTTTCTGCTCTCTGTACCGCTCATGCATTCCTGTGCTGTCATCACAGTGGTAAACAGTGCTCATGCTGGCCTCTCAGGTCGCAGCTGTGGTTGGGCTCAGAGGACGGTTTACAACATGTTGAGTGTTACACTGGGATCCAGACCAAAGACTGCCTTTGCTATATTATGGTGTCATTGGTGCCCAGTGAGGAGGAATAGCAGTCAAATTTTATATATATATATATATATATATATATATATATATGTGTGTGTGTGTGTGCATATATTGCCCACCATAAGTGACAAGTCAGTATATATCCAGCCATATATAAACAAATGTATGTGTGTGTGTGTGTGTGTATGTATGTATGTATGTATACCAACTTGTCAATTATGGTGGGCAAAAAATGAAAAAAAATAATAGCAATATTACTTGGAGTTGTGCACAGAAGTTAGGTTTGCTTGATCTGTGGTAGGAAACAAAACAAAAATGATTTGGGTTTTTACATTTATGTCTATGCCATCAATATCGCCATTTTTGTCAGCCCACATTAAACAAACACCTACATATTGTTAGGACTGATAGAAAATACAAAGCTGACTGTGACAGATGACTGCAGTGCAAGTTACTGGATCATATAAGAGATGAGGAAAGTGGGTCTGAAAGAGATGTACTTTAAGACCCTTATTGAATTTTGACAGGGATGCAGCAGTTCTGAGGGAGAGCGGGAGCTCATTCCAATATACTGGAGCAGAATCACCGAGGATCAGTGGCCAAGGGTGGCATGTTAGAGCAGTAAGACAATATTTTATACAATACTACAATATTTTGTCTTAAAATTTTCTGGTCTTAATTTATTGTTATGGTATATAGTGCTTCCTTTTTACTGTAATTTCTATTTTGGTTCTATTTTATTATGTTTGTTCAGTTACTTATTTCTTGAGCTACTTTCGCTTTCTGGTCCATTGCACTTCCTGATCCTGGTTATTCAGCTTTTTATGTAATTAAATGAGCCCTGAACTGAAAAAAGACTCTTGACCAAGTGAAAGAAAGGAGTCACGTGTTCTGGAGGTTAACCACAGCATAGTTTACCTGAGTGGCCTAGGCTTGGCCAGGTATCAGGTGACCAACGGTTTTTCTGCTTCAATAGGGAGCCCATGGAGCACCTGGTGGTAATGTTACCCATGGATGATGGTGTTATCCTTTCCCCTTTGCCACAGCATCTGACCTGCCCAGCTATTCAGATCAGATTTCCCCCATAGGCCACAGGAACGTTGAGCTTGAGAAGAGAGGTACAAGGTCTCAACTCCTTATAAATTTCCTGAGAAACGCTTCCCTCAGCAAACCTCTCCACAAACTGCTAGAAAAGAAACTGTCATGTTAATGGGCAAGACAATATAGACCTCGCTCAACGTAGTCTGGGATACAGACCCAGAAACCTTTAGCACATAAATACAAGTAATGCACCGCTGCACTATGCTGGTTAAATAAAGATTTTAACAAAAAAACTTAAAGTATGTGTCCCATTGACACATCGGGTATCTGTAACGGAACCACTGAAGGTAAGTAACTTACTAAAGAGCAATGGAGAAGTTGCAGGGAGTGGAGTTCTACCTGTGGTCTTTAGGTCCCTGTCCCATGCCACTGAGAAACCAAATCCAAACAAAGTTGCTGACGTTTGGGCACTCCACCTTTGTTTTGAGGAAAAAAAAACATTAACTTTCAATGTTAGAGAATCAGTGGACATAATGGGGAATGATAATGAGATTTCACCAATCCATCTTTTGGTAAGGTTTTTAATGGCTTTATCATGGATCCCTTCACAACAATGAAAATGGCTGGAAACCACCATCATCAGTAATAAATACATCAAGACCTCCTGCCATCATTTCTAGCCACTGGATCCACCGGCTTTGTTGGGCAACAGCTGGGCTCCTTATGTAACTCGTCCTCTGTTTACTCAGCCAACGGACAGGTGTGCCTTTCATTCAAATCACTCCAGATACTGAATAAAGCTGTCAATGGGCTACAAATAAAAACTTAATCACCTGTGTAACGGCAAGACCAGCTGGCAATGTCTATAAATGGCTTTGAAACAGCATTTAGATATTTGTCAGCAATGTCTCAACTTTCTCTGCTTAGTATTCAAGCCCCCAACATTGTGTTCATGGCTTTATCAAAAAATGTAAACAGTGTTATCACTGTCCTCGATAAATAGTGTCCTACTATCTGGGGTTAATGGGTTTTTGCTGAACAGGTGGCATATTGCAGTCTGTCAGCAAAAGCATTAAAGTTTAATAGGTATGACCATGATCCTTATGGATCTTGTCCTTTTAGCATTTGTCTTACACTGACAATTTAAGGTAACATGGAACAAATGAAGCAATTTGTCACAGTTAAATGGATTGGCTCTTTACCAGCCGTCAGCATCAGGCGAGTGAACACGATTAACTACCTTGAACAGTAGCAAACCCTTCTCCTAGTGCAAATTCTAATTCATTTTAAGCTCTCTGAATAATGGCATGAGGAGATATTGGTGAAAACCTAATAACTGAAATATTAACAGTAATTGTCTGCATTCAAGGCTAAGAAGAACATACAGTGTCAAATCCCAAGCATTTAGCATGCATATAGCCCCTTCAAATTTCCATACATCCATAGGGGGATATTTGAACTTTGCAGCACTGGTGGTGACTCGCACCATGTGTCTCACAGGTAAAACAACCTGAGCAGCAGCACAGCCCTTTTTAATGCACAGTATGAAATTTTGACTGACTACACCTGAGTTGAGACCAGGCAATGAGTCAGAAAGTTAATGCCGATTTGGACACCTGACTCATATTTATTTAATTTACTGAGTCGATCTTTGACTAAGGCAACTTTTAGTACCAAGGGTGTTACAATGGAGTCCTGCTTTCAAAGGTACAGGTTAGTAATGAATGCTAAAAAATCTTGGAAGAAATACAGTGCAGTAGGGACTGATAGGATCAAATATAAATCAGAATATTACAAAATTATATGATTAACTATTAAAGCTTATTTGTATACATCCCATGCTCTCGACAAGAGAGCAACCGTGATCAAGACAAGCAGTTAATAAAAATGGGTGAATGAATAGATTCACACCAACCCCCCCTTAAAAATAGCATGTACGAATGAAACTATCCATTTCACTTTCATACTGGGCTAGTATTTGTTCGTGTTAGAATTTAAGTATTAAAGCATAATTTAATTTACTGCTAATATATAAAGTATAATTTCTGATCAGCATATATTTTCTTAAAGTTAGTTCAGAAACATCTTCCTGGTTATCCAATTTGTATAAAAGTCAAATTATGATTAGCGAAGTAACTATTAAACAAAATATATTAAAATGAAATTAATGTGTTCTAAGAACATAGGTTCTTGCCACAAATCAGAAGTTGAACTTAAGTTCTGGCAAATGTAGTGTTGAGGAAAATTAAAGCATTTGCCAGGGTTAACCAGAAGAAAAAAGCATATTGTTTTGATCACAAATTACTCCTTCAGACTCATTAAAAGTCCCTTAAGTGTTTTCTTCTTTATTTTAACATAGTGTGATTATTTCATTTGGGCTATTTTCTACGGGCTTTTTTCAGTCCAGCAAAGGAAAGTGTAATTTTTCAGTTCAAACTGCAGTCTGTAAACATAATGTGACTAACAAACATTTACTTAGTCATTAGGAGTTATTAAAACATTTAATACAGGAGGATGCTTTCAGGGCCTAATCACGTTGAGCAGCGGCGGTGGTTTAATGAGAGAGATGTCCTTGATGCGAGGGAAATGTTTATGGCGTTAACCTTGTCGGATGGACGATGATCCAGCTTTGAAATAACGATGCCATGGAAACACAATAAAAATAATCGACTCTACGCTTTGTGTTCATGGTGTGTGTGCTCACAGTCACGTGCACATGCCGTGAGAGGGTCAGGTCCAGAAATGTCGGGCCACAGACATTTTTCTGAAATCAGCCCCCCCTGCTATCCACAGTGGGTAGAACATGTTCCTAGCTGCTGTATGGCTCTCTGCTGTCATCACATTTTTTTTTCTTCTAATGTCCTAGGTTGGGGGGGTGTGCTACAAAGTATTTTAAATACTAGACCAGAGACTGGGGTTAAGGTGTGTTGGGGGTGCTGTCAAATTTGAAGCTCTGTTTAGAAAGATGCAGAGGGTTTGTGGGGGAAGTGTCTCCCTCCCGTTTAGATCACTGATCCAAGGTCACACACACTGGGCCAGCTTGAGAGATGTTCTGGGAAGACCAGGCAGGAATAGTTTGTCACCACTGGCCCTCTGTGGGAGGCCGAAAGTGCAGTGAGATAACCACGCCCTGGGAGTTCTTTGTGACTTGAGCACAACCGGTTCCAGCAGGTCTACGTGCTTACATAGACATATCAGTTAGAGTCCTTTGCAGATGAGTGGCTAGGTGAGTAAATGATTCCCAGGTACCTCGGGTTTGTTGGGATGATTTCCATGCTCTTCATCCCTTTTAATATAGATGTATTTATCCAAAGGACTCAAATAGCCAAACAGTTTTACCTTTTTGTACAGTTGGATGGTTCACCAACACCACTTTGTTTATGTCCTGCTGAAGGATATTATAACAGGGCCCCTTCTGGAGCCTTTGCATACTTTCACTTAAATGTCCAAAAGGAGAACGAGGGGAATATACACCACAGAACCTTAGTTTAAACATAAACAATCATTTCTCACATTTCAGAAACAAGATAAGCTTAATTTAGCAGTAAGAATGCCATGCTTAACATACAGCATCGGTTAAGTACCATTTTAGGCTTTTTAGAATACATACGTAGAGTAAACTGGCTGCAGTCACTTTTCCATTTATGTAGCAGCGAAACAAACACACTGGGTGACACATACAGAAAATCAGCACAATTCACCTGACACATGTCTCTGGACTGTGGGAGGAAACCCAGGTGGACAAAGGGAGCACATACAAAGATATCAAGCCCTGCTTAGTGCAATTATGAAGACAGAGACAAGAGCTGAAAACATTTTGATAGTAGGGCAAATTTTTCAGTCACTGAAGACATTTTTCTTGAATGCAGGCTTAGTATGGATCAAATCAGAAGTCAAATTAGGACAGTGTAATTTGTTGTCTGCTGGCCTGCCTGGGGAGAGAACAAAATTACATGGTTTGGCTACGGGAGGAGTTGCTAACTGGCCGGTGGCAAAGTAGCTTCACAGACCCAACAGCTCAGCTGCCTGTGACTAGGCAGAACCGAGGGTCATCTGTTTGCTCCTCTGCTTGGGGTCAGGGTGAAATTGCGGGATATGCTACACTGGGGTGTGACTCTGTAACATGGCAGTGTGGTCAAAAAGACAACATTTGTATATTTTAATCCAAGTATGTGCTATTATTGCTTTTGCATATTACCCTGGACGAAGGTGTCAGCTAAAAACTAGATAATAATCATTGTGTGTCTCTTTGGGGAAAAGCATACACTAAATGAATAAATGAATGTGTAATGTAAATATCCACGGAAGAACTTTCATTTGAACCCATTAGGCGGCTGTCAGGCATTCACACACATTTTTATCTCCCTCTCAAGCTGAATTTGTAGTTACTGTTTGTGCCTGAGTCACACCTTGGGTATGAGCCAAAGGAACGCACTAAGTTAACTAAAACAGCACAAAAATATAAAATTCCCCCAGGAAACCATAAGGACCTGGCAGGATAGTGGCTTTTTTCTGTGTAAAGTATGTAAATCAAAATGTTATTTTTTTCCAGCAGTCAGGAAAAGGTTCAAAGAAGAGGCAGTGGGACTTTCCAAACACAGGAGTATGACTATGGAACCCTGCTTTTTGCTGTTTCTTGTTTATCTCCATGGTTCATCCGTCACCTTGTACTGCCCCCGTGACCACAAACCATGTCATTGCATGCCATTAGTCCTACTGGTGTCCCAGAGTCTGTGCCAATATCGACCTCTGCAGAACGGCTGGAGATGTTTACGCGTCTTGTTTTGGTGAGCTGGGTGATCTACAGCAAGGCAGCCAACCAACTCCCACCCTGGAGTTTGTCACAGGAGTCTTGGGTCTGGTAGCTGGGACAGGAGCCAGAGTTTGTTTCCTGAGGTTTGTCTCCCCCATCACACGCACATGCATACACTCATACTACATCTTCATGTGGCTGTTGTGGTGCTGATGGTTTGATTCCAGGTTTCCTTCCAGTTATTGCATGCAAGAAATCTTGCTGACTTACAATATGATCATGTCTCTTTGACGTTACACAGTAGTAAATCTTCAAGACTGAAAGGGACCATGCGTGACGTATTATAACAGGTTCTTAAATTCTTAAAGGGTGACATTTTGGTATTTTATGAGAAGAGAATTTAATTATGGCCTCAGAAATTTAATGCCATATAGTTACATCATTTTGTTTTGAACAAAATGTTACAAATTCATCATTGAAACTGGCTGTTTGTGGATCAACACCCTTTGGAGGAAACTCAAAAATCCACATCATAAAGATGCCCTTATATTTTATATTTTTTTACTTTTAATCTGGTGCAGTATTCCATCAATGCTTCCATCCATCCATTATTATTAAACACTTTATCCTGGTATGGGTTGCTGTGAGCTGGGGCCTGTGGGCACCAGCCTATGAAATTGTACCCTAAATGGGATGCTAGTCCCCCACAGGGTGGCCACACATGCACACATGATAAACAATTTAGGGTGTCCAATTTACCTGAAACACATGTCTTTGGACTGTGGGAGAAAACTTGTACAAACAATCAAACTTCACACAGACTGAGCTGGATTCAATCCCACACCTGAACAGCCCAGGCACTGTGAGGTGGCACCTCTACTTGCTACACCGCCATGCTAACCACAAGCAATCTTATGTGAGAGATTAATATGCTGTTTTTCCCTGTCTGGCAAATAAAGGTACTGCTACTTTCATCAAGATTCAACGTTTAGAAATTTCCTTCCTTGAGCTGACTCCAAAATTTTTCCACTCCTGTCTTTTGATCGAAGATCTTGATAATTCCTCGGTGTCAAAAGCAAAAAAAAAAAGTCCTGTACAGATTATTAGTTTTATGTGTCAGAAATTAGTATGACAATGGTACAGCAGATAGAGTAGTTAGCCTACAGCTGTGGGTTTGAAACATGCTCTAACCCTGCCTTGGTGTAGATACTTTCTGTGTTCAGGTCAGTTTCCTCCCTCAGTCCTCACACACTTTCTCCGTGAAGCTATAATGCTACGTTGTCCCTACTGTGTCAAGATATACGTGTGAACAGTCGACCAGCATCTCGTGTTTGGTTGTGTGCAGTGAGCCCACACTGTCTTTGGACAGCTTTAAGATCTGCTTCTCTGAAATGAAACATCTTGGGAAGAAATACATAATAGATTGAAATCCACAAAATTTTACCCACTGTCAGCCATGCCATTCCAATTTGAGATCTACAGGCATTTTCTGTGTGGGAGGTCCTCCAAGGAGGCCCAGTTGTGGGATAAACATCAGTTCATATGGAGGCCACAACACCACCACCCTTAGAACAGTTCATTTATCCAGAAGTTGTTGATCAGACATAAAAGGAGCTGTAGAGCTGTGCCTACTGTACAGTTTACCTAACATTTGCCTAACAATGGTGTAAATATTCATATTTTTCTTTAAATGGAAATACACTGTAATTCAGATCAATCACTGGGATAATATTTCAAAACATAAACAAATATTTATGTCACATTTATCTGACACATCCAAACCCAGTGTTACCCTTTTTTACCGCTGGATGTTTTTCTGGAACAATTTGTTGAGTACAACAACAGTGCTCTTCTTTGGACTCGGTGTCCTTTTCTCCCATGGTGCTTTCATACCCACTGCCATTTCATAATGAATACAGTGAGAAATAATAACTTTGACCTTTATCATTAATTTTTAAGTGGGCCTTTTTATGTTTAATATTCAAACATATATGACTCATGGAATTTTCCACAACCTTCCTAGCGTTAATTTATGGTCTCAATGCTATTGCTTACAATGGTGCCTAATGGTTTGTTTTGAGCTTTTATCAGAATCCTGTCTGTCTTTCTCCCTTCTGGTTATTTTGGTTGTTGTCATCTTGCTAGTTTGCACTGTCCCTCATACAGTTCCTCAGCATGGCACGTGTGGTTTGCTCTTGAAGTAAACACTGCCGGGTAAAGGATGGAAGCAATTGTGAGTCATTAGAGGTGAGAGCCCTGAGAGTTTCTACTTCTGTTTGTTTATTCCTGTGTCTCATTTTCATGAGTGGACGCAAAGAGAACTTGTCTTACGTCCTTTTGGGTGAATCAGATAAATGTTTGCTGCCTGGAAGATACGTCAGTTCTCACTGAGGCAATCTGAACTTTTGAATTTTTCTTTGTGATTCTTTCTGTTTTGCTGACTTCTTCCTTTTCTGTTTACCCTGTAATTGAGCTGTTTTTTTTCCTCAGTTTTTTTCACTGAAAAGCACTTTCCATGGTTTGAAAAAAATAACCCCAATGTGCCATTTTCCCCTGCCTCTCCCACTATTCTTGTAACATAGCCCCTCCTACTCATCCTTGTCTCGTAGCCTCCTCCGGTGCCATTGCCCTGAGGTATGATTCATCTTGCCACCCTAATGCCTCCTCCATTATTGCTCAGTCCCAGGGCCGTTTGATGACATGTTTGAAGGGTGTGGTTTTGTGCTTTTGTGGAGCCAGCAGTGATCCAGCTACTGTGTTGTAGGAGCCAGCAATAGCCTCTGAAGCCATTCTTAATGTCGTGTGACTGATAGCCAGGGAAAATATCAAGCTCTGTAATGTAGAAAGAAATGGAGGGTAGCAGGACACAGCACATCCATCCGCCATCACATCTATACATATGTAAAGGTTTGTAGGTGGAAAGAGGTAAGGACACAATGTTAGTATAGTTAGTATCCAAACCAGTTTGATACCATGCCAATATGTGAGCATTATTTTTTATATATTTCATTTACATTTGGAAAACTCTGTTTATAAAGGTTACTGGATTTGCAACAGTTAACGTTTTGGTATGTCTCAGGGCCCCTGAACAATAATTTCATCATAAAAACCTGGTAATGCTGATAAAGTACTCATTTTAAGTATGCTCAGTGCACCAGAACATGTGGTGTGACCTATATTATCAGGTGTGTGACAGCTTTTAAAAAGGCCTGTTTATCAAGACTCATACATGTACACCTTCTGAAAGGAAGCACCACAAGGATTTTAACATGAAGTTTCAATTCTGGAATCAATCCAAAGGGGTGATGAAAAGTGAACACATTCTGTGAGGTCTCTCCTGTTTGAGGATTAAAGAAATAAAACCCGATTAAGGTCATGATGAAATAATCCTTTCTCAACGGCAGCTTATTGTGTGCCAAGAATAATTCATTTGCGTTGATCCTAAATCACAAAAACCAGCTAGAGAGTGACCAGTCCGTGCCCAGGGCTTCACCTTCTTTATTACTTAAGGGTGTCTTTTCAGTAAGTCATTGGAACACATCTAAAACTACCTGGTTTAAAAGTTGGTGGAGATCCATTCCAAAAACACATTCAAGGTTTCACATGAAGGAAAAACACAATATGAATAAAACAGATTGTCCTTCAAGTTTTAATTGTCTCTTCAGGTTCTGACAGTAATCTTATTACTGGGGAAACTGCAATTGGAAATCATTAAGTGTCTTCATGCTTGGCCTGCATCCTTGGAAAGGTCTTACTTTATTGTAACAAACTGATTGTAATCCCTAATGTCTTGATCTAAATAAGTCAATGCCTGCTTACTATGGGAATTTTAAGGAGGTGGCTTTGATCAAATCAAGGTAAAATACTTCCCCATCTGTTTCTTTTCCAAATGGATCTGCATATCATTTTCAGAGTAACCACTCCTATAGCTTGTACCATTTGAAAGAAGCAAAAGGCATATAAATACAGCAATGGCAGCACATTTGTATTAACACATTCAGCTCCTCTGAATAACAATATGACTCAATATAAGAGGCAACATTTTGACAAAAGGAGGCTTACAAAGTCAAATGTAAAACCCGCTCAATACTGGCCAAACTCCCCTGGTGTCGCTCTTAGCTACTATGGTTGCCACTGTTGCAGCTTTGCAGGGATGTCACTTTGAGTTAGTGGAGTCAGTGGTCACACCAGGTCATACCAGGCCCACACACTGAGCCTTTGGCAACATCTCTGAGATGTGAGGGCATACGTAGTAGAAGATTATAACTTTATTTGTTATGGTTTACAGAACAGTGGATTTGTTCAGGCAGCAGTGTGGCTTCAGTAGGGGCTACTATTAGCTGGGTCATGGCACTTCTGCCATCTGGGGTCCAGCTCTGCAGTTGTCCTTCTTCTGGCAACACCCCACCAATTTCAGATTTCCCTCTGAATTTACTTACTTCTCCTTGCTGCTGGTTCAGTATTCTATTTGCTATGTTGTGATGTCTGATGTTGCTCTGCAGGCATTCTTGTTTTTTCTTTTCTCAATATCACAAGGCCATGCAACACCTCATATCTTTCCTGAATGTATATATGTTGATTCACTGAATTTGCCGATGAAATCTGACGCAGCAGTACCTTTTGTAAAACTCAATGCATCTGCTAAGTCTTTTTACTTATATGGTAGCACTTACACCTTATGGATCCATTGCAGGAAAAAAAATCTGCACAGTAGGGCAGTATATAGTGCTTCTGCCTCACAGTGCCTGGACAATGTGAATGGATGTGGGTTTGATTCCTACTCAGTTTGTACCTAGTTTCCATTTTCTCCCTGTGTGATGGGCTGGAAACTCAACTGTCCTTAGTGTGTGAATCAGCTAAGTTGTAAACAGAAGTAATTTCATATCAGTTTTGGAAAAACACAACTGTCAAATGAATGGATGTAAAATGATCTAAATCTTTTATATGTTCAATTTCTTAATTCTGTAAATTCTAGAATTTGATTATAAACTGCTAACTAACTCTAACTCTGTGGGACTACAGTCAGTGAAGATCCTTGGCCTCCCTCAAGTCCAGTCTTCTCTACTTGCTAATAGATTTGGCTGTTTCGTCTTTCCTTTAGGTTTCAAGACAAGGTTACACACTATATTCCTCTTATTTCCCATACTGAAGTTTAGGTGATTAAAATGTACAAGTACACATGGTACTAAATTGATCAACAATGAAAAGGAACAATCATGAAAACTGTGGCCAAGAATATGCCATTTGACTTTTTATGCTCATTTCCGTATTAATTTCTTGATATCTTCACCCCTGGTTCCCAGTTTTGGTTTTGGTTTTGAACTTTTGAACTGTGAACTGCAAACATAAATAAACAACAAGCAAATACTGACAACAATGCTTTTGCTCATCTATTCTTTAAAGTTTCCAGAAATTGTGCTGCCTCAAAATAAAACTATTTTCCTGCCGGTACTGAGGCATTCATACTGTGCTGGGAGAGAAGTTTTTCCCTGATGAGATGTTGTTTCTGGGATACTACGGAACGCTTTGTGAGGTGCCAGGGGTTGCTTTGATTTTGAAAGAAAGACACAGAGTCTCCAAAGGACTGCACATTGTGTGAAAACAGATCACTACCAGCAATCATTTGCTGTTAAGGTCTCCAGGCCATGCATGTTAACCGGAATGTTGTTTAGAGCACTTATTAAACTTGATCCTCAGGCACTGCTGAACAATAAAACTGTGCAAAGGAGAAAATCTCATTATTATTTAGGTGTTTTCCTAGAGTTTTCTCTCAAATATCAAGCATTTTAATATTTTAAGAAGCAAATGTACTTATTTGCAAACTTGCTTACCCAACATTGGAAGTTGCCTTTTATCAAAGGTGTCAGGTAAATAATAGTCGGATATATTTAAAAAAAAGTATTATGTGCTAATTTTTTACATCTTGGAACTTGACATGATGACCTTCAAGCCTAGGACATTGAGAGGATATTTGTCTTCACAGTGGTGGTAATGTAGGCAATATGATTATTTGAGAATTTAATTCAGTGTGCATTGCACTGATTAGAACATAGCCAACTCTTGCAGAAAATATGAGCCACACTGCATTATCAATGCTAACAAACCTTTTTTTTTGTTTTACATTTTGTCCTAAAAAAACAATAGTTGACTTTTCCCTCTTAGACCTTATTTGTAGTTACAAAGTAGGTTTTGTTAAAAAAAAATCTTTTGAAGACAGTGACTCAAGCTCTGTCTTGCAGCACAGATTGATTATTTGTCTTCAGGAACAGAGCAGTTGGTTTTCTAAAGAGGCTGTGTTTTCACACATTAGGTGTGAACGTTGCTGGTGGCATCAAACTGTCCATGTGCTGAGAAATAGCTGACATGAGGTTGCCAATGGGTCTTGGCTCACTTTAAGTTTTGTTCACTTAAAGCTGAACTATTCTGGTAGCTCATTCCATGAAAAAAAAACACTTGAAACCTGACCTTAAAACACAATGCAGGGTTCGATCCATATTATTGCATCCTGTGGTTAAAATAGTTAATAAGAACCAAAACTTATAACATGAACATTACTGGTTCATTTCTCAGTCCTGAATCTCTTTTGTTAGAGTAAAATATTCACTTATATAATCAGGTAAAATTCTAAAGTGCTTGGAAAAATGTGCCTATAATTGTTAGACACACCATATAACATTTCTTTTCACATCTGACTTCTTGAGGTTTTTAGCAAGGTATTACCATATGCTTTCAACATTCAGTAAGGAAATACCTAACTTCACTGGCTTGGATTTCCTCTTTCTTCTGTGTTATGTATAGCAGAATTTGCTTCAACAGTACAAAATGATTAATTACATGAAGGAATCTGTTACACTCAAACAATAATAGGACGAAAGGTTACAGGTGGATGGGAGATGGCAAAATCAGATGGCACTGGCAAAAATATATATTAATGTAGAAGAAAAGTTCTGCCACTGATTCAAATGAAAAAAATGCAAATGAATTCATTCATGGAGTGGTGTTGGTTAAGTCCAGTTCTTACCGTTTCTCCAACTGGACCTGTTAATGGACTTGTTTGAAACTAAAAATGGTTTAATCTGTTCGCATCTTGCACCGTCCCCTGTGATGGCCACACCCATCACCCAAGGTTCAAGGTTTATCTTATTGTCCTTTATTGTAATTTATTCATTTATTCATTGCCATGAGAAGGAAACCAACAGCAAACAAACAGATCACAGCACTGAATGTTGAAGAAGGCTTTTTGCATGACTTTCTCCTTTACTATCATTTGATTTTCCAGTCTCCTTAAACAGCATATTGAAACTTTTGAAAAAAGTATACTGTATGCTTATTTTTTTTAGATATTTGCTTACTTTTAAACTGGCAAACCTATTACTTTCAAAGAAGTATTGAAATTGTTCCAAAATAAATATCTTGCTGAAATGTCCTTCACACCTGATGGTCATTATGTTGAATTTGATCTGTCAGCCTTTACCATTAAATCCCTTCAAATGGGTTTGAACAAAGGTGTGAAACAAACAAATATACAACAGGATATGGAAACACTATAACTGTAGAATTTTGTTAGAAATGTTCATTTAAAATGAGCATTGGTAAAAACATTTAGCAACTCACAGTTGACTAAAATGTACATCCTCTCCTGGTAGTATTTGCAGATTTCAAACCTGAAGGCATCAGATAAAAAGATTTGTCTAATGATGTTAATGTTAATGTTGTCACTGCTATTGTAATGGTCACATGACCACTATGAGTACCAGATGCATGCTTGCATCAAAACAGGGTAACTGATACAGATGCTCATGAACTTTGCAGCTAGTGAGATGGTGCATGTTTTTCTGTTCATGCTTGATCACTGTGATCAGTTGACACTGTGATCCGTTGAAAAATCTAGAAACTGTACATAGGCATTGAAGATGCTCTGGTAAAATGGCTATAAAACAACCTATTTCTGGCAGTGTGTGTTATTCCACTCAAGTTCAAAGAAAAAAAAATGGTGCATGTGCAGCAGTTCTTTGTCAGACTATGTACTGAAATTGTGGATGAACTGAACTTGATGTTTTGAAGTCACAGGTCAGCCATTTTCAGATTTGAAATTGATACTGTGCCTTTAAGGTGGGAATGCAACATCAAAAATATAATAAAAGTAAAAATACACAGGTAAAATTTTAAAAATGAAAGTCAATTTCATCCTTTTTTGCGTGTGGTAATGCAGTTGATACACCCAAATAATATATGCTGGAATACTAATAGAAAACTGACTATGAGTCCTTTTTTTCACTTTTTCCAATAGTTTTCAAGAGGACAGATGGAGAATTTTGAAATAAATACTGAACTGAGATAGTAAAAAAACTGTTGCTGGCATTTGAAAGTTACAAGAGAAATTCAGCGCTGAGAAGGTGGCTTTCCCAAATCGTGTCATTATTAAGGCCACTCCCTGAAATTGTTTACCATACAAGAATGTTGTATATATCCCCTAGTGGGCAAAGGTACTGATGTGGTGTTTTAAATGGGAATGGGACTGGTGAAAGAATAGAGTAAATAAGGAAATACACTGACATACAGCTGGTTGTAGATATACTGTATTTTCCGTCACGCTCTGCTTAGATGTTCGTATCATATGTCATAAGCATCATATATGGAATTTTCCAGCAAGCCTATTTTCTCTTCTTATCCCACAAAAAAAGCACCAAGAGGTAGCAGCATTTAAAATACAACCTTTTGATTGCTTGGGGTACAGTGTACAGAGTTTTTTAATTTTATTAGTAAACTGTTTGTCAATTTCCATTAGAAATGGAATGTTGGCTTAGAACCAAGAATTAGGTAGATGCACTATGGAGTTAGGAGACAGAATTTTTTCTGTTGGCAGGTACTGCGTTGGTTGGAATTGTGCAGGGCCATGATCCCTAGGGCTATACAGACTTAATCCTCAAAGGTTCAACCTTGTCCGGCTGTCCAATGATCAGCAGTCAGACAAAGAGGAGCAAGCCCCATACTGGGCTGCTGCAGTATGGTGAGGTGCTGGCAGAGGAGGATTATCTTTCTGTGACAATGCTAACATTAACTGTCAAAGAAAAGCCTGACAACCTACTTCCATGCCTTCTCATGAAAATACTATGGAAAGCAGCTATAAAATAAATTTGTATATAGTGCTAGAAGATGAGCCCCATGGGTCAAAAGGCCCTCAACAAGCAACTGAGGAAGAGTCCATGATTCTTCAGAGTAAAGTAATCAGAACATCTAACTGCTGTTGTTGATGCATATGAAATGAGGGTCAGAAGCTGCAAAGAAGTCCAGCACATTGGGACATTACGTAAGAAGTATGAACCAAGGAAAGCCAGCTGTGGGTGTGAATGAAACAGATCACTCTCAAGTTGATGTGCTCGGTGTCAGGGAAATGAAATGGACTGGCATCAAACATTTTGGATATGATGAATATATGATATAATATACCAGAAATGAAAAACAAAGAAAAAGTGGTGTTGTATTTATAATAAAGAAGAAGCTTGCAAGGACTGTAATGAAATACAATGCAGTCAGAAACTTAATTTCTATTTGTCTGCTAGGAAAAACCAGTGACATGACTATCATTTGCATATATGCAACGAACAGATGCAGAAGAGGACAAAGTTCATAAGTTTTATGAACAGGTGCAAGCTGAAATTAACAGAATGAAGCAAACAAGATATACTGACAGTAATGGTGGCAGAAATGTAAAAGTTTGGAAAAAAGAAGAGGATGAAGCGATGTGAAAATATGGCTTCAGTAACAGAAAGGAAGCAGGAGAACATTTAATTGAATTATGCAAGACTGATAACCTGTTCATTTCAAACACCTTCTTTGAGCAACGCATGTGGCAACCGAATGCATGGACCTCACCCAGTGGAATGCACAGAAATTGACTACATCTGTAGAGGTAGCTGATATCAATGCTCAGTGACATCAACAAAGACAAAACCTGCAGCTGGATGTGGTACAGATGACCAGCTACTGGTATATAAATTCAAGCTGAAGCTGCAAAAGGGCAAGCCACATTTATTATTTTGAAATATACATAACCAGAGTTTAAAAATAGGATGCAATATAAGTGAGCCTTACTCAATACAAATGAAGGACTACCAGAAAACTTACAGGAAAAATCAAGAAAGTTGTGCTTGAAGAAAGCAAAAAAAAAAAACACTGCCAAAATGAACGACTGTTGAGACTATTGCCCAGAAACATAGACAAGCTAAAGCCACAGGAGAAAGACAGACAGTTGGATCAATGATCAATAATGAGATGATGTGCAGCCGAGAAATCTGAGAACCAAGCTTTCTTGGCAGAGCAGCCATAAAGAACCTAGGCAAAATTCTCAAGTGCAGAGATATAAATTTGCACAAAGATTCTCTTTGTTCAAGCCATTATATTCTCACAGTGTACTGATGTGAAAGTTACACCGTGAAGAAGCAAGACAGGAAGAAAATTGATGCTTTTTAATGGTGGTGTTTGTGGACAATACTACGTATACCATAGACTCCCCATAACAAATTCATTGCTGTTGAAGGAGATCAAACCTAAGCTCTCCTCGGAAGCACAAATGACAAGAATACTTATGACACATCTTGCTGAGAGAAAGATCATTGGACCAGGACATCATGCTTGGCAAGTTGGAAGGTCAGTGCAAAAGAAGAAGACCTGCAATGCCCAGGATCAATACATTAACTGCATCTATGGACACCCTGTATTAGAGATTAGCCATCTGGCTAAAGACCGAACACAACTCAAGGCAACACTCCCTGAAGTTGACATGAGTCATAATCAACTTGATGGCACTTAACAACACCAACAACACTGTTATTTTTAAGGGGACTTTTGTAAAGGTAACTTCTCATTGCACCAAAAAGTGTGACATTTAGCCCAAATTTTAGAAACTAAAACCATATATGATTATATATTTATATAATCATATATATAAAATATTCCCATATATTCCCTAAAGATGCTGCTAGGGGAATGTCCGAAACAAATTGGGGATGTGGATAACAGGGAAACAAATGAGGTACCATGGCAGGATAACTCTCTCCATTGAATGTACAATCAACGAAGAGCAGAGGCAGCTGGCATGAGAAAGTCCTACTAATGGTACCATATGGTACAGGTACCATATTTGCCAAGACCTCAGATGCAGACTGTACAAGAAACTTCTGAGACAATCCATCACCTAATAGCAGGTTGCAAGATGCAGGCAGGGACAGTGAGAGGCATGACCAGGTAGCAGGGATTATATACATGAACATCTGTAAGGAATGTAGCTTGGACACTCCAAAGTCCGCAGAGGTACCACAGAGACTGCTGGAGAACAGAGCCAAGATCCTGTGGGACTTCCATATCCAGACAAACAGGTACTAACCAACCAATCAGATATAGTGATAATATATAGGAGGAGAAAACAGTAGTGGTAATAGATGTAGCAATTCCAAGTGACAGAAAAATCAGGAAGAAGGAACATGAGAAGCTGGAGAAATACCAGGGTTTGAGAGAGGAACTAGAGAAAATGTGAAAAGTGAAAGCCAAGGTAGTCCCTCTGGTGACAGGAGCACTTGGCGCCATGACCCCTAAGCTGGAAGAATAGATCCATCAGATCCCAGAAATGTCAACATTGGTCCCAGTCCAGAAGAGTGCAGTCCTAGACATGGAAATAATACTGTATCATACCCTCAAACTCCCAGGCCCCCGAGTCTGAGAAAAGACACCACCCACAGGGAAAAATGGTGTGAGAATATTATAAATATTGCTGTCATGGTGAGAAAGCACTCATGGTTTGAATAAAATGTAGCTTGGGCCTCATTAATGGAACAGTGCTTCTCTGCAGGGTCCTGGAGTACTTGTTAAGACACAGGGAATCATAAACTTCATCATGTTCCAGGAAACATTGGCTAATAACTTTTTTACCTTAACCAATAAACTCAAGCTGTCCCAAAATGGACAGTACAGCATGGAAATGAAGAAAGTGTTACAGTCAGTGATATACAGTGAACAATAACACACAAAGGAAACACTTTGACTCAGTGTCACAACAGCTTGTGTGGCTCAGGCTGAGGAAAAATAGTCCTTACAAGCAAACCAAAGTGTCTGAAGAAAGTAGAAGAATCCTGCCTGGTCAAACAGTCAACTGGAAGGACCAGAAACTTATAGTACTGAAAAAATAGTATTGAATATTATGATTGCAGAGAATGATTACTGAGGGTTTTTGTTACATAGGAAATACATGTGTTTGGTTATTAATGGCAAATGAAAAACATTACAACACTGTATAGCTTAAATTTTTTAAAGATGTCATGGTATTTTTTTATTATATGACATTTCACTAGACATTTCACTAGAGGTAAGACTAAGTATGAACCTAATGCCACTCATCTGAGTGTTCCAGATACTCTTTTATTGTATAAACCGAATAAAGAGGGTCATTACCATAACAATAGTAAAATGATTATGGCCCTAATTGATATGGATACGGTTTATAATGGCATAAAAGAACATCACTATAAGAAAGCAGTTGTCACATTCTGTATGTTGACAACAAGGGTTTAAGCATCACAGCTAAAGCTTCCACACAAACACACACACACACACACACACACACACACCTGTCTTGATACAAACCTTTTTCCCTAGAAAAAATGGTATTCATTTTAATTCCTGTGACATATGAAGTTTATTTCTCAGACTACAATTTTCTTTCACATAGCCATTAAAATGCAGATAAATGTCCATCTAATAGTTTTGCTCCAGACATTTCATTGTTTTTTCGTACTACTTGAATCCATTATGGTTGCGTTTTTATAACCAAATGTCCGGCCATCAGGGTGAACTGGCTTCCTCTAAAAACAGGTCGACTGTCCTAACTCCCACATGGCAAGTCTCATGAATCCTTAGCCTTTGCTTTCTTGAAATACTGCAGAACAAACAAGGGCTTTCAGGCATCTGCTGTGTCCCTTGAATATTTCATCAAAAGGATCTTTTGAGACAAAACGTTGAAAAGAAATATGTGGTACAAATGTAGGATAACAAAAGAAGAGGAAAAGCTTTAATCCAAGAAAAGTATTCTCACTTCTTACAAGTATCTCCTCAGAATTCTTTCCTTTTTCACAACCTTCTTGTTGTTAAGTTTGGAGAAAAAAAATTATTTACAATAACCTTTTACTTAAACTGCTTTAATTGTCACTCCTCCATACTGGTAAGGAAAAATGTCAGACAGTATTTTGGATGTGTGTTCCTCCACTGTCTGTTGCTGGAACAGCTGTGGAGCTGGGATGATAAGGCATCCCACTTCAGAAGGGGGTATGCAGGGAGATGGATGCTCCCACTAAAAATAATTTGCTCTTTAACTTTAGGTATGGTACCCTGTGTAGTGTGTGGGTGTGGATAAGAGCTACCCTCTCTCAGCGAATCTCTGGGGCTTATGACTTGGTGGAACTCTGTGACGTGATGTAACTACACTGACACCATCTCTGTAGTTTCATGACCTTTAGTTGCTGTCTGTGATGGAGGCCACATGCCGGCTGTTGGTCTCTGGGGACAGCCTATCACAAAATGATGAAACAATGCAAGTGATGCGGTTCTGGACTCACAGGAAACAGTAGCAGTGTTTATGAAAACAAACACACTGCAACTCATGTCTTAGAAGCTTCCATTTGCTAGATGACCCATCTAGTTACAGTTGTTGGTCTGCATAAATATTTAAAATGAAAAATAAGTAAAAATCTCCTCCTTGATTGCAGGAGGAAAAAAAACAGTTATTTATACCATTGTATTCACGGCAGATATGCTGTGAAAATGTTCCTGCCCAGTGAAACCTTGCCAAGCAATTGGTTGTATGCTAAAAGCAGCTGGTTGAAGGTCCAGCTAGAGTCAAATGCGACCTCTGGCCTAACTGCCAATCCACTATGATGGGTGTGCTGACAGCCCCTGCTTTTGAACGCGTGTCTCTCTTGTCATCCAGCTCTCTTTATAAAAAATGTGCTAAGACCCCTGCTGGGGCAACTGAAGAATTAAATTGCACACCGTCCTTTTATTGCTGTAGATTGAGCTCTGAAACACCCTTGAAATGTTTGGAGATAAAACGTGAAGACTGGTGTGTAAACAGCAACTGTCAGCTCAGAATCTCCTTGTACAGAGAGGAGCCGGTTTTTATGATAATTTGCGTTGCCTGCCTCTGTTTGAAGACTAGAAGAAAATGTTGTTTTGGTAAGTTCAGAAAGTTATGGCAAACTCATGCATTATTTATTAGAAAGTTTCTGGAAGCACCTCATGTAAAGTTTTGACAAAAATGCAACAAAATCTGAGCTCCTAATTTAAACAAATACAGATACAAACGTGTTGAACAAATAATTCAGTTAGTGGGTGTTGTTTCTTACAAAATGGTGGCCTAGTGATGCTTGGCTTTAAGTTTAAGACAATTCTAAATATATCTTGAACTCAACAGTAGCCACTTTAAGTTAGGGGTGTAGTTTGAAGCCTATCCTGGACCCACAGGGTATCTGATTTGACAGGGAATACCAGAGAATGGGCAACAGTCCACCGCAGGGTAACCACTCAAATTCACACACTATGGACAGTCATAAATGAAGTTTAAAATGCCTTAAAAAGATTGTTTTTAATGCTGCTATTAATGGTCCATTTTTTGTTAAATAAGATCAACGCTACTGGCTTGCTTTAAACTACATACAGTAAATCAAACATAGTTTCCCATCCTATGGGAGGCTCATCTTCGCCAGGAAACTATTTTTATGTAGTGCGCCCTGTTATGATGAAGGACCACAGTGTTTTTTTAATGGTAGGAGTTAGGTAACAGTTTTCCACCAGAAACCTCAACATTTCTTATGACACAAAAGTCTTTTAATTCTGCTGTAGTGCAAAATAAATCCATCATCTCTGCAAGAACAAAAACCTGGAGACCCTGCAGTAGGTTAGACAGAAAACTACAGAAGAATCATACTGACTATTTTAAACTGTCAAAAATAATAGCGTTTCACTTATGGCTGCATAACACGAAGGATCAAATGTGGTTAAGGTAACTGCTTTTGCAACACCACAGCATAATGAAGATTGTCAGCCAGTACATAAATGTAAGACATGGAAGGAACGATGGCAGTGAAGTGGACTTGTGTGCTCAGCTGGGTGACTCTGAAGACAGTGATGGATGATTGATCCAATGTAATGTTGCAAAAATGCATAAAATAGGAAAGAGGGCAAAGACTTTTCCAAGTACTGTAGATTCATATTAAGATTCAGGTGTCCTTACATTAAATTACATTGTGCTATAGCTGCACATGACAAGGTACAAGTATTCATATAGAATACGTTAATGCTGTGTTCAGTTTATTTGGTGTCATAAAGAACTACACAGTAATGCACATGCACATTAAAATGTACTGATTCTTAGTAAACTGAAATATTAATTTAATTTCATTAATTTCATGAAAACTTGTGTACATGTTAATTGCATTGTCACCATTAGACGTACAAACTATTATTTTGCTCATACAGTTTTTCAAGGTACCTTGCAATATTGCATCAACTTTATAATGATTTATACAGCATTATATTTATACATTTATATAGCAGGGTATTCTTTGTCATTTGAGGGTAAATACTTTGCTCAGGAGTACTGCTGCAGGAATGGGCAGCAAAACAAGGGACCGTCACATAAAAAAAATCTAACTAACCTAACTATTATATTATTTGATTCCACTCTTTAATCTTGAGCTGCTCCTGTTTACCTCCTGCTCTGGTAAAGTAGATGGTGCTGTGGCAGTAATACTGAGCACCCCCTACAATTCCCCTCTGGCTTAGTTAAGGGATGGGGCCCCTGCTTCAGTGCAGACAGCTTATTCCAAAAATGCACAAGCAGGACTTCTACAAGATTTGTCCCATAAAAGACTGCAGTCCCTGTGTTCACATTACACGAGGCTGCCCTAGAAAAGGGCAGGATTTACGGTCATTGCCTGGAGAGAGAAAGCAGGGTTTTTGGGTGGGGAGTTAGTTGGGGGGTGCTCTACATGACTTAGGGGTTTTAACAAGCGAAGGGATCAGTTACTCGCCCTTTCCCCTGCCCTGAGGCACTGATACTGGCGAAGAAGATTAGTCACCAGTGTTCGGGATCCCAGTAGACAAGGAGCAACTTCTCTTAAAGACACAGTAAAGGAGGTCTGACAGAATTAAGAAATGGATGGATGATGATGGGTTCTACTCATGGCTGATCTAACATCCTTATCCAGCTCTTGTTAGTTCATGTAATATCTTAAAAACAATGCAACAGGAAGTAGCAAATAACCCCTATCTAGACTAACAAGAGATAATATAGGTCCATTAACTAGTTTACATAGAAATTTTTAATGTACACGTTCCCGCTTAACCTAGCTAAGTTAGAGCAGTTGGAACAAAGGCATCTATCTTCATTCTGCCATGATCTGATTGTTAATGTTCATTTCTGAAGAAAACTTGTCTCAAAGACAGTGTAGGAACTAACATTTTTAAAAGGCTATACTATAAACCTGTAGAATCTCAGTGCAAGAAAACCAATTCAGACTTTGTCAGATTTGACAGATTGATCCACAGCTGGGTCAAAACACAGGAGAGCTATATCACATGTCCTGTTGCTCATTAATGTGTTCACCATGCATGAAAAACTTTAAACAATTTTTTTAACCTCAGCTGATCACTGCTTGATCTTTTCTTCTGTAAGACATTATATCCTTGAGCAGTGTGGGGTTGGTCATTGACTGGTATTAGCAAAATGACTTCAGTTCCATGCTGTGACACTGTGTTGACTTGAATCTGCCTATGGACTCTTGTCACTCCTAGAAGAGGTTCTTGAATGATTCCAGAGAGATTTTTAAAAGAGGGCTCTTAGTTTAAGACGCTGCCATTATATTAGAGGCAGGAAACCCTCTTCAGCTTGTTTTAATTCTGTGGGTCATGACCACTTGGCATGTAGCCCTGAAGGAATGCATTAAAAACAGACAGGGTGTTATGTTCTTGAGCCTAGAAAATGCACAAGTACCAAGGGGGGGCTGATGCTTGATGTTCAAGGTACAATATTAGGATGAAGTAAACAGGTGGGCTGTTGAAAATATATGTGAATTTGCATGCTATACAGAATGCTACATAGTAGTATACACAAATACCTGATGGTAAAATGCTTATTTTAAATGTAGAACAAACAATATTGGCTTATTTCTTAGAAGGAAAAAAGTCATGGATATGTTAATGCTTACATCTTTGTCATCATCAACATAATTATCTTCATCGTCAGTTTTTTGGTGCAAACACTTAATAAAATTCATATGGCTCTTTACAGAGATTTAAACAAAATCTGTTCTCAAAAAGCAGTGTAAAATATTAGGATAATATAGGAAAGGGTATGTCAGAATAAGACTTTCCTTGCAGGGAAATTCTCCATAGAACAGCTGAACACATAGGATACATAACACAAAAATAAATAAAAAAGCAAAAAATTTTCTGTTCATGACAATTTTATTACGTATGCTCCTCTCACTGGAAGTGATGTTTTCTCAGACTGGCAACTACGGTCCAAGAGAACTTGTGGAGCATGTTGCTGCACATGTTACAGGACCTAAGCATTCTAAGAAAGTACAGCCAGTTTGTCCTCTCTTATACAACGCATCTATGTTATGTCCAGTCCAGTTTGTTGCTGATCTTAACCCCCAAATACTTTTAAAGACTGGGTGACCTCCACGTCTGCATCCTTGATCATAATGGGGTCAAGGGCTCTTCAACACAGCGAAATCGATTCTCTAGCTTCTTTGCTTATTTGATATTGAGCTGGAGGTGGTTTGACTTACACCATGAAACAAAATCCTTAGTCAGACCCCTCTACTCCACCTCATCACCTTTCTCTATATGCCCCAGTACTACAGAGTCATCAGAGAACTTCTGCTGGAGACATGGCCCAGAAAGAGCTTTAGAGGGTGAACAGGAGTGGAGACGGTACCATGCTTCGAGATGCACTGGTGCTGCACACCACTGTTGCTCACCACTGTGTTAGAGACACAGTCACAATGCTTGACAAACTGTGGTCTTTCAGATGGTTCACAAACAAGCATACCATTGGGGTATCCACAGTCATTTTGGTGAGATTGTCCCTCTAGTGGAGTGGCTGGATGGTGTTGAAGGCATTGGAAAAGTAAAAAACTTGACCCTCACTGTGCTGCCCACTTTCTCCAGTTGGGAACAAGCTTTGTGGAACATGTAGATAAGTGTGTCCTCCACTTCATTTGGGCAGTTTTTCCAGCTGTTTTAGTAAAGGCCACACCTTAAACCTATAGTTTTGTGATCTAGTGCTTTGAGTGTCCATGTTCAACAGGACTGGGCATGTGTTAAGAAAGAAAAAAATCCAGAATTTTTCCTTCCTCAATCTTCTGCAGTAGTATTGAAATAAATAACTTTAAAAAATTTTCTCTCAGCTGACTGTATAGTCATTGTTCTTTGTTTTAGCTGGTTTCTAGCATGTACAACACTAAGTGGATCCTCCACAAAACCGCATACTATAGGTAGGGCCCAAAAATGATCCACTTAAGCATAGTGGACTGCATCAGTTCCTGTGTTGTCATCTTTGTTGTTTGTTAAATGCTGTCAAATTGGTGTTGACCATGCAGGTAAAGTGAATCATTATTGGACATATTTACAGTACCTTTGTCCTCGATCAATGTTTTTCTGTTAAGCACTGGCCACGCCCTGCCCTTCTACGTTGGATCTACTTACTATGCCAGTTAACTCATTCTTATGGCAGTTTTTTTCCCTTTTATGAAGCATATCACATGTATTTTCAAATTTTTTCCATTTTTTATGACAGAACAGAAACAGAACAAGATGCAACTAGCCACAACATTGTATTTAATAATCAATAATCTTAGGAAAATACAAATATATAAATGTGTATATTTGTAGACAAAGGGTCACAGTACTTAGCAGAAGTTTGAACGTTTTACTTTTCAAAGTAAAAAATACGTTTTTTTGGTGTTTTCTTGTGGTCATAACAAATAATAATAATCTTATCCCTGACAACTCACAACAATTTGCAGACTACTAACATAATCTTTTATCAGTGTAAATGTACACATGGTCAGGAAGAGTGGGAGGAAAAGTTTGCTTTATTTCAGTACTATTGTGGCAAAGATAAAGGCAAAGAGGTGACACTGGTTTTTAACTGATAGGACAATGGCTTATGAGGCATGTGACAGATAAATGTGGCAATATTTGCTTACAAATACTGTAACAAGAAAGTGGTAGCTCAGGTTTAAAATACAGATTCTTGTTACATGTATTTAACAATTTTTTTTAACTCACCAACAACTATTTCAGAGAATTATTTTCGGTTCTTCAGGTTTCAGGGTTTCAAACCATGCTGCTTGTAGAAGCAAAGTGGTTGATATGTTGGACTGAAATTTTTCCCCAGGCTTGTCTTCTCACGGTCTGGAAAAACCTTGTAAAAAGAATCAACAAAAAATAATGGTGGAAACTGTGCATTCAAGATAGATTTTAAAATGGCATCATGCATTCTTTTCAGATTTCTATATCTCATATTTAACAACAAATAAAGTGTTTATTGGCGTTTCTGCCTAGCTTGGATCTGTTAAATACCACCAATATATTCTTATTCTGTTGCGTATGTGGCATGTACCTATTTGTAGGCAATTTAAGCCAAAGTTGTGTTTTGAATATCACCTTAATTGAAGTGGCAACAAGGAAAGGTATTTGTCTTGGGAAATGTGTTTAAAACGAAAAGGAAACTAATGGGAAAAGAAGGGCACAAGTTTGGTCAAAGATGAACAGAGTACAGAAGTGATTATGGAGGTTAAACACAGTTTGAATATCTCACGGCACAATGGCTGTAATTTTTACCGTGCTTTCTTTATGCTTGCAAGTGTAATTACTGTACAAGAGCTGTGATCATAGGGCCTATTTATGCTGTCCTGCTCACAGATGCATTTCCTTTCTGAAAAACCTCATGTAGTCACCCTCTTCCCAGGGTTATCTGCCAGCATGATTGGATCTCTGAGCCATAAAAGTAGGACTGAAACCTTTAATGGATAGCTCACTGGTAACCTCCAGTGCTTAAGCCATAGAAAAAAAAGTAATGTATTACTCAGTTCTGTTTCCCTCATTATCATCATCAAACTGTAGCTTCTCTGGCAGTTTTATGTATGTTTTAAGATGATTTTGACATCTAAATTACATGTACACTACAAAACAGGTTTTTCTACTGCTTCACTCACCATTATTGTAATGAACAATGTATTGTTCTATTTGTTTACTTTATTTAGAAGCATATTCTTAGGACACCTGCCAGTGTTGTAAAGAGGGAAAAAGTGGTCTTGGAAACAACATGCCTCTAAATTCTAATTCTAAAGGTCCTCTTTTGTTTGGAATCTTCTACGTGAGTTCAGGTGAACTGATTCCCTTCCTACTTCCATTCACGTGAGAAACACAATGGCCCAAAAATAGGCCTTTGGGGGATTCATTGCTCATCTGTGAAGTTTATCAAATGGTTTATAAGAATAGTAGAAACACAGACACAAATTTTGGTATCTTGAAAAAGCTTGGATGCTGCTCATTGGCACTCAAAAGATTTTCCTGACGTAAGAAAAGAAGGAGTAAGAAATTTTCCAGCTATGGCTTTGGACTTTTTCTTACTACTAGTTTTAACTTTTCCACAATTTATTGTGTAAAATATCTGAAAAATTATGTTTACGCCATTGTTTTTTAAGTAAGGTCCTACAGTTTATAGTTGACTCACAGACCAGACAGTTAATGATTGTTTTATTATTTCAATATTGTGTCTTTTCAGTAATATTCTTTTTGCTAGTTATCCCCCTTTAAGCTTATCTTTATCCGACTAGGCCTTATTGTTTCAGGAAGCAGAGCTGGATGGTTGACACCACTAAAAAGGTTCTATTTAATATTTGACTGGCAGGTTTTGGGTTACAAGGTTCCAGCACTGTGCTGTCTGGTATAACACACCTATCTGTTTTGCTGTTTGTATGCTAACAGGTACATTTGTGGCTTGAGATGTCAGTTCAAAATGGTTAATGAAGTCCCAGATGGATTAAGCTCTTTTATGACTGAGGATATAACTTAAGCAAAATCCTTTCACTAGAATCCCCACAGCCATAGCATGACTAAATTTTATGTTTTTTCATATAACTTGGTCAGAAAAAAAAAAATCTTGAAAATTGAATAAGTTAGGGGTGAGCAGGTCTAGAGATGCAACCTTTCTCTGAAGCAGTAAGTCAGACTACTACCTCAAATTCAGCCTTGAAACTTAATATTTGCATACAGATTAGCTGGATGAATTATTTATAATCACAGCACATACTACTTCTTAATGTAGGAAAGTGCAAAGAAATGATTAAATTCACCTTCCACTTTCAGCATAGGAACCTGGTCAGCCGCATGAACCCTTGACAGCTTTGAAAAAAGGCATAGCTTGTTATCTCCTTTGCAATTTTTTAAGTAATTTTTTATTTTACAAAATGAGAGAAGAATAATCTACACAGTTCCTTGGCTGTCATGTTTCTGCTCTAGATGACAGTTTTACTGTTAGAGGGAGCTGTGCTTTTAAAATCTACTATTTTAACTTAGGTTGGTTTATGTGGTGGCAAATTGTGGACTTAAAGGGGTCAGACTCAGGTGGGAACTTTGTCTATACAATAATGATATTTTTCAGCTCAGGCTAGATCTCCAATAAGACAGGCTGGTGAAACTGGAGTGGTCTCTTGCCATTATGATCGTTCCTCAGAGAAGACAATTATTCCTAAGCTGCGCAAATTGAATTCAAAACCCCAGGGTGCCCCAAGGACTTGGGAGAGTCAGACCAAATGTGTGAGGTCTGAGATGATTCCTCCCTCTCCAAAATGAATATTTGATAACAGAGCACGGCGAACATAACTGTGGTGCATTTCAAATGCGAAGCAGGTGCGACAGCCCTGAATTCCTGCCACAACGGACCATCTCAGGCACCTCCCCTGTGCCCTGAAAAAGGATAGCTGGGGCGTGCTTAAGGCATTGTGTAGAAGAGCTGAATGGGTCTTGCCTTGTGATTGCTTGTAGTAAATAAGTGCTTCTTGAGCCTTACTGGGCAACTCTGGGTCTCAAGGTTTGGAGTTCTGCAGCTTCTGGACTATATTTTAATTAACACCTGATTTACACCTCAAACCTAAGGTGAGGCAACTTGTGATCCAAATAATTACTTCAGTAAAGCAATTTGCAGTAGAGACAGAGTGAGAATCCGCAGGGCCTGGGGGCCTTGAGGCTTGGAGATCTGTCTTCGTGCTCTGGAGCAGCTTTGGTTTAAAGGTTTCATTTTGTCTCACTCTCCATGGATAAAAAAAAACACTTTCAGGGCAAAGCTGATAACAGCTGGTGGTCTTTATTGCTGCAGAAGGTGTGTCTGGCCTCGTGGGCTGCAAGTGCAGCAGTAGACTGTGGATGCACACCATGTTGCTGGCACTGGATTCTGTCTGTTTCTGCCAGGCACTATTTTGCCTGCATTACCTTGGCATCTGCAGTCTGCTCTCGTCCACCCATCCAAATGATGTCACGCTGAGATAGAAGAAACACAGAGGAATTACAAGACACTGACTCCATATCTTCATCCCTCCAAAGAACTTTGTCAGTGATTGTGTTTTGAATAGCCACAACAAAGCATGGAAACAGCATGGAGGCAGGTAATGTAGTTGCCAGTTACCACAAGGTTACTGTTTCAAGTCTCTGGAGGTGCCCTGCTTTGATAAAAGTAATAATCAGGCTCACTCAGCCAGGTGTTTTGTGGTGTCTCTGTTGAGAAGAAACCTGTCTTTCATTAATGAGGCCCTTTGGGTTTTGTTACACACATTGGCCAGCATAGAGTTATTCCGGTATAAATCATACCATTATGTGATAGGTGGTATTTTTTATTTATCAGCTGATAGTTAGAAGTGTCACCCACTGAAATTTAAGACAGGACAATGGACTTGGTTGGACATGTGGAACATTAAGCACGCACGTAGCATGTATTTCCACTGGGAAGTGGCAAATTAATAATACTAAAACTGAAGATGTTTTTGTGTCCTGATGGAACCCTGTAGTGTCACTTCATGCCACCTTCTCCAGACCTGCCTGTATTGAATGTCATAAATCCACATAATACTTCTGGTTTAATAAATTACAGAACAATGGCCCCACTTTGTTTGGACTGGATCAGTTTGCCTCAGTGCATTGTAAGTTTAATATTGCTTCAGTGGATGCAGCCATTGCAAAGGTTTAACAAGAAACTGTTGGACTAAATATGAAGATGAGAAGTAGTACTTTGTTCACACTGGATAAATCTAGGAATAAATAATTTATTGATGAAGAAGACAAAAGCAGTAGTAGGAATTGCAATAAAGGAAAAAACGTTCAGGTTACAAATCCGTATACTAATTTCCAGCACTATCTACAGGAACTTGGCACTGTTATAGGTATATTAATGAGGGTACCTACTGTATCCGTTCTGTTATGTTATTCAGTGTTATTCAGTTTTTCTGCCTCAGTCTTACTTAAATGATATTTTTGTGACACTCATGGTATCTAGGCAACTGTAAATTAAACAGATTTTTCTAAAAGAAATCTTATCTTGAAATATAAAGCTGCTAAATGAATACATAATTAATTCATTGTTACACTAATAGTTATATAACAACTAAGGGACAGCGGGAAGTGTTGTGGTTATGAGTGTGAAATGTTATCCCATAGGTTACCAGTTTGCATTTCATTCCCTTCAGTGCTCCAGCACTCTTGACCAAGGTACTCGCCATGAATTGCTGATGAAAAATACTTAACTTTCTAACCGGGTCAACGACTGTAAGGTACTCTAGATAGGGGCATTGCCTAAATGAATAAATCTCTATAATAATTCCAGTGGTTTGATGCTGAGGAGAAAAAAGGAAGGCAAATTTGTGCAGAGAACTCTTATTTTCTCTTTCTGTTTCATCAGCAAAATTCTTGACTCTGACCTTTGACTCCTCAAACCAAAGCCCTAGAACACTGGAGCCTTGTAAATGTGAAGTACACCACCTGCATAACTGTTCCTCTACATTCTGCGGAGACTGCAGATCTCTGAGACAAATGGAGATGGGGGGAGCGAAGTGGATCATCAGTAAAGAGTTTGTAGCCTGCCATTAATATTTGTTCTCAGGTTTCTCCGGCCTTGTCAACCCCCAATTTTACTTTCATGGTTTTTGCAGTCATCTGTAGAAAATGCATTTGGTTGTTGGTATTCACACAGGATATGGGGCATGGCTCTCTATTAAGGGCTTACTGAATTTCCAGCAAGAGCCTTTGTCCCTTGCAGGCCAAAAGTTCTTCTGGCCATAAGATACATAGGCTAGTTTTGATCAACTCAGCTGCAGTCCGTATAGATCAATACCCCACCGAAAAAAACTCAGGAAGTTGACCCCATTCCCACTGCAAAGCCATGTGGGAGTCTGTGGCCTGGATCATTGAGTCCTTCATGTATGTAAGACCTCATAACCAATTGGAAGAAGTGGTAGGGCTGTGAGGTGACATAATGCAATACGGACCACTGGAATGAAACATCGCATTTGCTTACAGTACAGTCAGTCCCATATAAGTCGAAAGACATCATTATTTATCTATGTAGGTAGAAAAAGCAGGTACCTGTGCATTTCCTGGACAGAGGAATGAACCAAGCACCGTAGCTCATAGTACAAAAATTCCAAAATTCTTAAATTATCCTTGTTGCCACAGTAACATACTGGGTTGTCTGGACAATTTTCTGTAGGCGGGAGTTAAGAGCAGATAGCGAGTGCACCCACCATACCAATAAGAAGTGAAATTCTTTGAACATGAGCCATGGATTGCTGATGTGTGAAACCTAATTCACTGCTGCTGTTGTTGGTTTGGGACACTTTTTTGTGTGAAGAACATTGGTGTCCTTTTGTCACTTTATTTTACATTTTGATTTGCCATTAATGTACTTTCCTGGTAATCTTGCAGTACTCAAAACAGCATTTTGTCAGTGAAAAGATAAGCTTTGTAAAAATTTTGACCTTCAACCTGTTGTGTGGTGCCTTTACCAGTTCCATGGCAAAACCGTAGGAAAGTAAACATTTTTCTCTTCAGACTTCTGTGAACACATGTGTGTTCTATTCATGCAGATATAGAGACAGGAGAAACATGGCCCTCTTTTCATGTTTATTCAGCACAATACCCAAGAGTGAGGCAGACCTATGGGATGACTTCCTCTTGCTTTGATCTTCTACCTTTTAATCTCTAAATTTATATGACAGTGCTATATGTTTTTTGGAACCAGCCCTCCAAATAGCGGTCTGAATAAAGAAGGATAAAAGACACTTTGAGTTTTGTAGCTTCACAATTAGACAATATTATAATTCAACATTTACATATAAAGTATATTTCAGAGGGCCTTGTTAGCTTTGATCTAAACTGTAGACTAAATCCCACATTAAGACATAATGACTGGAGAGATCTATGGCTTGGACCTGTACCAGGAATAAACCGGGTGTGTGAAATAACCCAAGGAATTTGATTTTTAATTATTGAATTAGTGCAATATTCAAAAACATTGGCAACACTATGCATACGCTGGTTGTGGCAACTGATGCAACATGTTGCAAAATACATTAATAGCATTTCTACCTGAGGTTGGGTGATTGCTTTTTGGTGAAAAGGAGGGTATTACATTTACTCTGTTATCTGTACTTTCTATAAAAATGTACTTTTCAGAGTAGTTTGAAAAGAATGGTAAAAATGTATACAGTTCAAAACAATTCCTCTTTTTGTCTAAATACATTCAAAGCATTACTGATCTTATGTATTTTTCTTTGCTTGTAACTGTTACTGGAGAGTTGCAGTTAAACAGCTCATTTTATAACTCATTTTATAACTGAGCTCTAGGAAGTCTGCAGCAGAATTCTTATGATTATTGCAATGTTAATTCCTGTATTATAATTACTGTTATTACTGTGCACCAATGAAAATACTAACTGCACATTCCTTGTAAAAGAAAGAGTAATGGTCAACAATGGCACTACACCAAAGTTGTATTCCTATATTTTAGTTCATTTTGTTGAATTATCTATTTCCCTTTACTAAAGAAATCATAATAACATCTACTGTTATGACGCATGGTCTCCTCTGACAAGGCTGATACAAATTAATCAATCGATACTTATTCTGTAACTTTCATTGGCATTTAATCTATTGTTAATTGTAACCTTTGAATACTGTGAACACATTTTCTTCATTTTACAGTAAAATTACACTATTTTTGTTACTATATTTCTGTATGGCGCACCACTACCTCCCACTGGATCCAGCAGCCGTGTGTGAATTTTCCAACCTAATAGCTATACCGCCACCATATCCACCCTAACTTGAAATATGCTGGCTACAAAACCATCCTAACTCTAGAGAGTTTGCTAGCTACACATCCACCTACATTTCACAGATACCTTGTCATTTTTTCGACCAAAGGATGACTCAGTAAAAAAAAGAACTCCAGATCCATTGTAAAAAAGTTACGGTGGGTTGTTGCTTTTCTGTGGTTGTGTAGGTCACTTGCTAATGAGAAAAATTTATTAATATACTAAGAACTAAGTTTACTAATTAGATAAAAACATAATGGCCACATAACAAGACAATTCTTTTTTTATAACAAGACTTTCTTTTTAACTTGAAAATGTAAATATTAGCGGTGGTATATCATTTAATAGCTAAATTAGACAACTTTTACCTAGCTGCAGTAAAAAAGTAGTGCAGCTTGTTTTTAGTCTAAACCTTCCTAATGTTTATTTCTAATGTCCTAAATGAACCATAGTCATTGTAAACTGGACTGACTGGGTGTTCTTACTGCAGGTAGAGTAGCGGTTAGTCAATCTCACACCTGCTGTTGTAAATTGTTCTGAATAAAGGTGTCAATTAAATGTTGAATTATATAACTGTTTGCTTGGGGCTTCAGGTAGTGTAGTGGTTACATTTGGTTTCCTTTCAGTCAACAGACAGCTGTTTGAATTCCTGCTCCCACTGTTAGCACCCTTGGTGTAAGTATCCATTACCATGAATTGTTCCAGTAAAAATTATCCAGCTGTATAAATGGGTAAGTAATTGTAAGTATCTTGTTGTACAAAAGTGACATTGAAAGTTTAGTTGGACAAAAATGCCAAATAAATAATTGTCGGTGGTGCCTAACAGACTATGGCCTTTCTTTTTTATATTTATTTGATTAATCTCTTCATCACTAATAAGAGATTTAACTTAAACATGAACAATATTTTTTGTTGACTAAAATCTGTAAATTGGTTAACACTGGTAATGGTTCATAATATTGAAAACTGTTACATGAATCAAACTAGCTTGAGTTGAGCTTTTTGCCTAATTCCTCTCACTTTATTCTAGTAACTTTCTGAACAGGCACCTTCAGGCGAATATTATTTTTGGCTGCTATACCCACCTCTTAAAATGAATGAGAGTTTTGTGAATATTTTGAGCCCAGTTTGTATAGAATATACTGACTCTGCATATAACTCTTGGTCCTGGAACTATAGCTAGTCAGGCTGGGTCTTGGGTTTAAGTCCTGCCCTGTATGTGTGGTTTGAATCTCTCCCTAAGTTAGCATGAATTTCCTCCAAGTGCTTTGGTTTTCTGTCACTATCAAAAGACATTTATTTCTGGTGAATTGTAAAATCTGCAACTGTCATTAAAGTGTGATGGCATTAGTGACTGTGCAGATTATTATTCTACGTTGGACTGGCTTCCAACTAAGGTTGAACCCTCCTTTTTGCTCCATGTTTTCTAGTATCACCCTGAACAGGATACATGGTTATTAACTGTTGGTGGATGGATGGATGGTTAGATTTACAGAGCTCATATACCCCGGGCATGTTGATGCAAAAGCCTGATTAACCCCCATTAACCACTGATGGTTGTATTACTAGCATAGGTCGAAAAGAGACTGACTACATTTCAGACACCTTGAGTGCAAACTGTCAGATATGGAGTGGAAAACTCTGTGAACCTTCAGTTATAGTGTCTGCAGTGTTTTTCATATACAACAAAATCCTAAAAAAAGGCTTTCTGTTGTTATCTTTAGATGTGGAAGAAAATGAAACATCCATTTTTTTGAATATGGACCCTGGTGTTATTCACCTATAGTTCAAGTTTTTAAGTCATTTTAGTGGCCGAAGCCTTAGCGTCAACCACTGTGTCTTTATAGAACCAGTCTGCTCTACTTTTTCATATTGCACACAAAACAATGTATGTAATACGCAAGTTTTAAAATGTGTTGTAACATAAAAGATTTTATGAGAGGAACCACATTTTATCAGCCTTACCATTACCCACCAAATTGCTACATTATGGAGATTTAAGAGCACCGTTAATAGATTATGCAGTATGAGTTGGTGTTAATTTTCTTGAAAATCTTCTTAGCTGTTTTATTCCTAATCTTCCATCCACACTGGGAGTATAATGCTGTCACGTGTCTCTGGATGAACAAGGGTACATGCTCCTGATGCTTGCTATTGTAAAGACTAAGGTCTCTAATAGGGCACATATGTACTATACGTCTATGCTGACCTCTAAGGTCTTCATTTCGAACCTGATGTGTAGTCTTCTGTAACTGCACGCTGCCATAAGATATGATCAAAAATAGCAATAACCTCTGACCCAAACACTCCTGAGAGGTTAATTTTGTACAAGAATTGCACTGTGAAAAGCAAAACCTGGGAGATCAAACCGGTAGTAAAGCCAAGCATTGGTGTGCAGTTGAGCAGAAGGCTGTAGTAGGCTATGTCCAACCTGCTTCTGCGGTGACCTACGTCTGGCCTCCAGCACAGAAATATCCACAAATACTGGGACTTGTTTGCTCTCAGGCGACGGGAGATCCAGATGCCATGCCTGCTGACAGTTGGGGGTCTTATCTGCTGTTTGAGAGCTTTCAGAGGACACGGCTTAATGGGCTCAGACAGCTGTGAGAGGAAGAGTCCCCCCATCCTCCCAAATGAAGAGCTCCCCCTCCCCCCTCCCCCCTCCACCTCACACTTAGTCTCAAGCCTTTTCCTTGTGGGATCTGACTGATTTCTTTGTTGAGGTCTCAACAATCTACCAGATGCGGTAGTTTGGCCACTCCTTTCATTGTGTTAAATGCTTTTTTAAAACTCTGTAATTGACTGTAACTTAGAGAGCGAGAGAGAGAAAAAAACTATTTTTGTTTGTGTCACATACACATTCAAACACACTGAATGTGCAGAGAGCAAAACAGGGGTAAATATGCATCAAATATGGATGCATTTCATTAACAAAGGAATAAGAGTGAAATCCTCTAAAAACCATAGTGTTCTTTTTACAGAGACCAGATGGTGGTGGGGGATTTATCGCCGAATTGCAATGTGTCGGTCTGGGAGCAGCATTCAAAGCCTGATTACAATCTTGTTTGTTTATGAGGCTTAGATAAGTGTCTAGGGATTTTTTATGCTTGTCCTTGTTTTTCCCATTTGAATGTGTTGTTGAGGTTTAAGAAAGTTTTACACCCCCTGATTCCTGTTCACACCATCATTGGCTCAGCCCAATGCCATTTACACCACTACCAAGAAATGGACGATAAAAATGAGTGGAAATTCAGAGTCAACAGGCTGCTGATACTTGACACTGTTTAAACTTATTATATCACAAACTGGTATATGAAAGAAGGAAGATGTTTCAAGGAAAACAAACTTTACTCCTTAATTTGGTTTAACTTTGAAAAACTGGCACCTGAATTTTGTTATAAATGTTACTTGTAAATGTATTTCATGGAAACAGTTTAACTGACACACATCCCGCTGGCAAACATATAAGAAATTTAACAAACTTGGTATGTTTTGACTGGCTTAAGTCAGGCAAATTATGCAAGAGCAGGATGTCCTGCACTAACCTGCCTAACTGACTCCTCCACCACTGGAGTGGATGGCAGCTCTATATCTGCTCTGTAGCCTTAGCAACTCAGCTGCTGTCGTACCCTTTAATGTCCACAAGGACACTCCACTGTTGATGATAGGTTGTTGTTGGGATGCCATAGTGGCTAATGTGGTTGTTTTTAGAACAAAATGGAAACATTAATTTTCCCCACGAAAAAAAATGCTTCTGAGTTTTGGTTGTGCTCCCAGTGGTAACTCAGGCCTGGATCGATCGTGTTCCAGGAGGATTAGCTTCCTATGGGTCTGTAGCAGGTGGTTTTAAGCAGGAAGACAACATTATTCCAGATGGCTGCATCTACGTTTGCAGACATTGTTATTTATGTGCAATTAACAGCAAAGTTACTCTTTTCTGTAGCGGATCAGTCAGATATTGCAAGTGTATTCTAGTTTTCTATGTAAACAAAAACAGTTACCGTTAGTTCAAGCACATTTATAATACTTTTTTATGATTAAATTTAGCTAAACTTTTTGCATGGTCATGGTGGAAAATTTTTATGTTAATTTGAAGTGTTGATGGTTTTTGTTACGTGTCAAAAGAGTTGCTTTGTATTGATTTGAAAATATAGTACAGTGTGGTACAAGATGAAAACATGAAAAAAATTCAATATACAAACAAGTGGAGAAAAATGCACTTGAATATATTTTATCACATTAAGATTTACAAAAGGCAACTAAAAAGATAAAAATAAGGTAAAAAAACTTTTAACCCCAACAAAGTAGACTGAAAGCTTAGTGACGTTGTGTTCACGTCAGTTTTGTCTTGGGCAGCGTATCTGACATAGGAAGGTGACCTCTGTCCATTTACTTTGCGTGAAAGGTGAGACCACGTTGACGAAACTCATCTTGGCATCATTTCGACCATGGCTGGAAGCACAAACCCCTGTCTGTGCCGTGCTCTTCTAGTCTACGCTGTGATTTGCCTCTGAAGTAACGATGACATCAAGCTTGACATTTGTGGGCCAGCTGGACAGAGTGCTCTTTGTCTCCAGGGATGGAAATGCGTCTCAGGCTCCCCCTCAGACCACACTATCGGTTATTCAGACCCAACATATAAGCATCTTCTGAGCTTGCCCTGAAGACTTCCTTTATTTGGAGTGGAGCGATTAAGCCATCACCAGCTCGCCTTCTGTCTGTTTGTCTCTTATGCTTCGGCTGGCTGTGGCAGTGGTGCGTGCATGCTGCACATGTGATTGTGATGCAAGGCAAGTTGTGGCACCAAGACCCCTGGGATCCCAAATAGAGCGAACAGCCAGGAATGGAGACTTGTATCTGTCCTGTAGACATGCTTGCCCAGGTCACTATTACAACATTATAAAATATAATAGTTTGGTTATTTGTAGGAAATAAAACTGCCAGTTTTTTTGGAGTTGAACAGTAGCAGGGAAAAACTCCATACAACACTACAGATCCAGGCGGTGTACCACTTTACCCCACAAAAAGCAGGAATATCTGAACACACAGGCTAATTTTAAACACAGCAGCATTTTGTAAATGAAATTGAAAAATAAATTTGCCTGTTTTTTTTTAAGCTGTCAATCCCCTTTCCTTTGCTTGTTCCCACAAATGATTATTGCTTTTGATGTGTATCTCTCTTTTCAGCAGAACTTCCTGCTGGTTGTCAATGGGCTGTCAAAGGTAGTAAAACCCAACCATCTCAGACTGGGGTTTTGAAGTGCTTGAAACAACAAGTTTCATAGTGCTGTCATACTTCTTAAACGTGAAAACTGGGAACTCAGCATCTCCAGCTGAAAATACCCTTTTAGCTGTTTTCGATGATGTCTACACTTATATATCAAAATTTCCAGTTTAGCCAATTACATCTCTGGTTTGTGGACACCTCCTTCTTCTCAACATGCCATCTCAACATGTGACGCCATCAACCTGAGGTTCACTAGGATGAAAACCCAATAACAGGCTCTAACTGGTCAATGCAAATTTGTTTTCACAATCCTATCATTCTGCATGCACTTTGTGTTGCCACAAAAGCCCCATTTTCTGTTAATCAATAGGCTTTGAGCCGCCACCCAGACTACCCTACTCCCGCTGAGGTGTTTCTTCTTGTGCTAATGGTTGGTTTAAGTGTGTGCAAAGTTGTTAAAAATTGGCAGAAGGCCCTGGGCTTTCTCAATACAGCTCTTTGAGGACAACTCCGACTGTTCTTGGCAGGAAACTTTGAAGCCTGTGTGCAGGCTGAGGCCTTTGTGTGGCAAGATGTCTACAAATTTATGTGATACAAATTCAACACAGAAACAAATGAAAATAATCGAAGACTACTGTATTCACCTTCCTTGTACACATAAGTAATAGTCATCCTAAAGGCAAAGCAATAATCTAATTTAATCATCACTGTATAACAAAACTTTTAAAGACTGTCTACTTAACAAAATACTAGAAAGCATAATATTGGCAAATAATTTAGAGACAGTTGAACTCAGTTTAACACGAGAGTGAAGTTTTGGATAAAGAGACAAAAATAGAAAAAGCAGACACTGGTCAGACTCTTTAAGGATGCAGTTTTAAATGTCCACAGGCATAAATATTGTAGGCTAGAGATCATCAATGGTGTAGAAGAAAATCTCCTTTAATAACTAAAATATAAACACAGAATGACTATGGGGAAAAAATACTATCAGCAGAGATGTTTTCCAGTCCACATTGGAGACATTTTTTTCCCCCCAATTTCTAAAAGTGGGCTTTAAAGGTAAATGTGGTACCTACAGTACATGGTAATATAGCATACTAAAATGCATTAACTTTTTTAGCTGACACTTTTCTCCAGAACAGCTTACATACTTTCACGAATTTACTCATTTATACAGCTGGCTAATTATTATTGCATCAATTCAGGGTAAGTGCCTTGATCATGATTACTGCAGCAGGTTGTCCTGGGTTCTTTGAGTGCAATGCAGCTTTAATCTTTATGCCATATGCTACTGAAATACATATTATTATTTTTGGGACCTTTCCTTTTCCACTTAAATTGGCCAACCCTTCCATTACTTTAAATTTTGTCTCCGAGTCTTCAGAAAAGAAAAAGTATGGAACATTGGAATCAATGCATTAATCCTCTACTGCTTTCTGGAGACACTTATACTTTGGCTGGAGACAGTACAGAAATCCCTCGATATCCAAATCTAATTTATCCCTGAAAATGCATTAAATACAAAATCTTTCTGATACAAAAATGCATATTTCCCTTTATTTTAAGTGGGGCAAAATAAGATAAAATAAAATAAAATAAATAAATAATGTGGTGCCAGCTCCGTGGAAGACATCTGTATAACTATCAACCCATGACTTCAACATGATAAACACTCTAAATACTAGTTACTGAAAACAGTTAAGACTGTCATTAATTTGCATTTGTACACTGTGAGGTACAGTATGTACAGAACAGGACATGTTTGTGCCCCCAACAGTGTCACTGTGTCACATATGGGAGATGAAAGGACGTGATGACGAGGGGTTTGCAGTGGAAGTTCCGTGTTATGAGATGTTTAATAAAGGGAATAAATACGTGTCCCAAAGTAACTTGCTGACAAAGTAACTTTGTTTCACACAGCAATTGGCATTTGACAGTGGAAACAGCTGATAAGACACCAGTGCAGGCACACAATAGTATACAATTAAGTTTATTACTCTACATACAGTATTATATTTTATTACAGTACACAGTAACAGTAAAGTTTTTATTTGCTGTTTTGAAAACATTTATTTAGATTTTTATTAATTTTTTGATTTTTTTTGTTATGGATAAGCTTAACATACAAATTTGTTACAGCAAAAATTTCCATTCAGATACTGATATTTAGGCATTAATTTTCAAGAGCTATTATAACAAAAATTTGGATATAGAGAGTTCAGATAGCAAAAGTTTGCTGTACATGTTTTTGGGCTCCAAAAGTAATGCAGCAGTGTTACTTCAGGATGGATCATATTTGTAATGAGTGTGGCAGTGGGTGTCGATGGAGGGAACAAACACACTGAGATAGACTCCATAACACAGGCTTTATTTACAATAGGTAAGGACAGAAAGTGACAGCCAGGAAGGGCACATATTGTTCATTTTGCATCTAACCTGAGGCTGGTAAACTATCTCAGCCTACATTTTCACACACTGGAACCATGCAACCCCCCCCAACAGCACACACACTGCTTGACAGCTGCACATGTTAATACCTACTTTAATGTAATACCAGGTCCTACCACCACTCCCTTTGTGCCATGCTACAGTATCTGAAAGGAGTGACAGCAGGGTGGGGTTGTTATTGTGGGCAATTACTTGCACAACTGGTGTGTCTCTCACTGCCCAGCAATGGAGAAGCAGGAGCAGTTCACTGCACATGCTGACTAGCTTACATTGAGAATGATTCATATATTGAATGACCTTCAAAAAGCTGTTTGTTTACTTTTTAAAACTGATTTTAAATGCATGTTGGCACAAGGAGCAGTGCTGCTGCCTTGCAGGGCCTGGGCTGCTATGGCATAAGTTTGAGCACAGCTCATGCTCTCCCTGTGTTTTCTGCAGGTTCCTTGCACATCCTCCAGCAGACTGCTTACCACAGTCCAAAGACATTCATTTCAGGTTAATTTGTCACAAAAAAGTTGTCTGTAATGTGTGCACATGTCTGGCTACCCTGCATTTGACTCCGGAGTGCATTCTCCTAGCCTTGCACCCAGTGATTCCTGGGATAGGCTCCCGAACCTCACAACCCTGGCAAGGACAAACTGAGAAAGGATGAATAGATCCAAAATGTTAGAAGAACACCGATTCTCGTTTGTTTTTACACAAATATTTGAGAAATATTTTGCTTTGATTCTCCGGAGACCAACTTGTAGAATTATACTACCTTTTGTATCATGGTTTCAAGGATTCGTACTGTGCATGTGCAAGGTGATTGATGCGTTGGACTGAATTTTTTCTCCAGGACAAGCAGACAAGGAAAGATATTTGGATGGGCGATTTGATTTGAAGCTCATGATTTTCAAAATTTGTGGTGTTCATAGTAGAGCACCTTATTTTTGACTGATAGCTATTTTAAAGTTTTATTTAAATTATTTATTTTGTAAACTTGGCTATATTATGAACTGAGGGTATGGAGCTTTGCCTGGAACTGACTTGTATTTTTCTCTTTGCCCTTAACAGGACTGCAGGACCTCAGTTTGTCTAAAGCTGCCTCAGTATAAACATGGTTTTTGTTGAAAAACAGGCAACATGATTGATGTATTTACCAAGGCTGTGTGATATTGCTATATTAATTTTACTATCTCGCCATGTTGCCAGGAGCAATTGGCCAGTCCAGCCAGTATCAGCTCTGTTCCCTAACTGATCCACTTTTCAAGGATTAAGTTATTAATACACGCACCCCAGGCACTGTGTGTTGTTGGGTCAGTGCTATTAGCACAAAACTTTGAAATGAAATATACTTTATTTTCTGCATTTGTGAGAAAAGAGCTCACCTTATGCAGGACCTGACCATGAGATCTTGACATAGTTCCTGACTTTGAGATGGAGGCTGGTCATGATTAACTGCCCGAGGGCATGTATTTTCCACAATTGAGAGAAAAGTCTAATAAATGTTATAATTGCTCTTCACATCAATTCCAGGTATGGTATTCCATTTGTGAGTGTGCCTTTGTGTTGATCTTGTATAAATCAGCCAGCCGTGAACTGGAAAGCTCATCCACTGAGATTTAATGTGCATTTTAGTTATATCCATTATTGATGCACATGCTCACAGACCTGTTTACTCCAGAGCTTCAGGGAATAAATAAAATATTCAATAAGAATTCTTTGGAGTGCAAGAATAAAGGCCCCACCATCTTCACCACTTCAGCTTATTAATAAAAAATGTGGCAACAATCCTTTCTGATGCTGCATCAGCTTTGTGATACTTAATTGTTGCTGCTGATGTTTTACATGGTGAGCACCGAAACTGCTGGACTAATTACACGTAACTGAATTTGGTGAAAATTACATCCAGCAGCAAAGTGATATTAGATTATTTTTCTGCCTTTCATTTCTCTCAAGGGAATGGCTAAAAGTGAGTGCACATGCCTGCGCAGTGTTTAGAATTCCAGCTTTCAGTCCTATTTGTTTCTGCTAGATGATTGGGTTGTGAAATTCGATGTGGTCTGTGGAAATGAAAGCTGCACTTTATAAAACCAAACATGTGCAACACATGCATGTTGCTGTTGAATGAGGCCACATCTGAGCTGGTGAGAATGCCGGAAAAAGTGTCAAAATTACTGAGGTCACTGAGGAGTCAGCGGGCCAGTACGTGGCTGCTTAGCTGCTGTCCATGAAGATTAGCCATTTTCTGTAAAATAGAACCAACTGATCATAACAAGAAAACATATTTCTTGTTAGCTTTCACTGTTTTCCTAAATATATGAAGACTGAAGAGTATGCAGGTGAAGTAAGTGCAAAGGCTGAAATAGTATTCAGTCGTTTATTGTAGCCTAAAACATTCATGAAAATTCAACAACTTAATAGACAAGGTTTCTGTTATTGTAGAATGTCACTAATTTTAGCATGATAGCTTTTAACATTTTTTAATTAAAAGCACAACTAATCATACACTTTGCTGATACCAATTTCCTAACAAAACAAACTGTGATGCAAAATTTCTGTGTAGACAGAGTGGAGAGCACTGACGTCCCTGCACATTTACTACAGCATAATTCACATACATAATTTCATAAAGGCACTGTTATCACAAAACAAAAACGGGTGAATCAGCTCGGCTAAACAAAGCTATGGTCATTTGCATGAATCTGCATATCCAATAAAACAGAAAGTAATTAGCATGTGCAGTCTGTGCCAGGCGAGATTGATGGTGCTGTCTGGCATGAGCATGGTGGCATGGAAGGAGTTGGAGATTAATCATCCTGAGGGTACACACCAGTGGCCTCCTGCTGGTTCCAACACACATTGGACAGTCCCAGAGCTGTTGGTTCCTGATTATGGTACCAGGGAGTATCCTGGTGTCTTTGGTCTGGTATGTTGAAATGACAGTCATAGGGAGCCTGGGTGTAACATATCTCCTACATAGTGAAGGGTGACTGTCACCTTGAATGTGCTTTGAATGAATGGTTTTCTTCCTGACTCCAGACTGTTGCATTTAGAAGTGTTTTTGTCATGTGTTGCAACTGTTTTGCGGGACATGATGGGCAGAGGTAGCCTCATGACGGTGATCAGGAAGGCAGGACCAAGGTTCTTGCACTAGTGTTTTTGCTGGATGTATTGGAAGGCTAATAGAGCATTTTTTAAGGAATGAGTTTAACCTCTGAATCTTCAAAATGATACCAAACTCATTAAAAAAATCAAGCTTACATAAGGACTCCTTCTTTGAAAACAGCTCATTACTCTGTGCTCTTAGGCAGATTAATTCCACATAGGGTGTCTGAAAACACAGAATCAAAGTCTGCTTTGTCAGATCTTGTCATACAGGGGGCTGGATTTATAAGATGAAAATTTACCAGTTGTCAGTGACATTAGCGATAAACTCAGATAAGCTAAAAATTAAAATTGCATTTCCGGAGGCATTTTAGCATGGAAAAAAGATACTTTTTTCAGTTGTAAATAACAGGCAAGTTAGACAAACCTTGCTAAAACTGGGCTGGGTTATTATGTAAAACATGACTTACATTCAACAAGTTACTTTAAAAAAATATTTCTTTTCTTCAGGTAGCACAGTACTGCGGATGTATAAGCCAGCTGTTGACTCATATTGTACTGTTATGTTTAACAGCTGTTGCTCTGTTTGTGATTAAAGGATGACTTAGTTGCAGGAGATTGACTGGCTGGTAAATTACACTTTTTCCATGATAAATGCAATAATTATAGCATTTATTTTATTTTTGCTCATTTTCAGATTTTGTTTCACCTTGTAGTGTTGTATGTACCAGAACGCACAGTGAAATGTAAATGTTAAAACAGATGCTGTCGTATTAGCAAGTCATTTCGGTAACAATAACAAGAGCAAAAACAATAACACATTATCATAATGGAACAGTTAACATGCTTTAAACACGACATGTGAAAAGCGAATAAACAAACAGACTGACGATGATGTATAATCCTTGATGGCTCTCCAGCTGTGAGACAGAAGAGGCAGGAAGGACAGCTTTTCTCACTCTGCCACAGTACTTAGACAGCCAAAGTACTCACTGAATGATGCTTTCCTCTCATTCCAGTCTAACTTTTTCTAATGAATTCAAAATTATTATTATTATTATTGTTGTTGCAACAACAACAACAACAACAACAACAACAACAACAATAATAATTAAAAAAAAAATTCAGCAGTGATACAATGGAACTTTCCATGGTTACATGATTGTTAATACAAAGTCTCTTTCTGCACAATGTTCTGCAGTTTCACTTTATTTATTTGTCTGTACTTTTTCTGTCAAATGATCTATTCTCATACCCCATAAACATCTCTGCTGATTTTGCCGATCTGCAAATTCTCTCTGCGTTTTGCAAATAGTAACTGACAAGGACTTGAGCAAGGCAGTCTTCAGAGTGTCTTCTAAGCTTATGAGAAGGTAGTCGGGTAGTGCAAGCATATTCCCTGAGCATAAAGTTTGCCAACATTGAAGTCATCAGATTGCTTTCAAGTAAGTAATTTTCCCTTTCTTTCCTTTTATTGTATTTGCTTTGTCTTCATTGACTTTTTATTCTATCATTCAGCTTGATTTTGTTATGTTTAAACTTATCATATTTTATCAGTATGTAGCTATACATTTTTAATTTTCATATCCAGCAGTGATCTCATCTATAATCCTCTGGTTCATGCCAGTGTACGCTAGCTCATCCTGCTTCACTATGGCCAAATGACACCACTTTTGCTGTTAAGTGTCCTTGAGTGAATTTTGACTCATGGTAGTCCTGTAGATAACTGTTCCATGTTTGGCGTTGAGTCAGACAGCTAATTGTTGGTAAAGTGACATCCGTAGCTTTTGTAATTGTATCACATTCACCGCCTTTGAGTTGACCATCAACATTGCCAAGCTGGATGTTTTTTTCTACTGATATCATTGAATGTTGTATCCAAAATAGTGGCAGCCTCAAGTGAAAACTTGGTCTCCTCCATTATCCTATGGTGTGTTTTTCACAAAGTCCATGGTTTATTTGATATTCTTCTCCAGCATCCTAATTCTATTTTCTTCCTGTCTTCTTTCTTTACTTTCCAACTTTTGCATCCAGTCAACGGTACTGAACACAACATAGCTTGTAGAATTCTAGCAAGTAGAATTCTAGATAAATCTCTGCACCAGGTCCTTTATATCCATTTTGCCAAGAGTGGTTCATTGTTGGATTTTTTGACTGCTTGTCCTTACTAATTATTAATCCAAGCAGGATGAAGTCTAATATTACTGTTTCTTCTCCGTTGAGAATAAAATTATCTATTTTATGTGTTTTCAGGATATTTGTCTTTTTCATGTTAAGATGCAAGCTCATTTTATGACTGTTTTTTCATTTTGATAAGCTGATAAGCAGATGTCTCAGATTGGCTTCACTTTTTGCCAGTAATGTAGCATCATAGAGAAGATTGTTTATGAGTATTTTGCCAATTTTAACACCATGTTTTTTCATACAGTCTTTATCCTCTGATGATTTGTTCTGCATATAAAGAGGAATGGGGGAAGTATGCAGCCTTGTTGTTAAACTTTGTTGAGCTTAATATCTGTTTCATCTTGTTCTGCTCTTGACTGATAGAAAGGTTGTACATGAGAAGTATCAGATGTTGTGGTGTGGTCATGCATCTTAATGTGACCCAGAGTTTTTCACGATTCATTCAGTCAAAGGCCTTGCCACAGACAATTAAACACATGTAGACATCCTTCGGGAGTTTTTCTAAGGATCACATGTACGATGATATCTCTAGTTCTTCACCCTTTAATGAATCCTACTTTCACTTTGGGTGGTTTTGTTTGTCCACACATAGTTGTAGACTCTGCTGAATGATCTTTTGTAGAATCCTGCTGGTGTGTGGGATCAGAGCAGTTGTGCAATAATTTCCACAGTCAGTCAGGTCACCTTTCTTGCTATGAACATAGAGCTCTTCCTGTCAATAAGCAATGATATGGTCTTCCAAATTTCCTGGAAGAACCTTCTAAGTTTTGTAAAAGTTTAATCTATTTGTGGGAAAACTTCAATGGAAATGCTTTTGTGACACACACAGTGTGTGGTCACATTTGTGTTAATATATTATTTTGCTGTGTCTTCATATAATTTGTCATGTTGTTATCCTGTTTTGAGGATAGTTGTCCATAGACTGCCATTTACTACATATAAGAGAGCATTGCTGCAAATAGGGGGTGTGTGATGATGGTTGGTTCCACCAATTATAACACCCTAGAAAAAGAAGTTTTCCCTCAGTTTGAGAGGAAACCTGGAGCCACAAGCTGTCATTTTTGTGAAGGCCCTAATAAGTGTGTTGGGAAGATTTAAGGTATTCTTGACAAATTAGGTGGGAGCTGCCTGGAAGTTCACATCACTAATGTGTATATCAACATCCATGTGCATGCGCGTGCACGTGTGTGTGTGTGTGTGTGTGTGTCTGTGTGTGTATGTGCGTGCGTGCGTGCGTGTTTGTTAGACTATACTTAAACCTTAGTTGGGATTAGAAATACCTGTGTGCCAAATTTCAATCCTGTGGTTTGAAAAGCAAAGCTGTGCATAAAGAACAAACAAACAGAAAAACAGTTACTTGGTGATGACTTAGTGTTATATTTCCCTTCCCTTGTGTTTAGCTTTCCCTGATCCTAGTAAGATTACTTACTTAGATTCAGTAAGGATTTTTTATCACCTTTTAGCCATTCACAGGCTAGAATTTTATCTTTTAATGTTAGGAAAGACAATCTTGTTCTTTTTTGACCAATTCCCAAAACTGCTCCTCTTTTCCCTCTTTCTTTAGCTGCTTTACCTTTGTGAATAATTTTAAGAGTCTCATCATGTGTCCAATTTAACTTTGTTTTGTTTTGTCACCTTCTGTTATGAAAGCACAACTTTCATAACATGTTTCCATAATTCTCCTGGTATTTCTGGTACCATTTGTGACATTGTGGTATATCAGTTTTGCAAAATTTAAACTGTGTATTTTCAAGATAATACTTTCCTTCATGCCTGATTGATTTGTTCTTTTATGGAATTAGGTTGAATTAACACACTAGTGGCTGGTGTACAAAAGTTGCCTCTAGGTTTTGTCTTTCAGAATTTTCCCATTATGTCCACAAATGTAGATAATTTAATTTTTGCACAGTCCATTAACAGTACACTTACCACTTGTGTTGCTGGAATGAGGTTTTACATTAACAGGTTGCTGGTCTTGCAGAATTCAAACATTTTCCCACTTTCTATAACTGAACTCATGTTTTTCAACCGCTTGGTCCTCCTCTTTGTTCTTAACTTTTCTGTTCCAGTAACCAACAACCTCCACCCCATAACATCATTAACAAATTGTTAAATAGGACTATAACAGACTGAAACTGAAGCTACAACTAGGCTTGTGTAGGTTCCTCAGGCTGAATCAGAGTGAAGCTCACACCCACTTCTGGTTATTCCCCACACGTGGTTGGGTTTTACGAGCAGAACACAACATAAAACCTCTGTTTTAAACTTGCTGAATTTGCCTTTTGTTTAAGTGCTGCCTGCCAGGAATGGAAAGGTGTCTCCCATGACCCCCACTGAGGTTCTGCATGGTCCTCAGCAGCACCTTGTTATGAGAATGCCAATTTTCAGTGACAGTACCTTTCCAGGTTAGTGTCATCTTCACAACACTGGCATAATGTTCCTTGTGTGCTGGTGAAACAAGGTGGCAGTTTGCCTTTACAAAACAACAGAGCCACATCTGTTATGTATAACAATACCTGTCAGCTGGCATAGATTTTACCCCACTCTCCTGTAGTTATCAGAGTGAGATGAGCTCTGGCTGTTTCTCTAATTTGGTCTGACTGTTTTATTGTCTGCCTTTTTTTGTTACAAGTTCACAAAGAATTTGTCCTTGTTTAACCTGACATTTTGCTTTCATGTCACACCAACTTGCCTCTGTGGCTCCAATAACTTGCTCATAAATAAGAAAACAAAAATTCCAAGGTTTAAAACAAATGTTTCTGATGTTACTGAGTCCTCTTTGTCTTTTCAGTTATTAAACGTTTAGCTGCACCCAAGGTTTATGACATTATAATGATGTTTTCAACAGTTTATTCCAAAAGGTTGTTGTTTTTACAGGCCCTGTTTACTAAATAGGACAATAAGCATTCCACATGAACTGTGCAGGGAATTTTGAAAAAAATAATAAATTACAGGCTTTCCTTGCATAGCAAACACTTAAATTACTCAAACTCAGTCTTATGAGCAAGTTTCATTCGTACAGTAAAATTCAAAAAAAGATTTTCAACTCACATTTATGAGAAACACCAAGAGCAAGGTGTTCCATTCAAACAAGGTAAGCAACCCCCACCCCACATGTAGTCTAGCTTTTGCAATGCTTTTCTTTCGTCTTTTTGTGCCCAGTCACAACAGATCAGAACGGTATGGTGTGTATGTGTGCTGGGGAGAAGAAATATGCTTTGAGTGTCCAGCCCTGGTGGTGGGGTGGAATCAAAGGAGCTACAGATTTCACATGAGATACTTGTATGAATACATGTTGTTGTCAGGCCCAGTCCTGAATAGACCACTAAGTGAAAGCACAGTACAATGTTTCTGAGCAGCACTAGGAGCTCTTCTCAGCCTAATGCAGCAGTGAGAGGCATTGTTTGTGTGTACATCACAAATCTTCATGTGCAACAATGTCAGTGGCATCAAAGCTGTTTCTGAAGCTAAGAAGTTGGTAACTGATTGCATGATGTCAAGTTGCAGCACTAATTTATCAGGGTGCTCTTGGCTAAGCTGACCCACACAGCACGGTCACCTCTACTTCTGTGGTACTTTCAGTATGCTTATGGCCAGGCTACAACTGAGAATCGTGCAAGTCACTTTTGTCAAGACAGCCTCCAAGCCTCTCCCTGGATTTAAGCCAAATTATGAAAAAAGATACATTCTGAGGTGTACTTCACTGCTCTAGTGAGATGTTTTTGTCTGTCTCTGATCTGTTGGGGGGTTGAGGTGGGGAATGGGGAGTATTTGGAAATTCAGTTACAGGCCTCCATATATCTTTGAAGATAAATTAGAAGGAGAAGGAAGGTCTATGACAAGCAATGCAATGTCTGCAGGAGAAGATACAGTACCTCTTCTGGTGTATGTCAATAAATCAGACCGCAAAGAAGCAAGCAGGATTTGGTATTATCACCAAATGCTGATTGACACTTTCCTTGGAGAGAAGGTATAATGCAGCAAGGATGTGATAAAACAGAGCTGCATAATTTTGGATGGTTCCTTGAACAAATGAAACCGTCACAGACTCGTGCATGAACAAACAGACGTAGCCTTGGACATAATTCACGAAGCCCACTAATCCGTAGACGGTCTTTTTTAGTCATCATTTTATACGTTCACCCCAATACGGAATGTTTGCTTGCTGTTAGATGATGATACAAGAAGAAGACAAAAATGAAACAATATTCTCAGTTATCCATTTCTCAGTTATCTGTCCTCTTGTTTTCCTAAAATTGGTGGTTATTGGAAACAGATTAATGTTAACAACTTTTTGCAAATGTACCTAGTGCATATGTTATCATCAATTAATGACTAAAAAGTCATTAAAAAACTATGACATCACCATCATATTTTATTTTGTGTGAAGTGGTGTGTCAGGATTGCACTGCTGTTAGATAAACAAACACGCATAGCAGGAACAACAGCAACTACAACAACTTTCCCAGGCAAAAAAAAAATAATAATAATTTGTTTTTGGATGAAAATGCACAATGAGGTTGTGTCCCCTTGAGATTAAGGTGGGATTTGATCTAGTTTGCTGGCTGTTTTCATGTCAATGAGGAAATCCTATAATAAAGCCTCTGCATGCATTCAGTGGTGAAGGAGAGGTTTTGAAATTGGAGGGGCTGATAGTGTCCCAGCAGAGATATCAAGAGGTCTAGGTATGTTTTCTGTATGCAGCTTGGTCATAGGGTGTTAAATAACTGTATAATTGAAAATTAAAGCTGCTGTATCAGTAACTGCTCATCCAAGACAGGGCTGTGGTCAGCTAGAGCCTATCCTGGAAGCACATGGTATTGCACTAGTCCAGGTTCATTGCATGGTTGCCACAAATGCATGAAGGCAGTTTGCATTCACCCATAAACCAAAAACATGTCTTTGGACTGCAGTGAGAAAATTAGAGAACCCAGAAGAAACCGATGCAAAAATCAGAAAAGCATACAAACTGCACAGAGACAACTGTGTTTAAAAATACAGATTTTTTCTTTCTTGATGGTGATAGTTTAAATTCATAAAAAATTTGCTCTGCACCACAACTTTGTATTAACAAAACATGAGCAAAGGCAACTGAATATTGCATGTCAAAATTGTGATTTAAAATGTTTATTCTTGGAACACATTTCACCATTATCTTCCAAAAACACTTGTAACAGGGACAGAGTGAATGCCTTTGCAGGGCTTAGTAGACAACTTACACTTATAGAAACAGGCAGTAAAGGAACTGGAAAGGATTTGCTCAACGTGACATGAATGTGAGAGATCAAGTTTGTAGGTACATGTATTATTTGCAAAACAGTTCATTGCTCAAGGGTATTGCAGCCGGAGGGATTTGAACCTGCGATCTGTAATTTCAGAGGCAGCAGCTCTAGCCACTAATAACAAAGCAACTCTGATAAAATCACATTGCAAAATTAAGCAAAATATGTTCTCCTGTTGTAATTTCATGGTAAAATGACTCTATTAAAGAGGAATACAACTTATGAAACATGTCTTGATTTAATTTTGAGAAATCATACAAAAAAACTGGCTCTTAGACAAGATTTGTCATTAACTCTATACTAAGGTACTAGTCTTTCACCACTTCTTGTAAGATTACATTTTAAACTCAAACACAGCCAAGTACTATGAAAGCAATTCTTTTTGAAGGACAAAATGATTAATTTAACCAATTTAGACTTTTTACTACTTGCTGACTGTAATGTCTGTAAGGCTGTTGTCTTCATGTGAATTTGATGGCCTGTCATTTTTCTACTAAATCAGGGCTCAGCTGATGTCTCAGCAAATGAAGTATTGACTGGTTCTCTGGTTTTCAGGTTGAGTTTTTTCAAACCATTCTGGAAAACAAACAAATTCTCTGAACTGGAAAAAACCTGTATACCTGTATTTGACAACTGCTTTTTGACAGTAGCCTGATGTCCCCCTTTTATGTCCAGTCACACTTGCCATAGTAAAATAATGGTTGGCTTAATATTTCAAATACAGACATGCACCTGTCACCTCTGAGCAGTGTAGCAAGCAAAAACTGAATATTAAATTTGGCACACCCACTTTTCGTCAAGAAATGCACACAAGCGACCAATAATGAACATTTCTACAAAGAATAGCAATCACTATAGACACATAAATCAAAATACACAGCACTTCTTTCCCCCAGTTTGAGTATCCCCAAAATGTTTAGGCTAAACCAAAATATGACAGGGTTTGGGGGAGCCTACAAGTTGTGTTGTTTGTGCAGGCCACCCTGTGATGAACTGGCATTTACTGGAGGTCTAGCACTTGTCAGCCACCTGTAGAAGAAGACTGATCCACAGATGGTTTTGATTTAAGACAAAGTGTTGAGAGGATGGGGCCCTGATTCTCAAAATCCAATAGCCACCCACACTTTGCTGGTCAGTATTACCAGGCAACTGCTGTGCAAGTTGAGAACCTAGCTGGTCCAAACAGGGGTGGACTTGGGCATCCAGGGTATCTACTACGAAATCCATGTCAGCCTTATGATCAGGATGGAGAAGGATGTGCGCTGTGGTGGAAGGACCATTTTTAGTTGCAGCCTCAGGAGGTTTGTGGCATTTCCTTCATCCTTGGGAAATTAACACACCTCTCTTCACCTGTAAAAGACACCATGACAGCTTACATGTAGCCTTTTGTTGTTTGTTACATGATTTTAGTTGCAGGGGTAGGGTGTGAAATTTTCATAAACTTATATATTAACATACTTATCACCCTGAATGACATGCCCATGTCATTTTACATAATTGATTTGTTCCTGTATTATGGTTCTTATGTGTAAAGGAGTGTTTTTTTTGGGTTTTAGTTACAGTAGTGTAGGTTCCTTTTTGTGACGCCGTTGGCAGGAAGCAGACGTGTGCAGGTGCGAGTTAGCGAATTAGGTTTATTAGCAAGAGAAGTTCCAGAATCGTGGTCAACACACAGGCAAGGGTCAGATCCAGAAGTCAACGGAGTACAAGAAGTGGTCAGGCTAGATCGAAGGTCAGGGACAGGCGAGGGTCGAGTACTGGAAAGGCTAATGGGAGAAATGCTCGGTACGCTCAGTAGTAACATGGGCAATTCTTCGCACCGGCGTGTCGGGCTACACAGGTTTTATACCTTGTTTGGGGAAACAAGGAGCAGGTGCTGGCAATTGTGGGGCTGGGCAGAACAGCAGGCAGAGCAGGGAGCGTGACAGTACCCTCCCCAAGGAGTCGGCATTGGCTGCACGACACGGACGGCCACGATGACCCCTAACAACACCCCCAGAAGAGGGGCTCTGGGTTCACGTGCCTGAGTAGTAATGAGTCTGGGCAGATGAGGTGGTGCTTCGGGGCCATTCCGCCCTCCCTGCAGTCGGGGTCTCATGACTGCCACTGACCTTCCTTTTGGGGCATCCCCTAGGCCTGGGCCCCAGCTTCTCAGGGTGGCACCGTTGAAAATCTGCTACAAATCCTGGGTCCAGTACATCCCTGGCTGGCACCCAGCTCCTGTCCTCTGGGCTGTAGTCCTCCCAGTCAAACAGGTACTGAAGATGTCCTGCCCGTCTTCGAGAATCCAGCAGTCTGTTTACCGCGTACGCTGGAGCACCTTCTATCTCCACCGGGGGGGGTGGAACGTCTGCAGGGAGGGCCTCATCTAACAGACCCGGGACTACTGGTTTGAGCAGGGAAACCTGAAAGGCATCAGATTAATTAAGGTTGACTGGTAAGTCCAATTTGTACGTCACCTTGTTGATCTGCTTCGCAATTTGATAGGGACCCAGGTACTTGGGATGAAGTTTTCTGCATGATGATGTTTTTAGAGGACACCCAGACTCAGTCTCCAGGACGATACACTGGGGCCTCTCGACAGTGCTTGTTGGCGTGGTCCTTGTAACGCTGGAAGGTCTGTTCAATATGCTGATGAGTCTGCTCCCAGACCTCCTCACTCCTCTTCAGCCAGTTATCCACTGCCGGGATGTCTGTAGGATCTGCTGTCCACGGCACCAAGGGGGGTTGATAATCCAGGCAGCATTCAAAGGGGGTGAGCCCGGTGGATGAGCTAACCAGTGAATTCTGGGCCATTTCTGCCCAGACCAGAAACCGACTCCAATCTGATGGATTCTTGTGGCAATATGTTCTTAAGAACTTCCCTAACTCCTGGTTTACCCGCTCGCACTGGCCATTAGACTGCAGATGATGGCTGAATGATAAGCTAACGGTTACTCCCAGGTGTTTGAAAAGGGCGGTCCATATTTTTTAGGTAAACCGGGAACCGCGGTCCGACACTATGTCCTCTGGAATACCAAAGAGCCAGAATACCTGGTTAAACAGTGCCTCGGCGGTCTGGAACGCAGTGGTTAACCCCCCAAATGGAATAAAACGGACTGCACATGAGAACCTGTTGACAACAGTTAATATACAGGTATGTGATTGGGATGGTGGCAGGTCCGTGACAAAATCTACTGCAATATGGGACCAGGGTCGGGAGGGGATGGGAAGGGGAACCAATTTCCCAGCAGGTAACGTTTTCGGGGTTTTGCACTGTGCACAAGTTGAGCATGAGGCAATAAACCGGTGTACGTCCCGCGCCATGCTCTCCCACCAGTACCTACGCGATAGCAGTTGGTAGGTGTGGGACTCCCCAGGATGCCCAGAAACCATTGACGCATGTGCCCATGTAATGAGGCGATCTCTGCATGGTGGGGGAACGTACTGCTTTCCCGCTGGACACTGAGCTGGAGATGAGGTGTTGCCAAGTTCTCTAGCTATATCCTAATCAATTTCCCACTGTATGGATGCTATTTGACAGTCAGAGGGTAATATTCTGACTGGTTCAGTGTTTGTGTATTCAGTATAATGCATCTGCCTTAGTGTTACAGGATCCCAGTCTGTAGGTTATCGAAAACGGGAGGAAAAACAAGGCCCAGCGTGCTTGCCTGGGGTTCAATTGCTTTGCGCTGCACAGGTATTCTAAGTTTCGATGATCTGTTAATACTTGAAAAGGTGATTAGCCCCCTCATGCCAGTGTCGCCACTCCTCGAGTGCCAGTTTAATTGCCAGCACTCACGATCTCCTTTTCCATAATTTCGTTTGGCCGAGGTCTGTTTATGGGAATAAAAAGCAACCGGGTGTAACTTAGGGGAATGACCAACTCGCTGCGACAAGACGGCGCCTATGCCGACATCCGAGGCATCTACCTCAAAGGGTTTAGATGGGTCAGGGTGTGTCAAAATGGGGCAGTGGTGAACGCCTGTTTAAGTTTATTAAATGCTTGCTCGGCCTGGAGATTCCATAATAGGTGTCGGGATCTCTCCTTGCCCTTGAGCAGCGCCATGAGAGGGGCTGCTATGCCACTAAAATTTCTAATAAACCTGCGGTAAAAGTTGGCAAAACCCAGAAGACGCTGGAGGTCCTTAATACTATGAGGTGTGGACCAATTAACCACTGCCACGATCTTCGAGTGGTCCATCACAATACCTTCGGTGCCAATAATGTAACCAAGAAAAGAAACTTGCTGTAAGTGAAATTCACATTTCTCTCCCTTCACATACAACTGATTCTTCAAGAGTTGTGTAAGGACTGTACGGACATAGGTAATGTGAGACTCGAGATCCGGAGAGTATATTAAAATGTCATCAATATATGCGATCACGAATTTCCCCATCATGTTGCAGAGCACATCGTTAATGAACAACTGAAAAACAGATGGCATGTTACACAGACCAAAAGGCATACCCCAGTATTCGTAATGTCCATTCGGAGTAACGAATGCCGGTTTCCACTCATCCCCTTCCTGGATACGAACCAGGTTGTAAGCGCTTCTGAGGTCTAACTTTGTGAAATATTTAGCACCTCGGAGTTGCTCTAAGGCTACTGGCACCAATGGCAAGGGAACTTATTTGTTATCTGCCTGGGTCAACGAATAAATCTTGCCTTTTGGAAGGGGAGCCCTTCTACTAGCTCGATCGCAGTCATACGGGCGATGCAGAGGAAGTTTGGTCAAATTTCGCTTACTAAATACCTCTTTCAGGTTGGAATACCTGGAGGGAATTATTACGGCCTTGGAGTTGGGACTTTCTACAGTAGTAACACGCACCGTGAACTGAGGGAATTGCATACAGTTTCTAGCACAATAAGGAGACCAGGACATGATATCGAAGGTAGACCAGGGGATACGAGGGTCGTGTTTCCGTAGCCATGGTAACCCTAAAACCACTAAATAACTAGTTTGTGGAATCACAAAAAAGGATATGGACTCAGAATGCAGAGTACTAGCATCAATTTGTACAGGGAGAGTGGCCGATGTCATGCAGTCCTTATCGATGGGTCTTCCACCGAGGGTGAAGAGTCGACGTGGTATGCGTAGGTCCCGGGTCCGAAATCTCAACTGCCAGACCAGCTCCGAGTGCATGAAATTTCCGTGGGCCCCGGAATCAGTTAGTGCCATGACGGACACTGGCTCTGGACAGTAGAAGGTGACGGGGAGGGTGAACGACCTGGATGTAGAGCTAGTGGGCAAACGTCTAGATTGGTCCTCATGTGACGTGGTTTTGAATGCTAGAAGCCAGCGCGCAGGGCGGATCTTGATTGTCCACTGTACCTATGCTGGTCCCTCTGCGAATCCCATCTCCATTCATTGCAGAGTCGTTCGGCCGGTTCCCATTCTGGCGTGCTTCCGGGTAGATGGGGAATTGCAGTAGGTGTCAGATTAGGAGCTTCACTGGGTGTTGCCAAATGGAGACTTTCCTGGGACCGTCCGTCATCCTCAAGTGAGTATTGCTTCGGGTCAGATATCACCTTTTTCATATCTTCAGTCACCTGTGTCAGCCGCTTTTGTTGCTCACTTTGCCGGGTTGAAAACGCTTGCACAATCTTCTCCACCAGACGTCCATGCTGAGTCAGTTGTTCCTCCATTTCGGGAGTCCAGGGGTTTGAACACTCCATCCCTGCCGTCTGCTGGTAGACAAAGTATTCTGTGACACCGTTGGCAGGAAGCAGACGTGTGCAGGCGCAAGTTAGCGAATGAGGTTTATTAGCAAGAGAAGTTCCAGAATCGTGGTCAACACACAGGCAAGGGTCAGATCCAGAAGTCAACAGAGTACAAGTGGTCAGGCTAGATCGAAGGTCAGGGACAGGCAAGGGTTACATACCAGAAAGGCTAATGGGAGAAATACTCAGTGATAACATGGGCAATACTTTGCATCAGCATGTCGGGCTACACAGGTTTTATACCTTGTTCGGGGAAACAAGGAGCAGGTGCTGGCAATTGTGCGGCTGGGCAGAACAGCAGGCAGAGCAGGGGGCGTGACACTTTTGTCGCACATGGGTGTTGCAAACTATTTTGTGCCTCCGTTTATTTAATACTCATTTAAGCCTAGATTAATTAATGAAGTAATGAATTATTTAGACTAAATGTGTTGTACAGAAATGTTTTATTACGGGTTTTTGTCATTTTGTGAAAGGAAAACACCCAACAGGTAGTTCTACCGTACATACAAACAACACAACACAACACAACACAACACAACACAACACAACACAACACAACACAACACAACACAACTAAATCTGATAGATTTTATTGTATAGCTATGCTTTAATTATAAATGATACTCTTAATTATTTATTCTATTTGTTTTAAATAAAGTTTTTACTTATAGACAGAGGCGATGAATGGAGATTTTTTAACTGTTGTGTTGAATGGCTGGTAATATGAGAAGCTAGTGTCTTGGTATATCCATTCTGATCCATTAAAGAAAAACAAATCCCTACTGCTCAGTGATTTCAGTATAAGCTACAGACCACTGTGACCTTTAGAAGGACACCCGGTTAATGAAACTGAGTGATAAAAACAGGTCACCCACCTCCAAGATGATAACTCATGCAAGTTTATAAAAGGATTTAACTAACACAAGTAAATGCATTATGTATATCCTGCAGATCTGCAGTTATTGCTGAAATATATGTTATTATGTTATCATAGGTGAACATCTGTCATGGCACTACCATGTGTGCAGTCCTTTTTATCCAAGGTGACTTTCAATTGTAAATGTACTGCAGTATATTGTCCACAGTCACTCACTTGTCTATGAGTCAGAACATAACAATGCATTCATGCTATTTAAATAATACGAGTTCTGGGGTATACCAAACCGAATAAGTTCAAAAAAGTTAAATGCTTTTTCACGTTAATTTTCCCTTCTCCTCAACACGAAAGGAAAAACTTGGCAGGACAAAAGGGAGGACACAACACAGCAATAAACTCTGACTGGTCGAGAATAAATAATGGCCAATGAAATCCACCAAAGACGGCTGACAGTGAGGAAGTGTTACTAGTGATTCACAGGAACAAAGTGACCCGATTGATTCTAACGAGAGAAACTTACAACAATTGATGTGAAAATTGAGGAAAAGTAGAAGTAATGAAAAAAAGAAAATAGGAGTATAACTAAGTTAACATGCATGTTTCTCTTTGCACATGTAATTGAATATAAGTAAAAAGTACCAGTGCAAAAAAACTGCTCCAAATATCTCCAAAAATGTTAGTAGGTACAAGTAAGACTAAATTTCACTCATTGCTATGTATGTCTGCTGGCTATGCCTATTCATTCCCTTATTGGCTATGAAGAAAAACATGAATACCCCATAGAAGTAATAAATAACACATAGCTGTTCATTCCACAATAGTTTTTGTTGAAAACCCTGGAAGGAGTAACCTGGGAAAACATCAGGGGTCCCGGTATCTTGAGATATGTCTGACCTCTCCACACACAGCTTTCCCATTAGGGTGGAATTGCAGAGTCTTGCTTAATGTGCTCTTGCTTGCAGAACCCCTGAAGATCTGCTCCACCCAGCCAACACCAGTGTCCTCATGTTATCACATGCTCGAATTCCCCTTTTCTAATGTATTGTTAGTTTGGGAAATGCACCGATAGTCGCTGGAAATAAAACTCTGCACCTGAGTTCGCAGCAATTCCATGTCAGTGTGTAGGGCTGAGGACTGTTACTTTGTTCATGAAGGCACTCAATAATACCTTAAACACGAACACACCCTTACATAAAATAACTGCATACTTAGAATAACTAATAAATATGCAAACTTAAAAAAAAATCGTACAAACTGTAAAGAAACGATGGGGAATCCAGTTTGTAATATGGTCTAATTTTTTATTAACATTAATTAGTTTCTCAAAATGATGGGCTGAACGGAAAAAACTATATTCTTCATTAAAATACCAAAATGGCCATAAAGAACAGTCTTGATCATCTTTAGCTGATTTCCTGATATATCTCTTTCTGACTGTAAAATTATTCATCTGATGGAAAATGTACCATTATTATTTTCCCGTTTATTATTCTGTTTTCTTAATTGTTTTGTAATTTATAGGCGAAAACCAGATGCAGACAGGTTATGTGTAAGAGAGGGTTCCTGTTGCTCTTTGGCATTGGGGATAGTGACAGAGTGACAGCTCATTATGACCTCTTTTACAGAAACATCAACCCTGCATCCACATTCCTCCAGCTAAAAATGCCAGGCCACTGTGTAGGTTTTTGATACATTTTTCAGTCTCATGATTTATTCAGTGTTCTTATTACCATACTCTGCCCGGTTGATGTTTGGGTTTAGTTAGTGCTGCTTGAAATCCAACTGCGTTTGCTGAAATGTTGCTTATTTCAATAATGTATCGCCGAAAATTGTGCACACATTTAATTAATTGCAGGGCTATCCAAAATCATTATACGGTGTTCAGAAAGTTGTAAAGTATGGTAATTATAACAGTACAACACAAAATATTTTGTGTGGACAGAGGTAGGGTTTAATGATTAGCTTTTTGCTTTGAAAGTATAAATTTTGTACAAAAGAAAGCAAACTTACAGCAGGAGCTTATACTGTTGAGAGTAAGTGTGCCAACCCTGATTTCTTTAATACATATCATTTATTCAAACAGATGGACTCATTAATCATCTGTTGTAAGAACATGCATTCAGCTCACAGCGAATTCTCAGAGGAGCCATTCTTATCAATGTGAACAGATTCTGTCAGGCTGAAAGCAGGTTTTGAGATTGCAGTCAGACAGCGGAAGCCTAAAATACAAAAGGGCTTCTGGGTTGTTTCCATTCTAAAAATTTCCCTTTTACCCCCAATTTAATCATCCAGGCATTGTAATAAAGTTGGTGGAGTGTGCTGTTCACCCAATCTCACCCGCAGCCCCGCAGGTACCTGGTGATTTATACACCTTGCTGTGGGCAGCTAAGGGGAGAGGACCCCAACTATGTTTCCCACCCAAGGGAACGCAAGCAATTTTGTGTCCCTTGTGCTTCCATGTTATCGATCACTCATGTGACATGGAGAAAATAGCAGTCTGGATCGAGAGTGTATGCTCTAAACACGTTTATTCTTTTTAAAGCATCAACAGTGCTTGTAGGTAAATTTCCACTCTTTTGGATAACTTACCTTAATGCACAGTTTTTTACTGATCACTTCACAATGGAATCATTTTTTCATTGCAAGATTGAGATAATTTGATAGACATGTCTGTTATCTACATATGAGTATCCCATGTATTCCCTTATCTGAGTGACGGCACATCATTTTATAGTTTGTAAAGCAAATATTGTGTGTAAAATTCAAAGTGGTAAGCTGTTCTATAACCTCTTAAAAGCATTTGAAGTCTAGGTTTTTTTCCAAGTCCTGTCCTGTTGATTGCTTTTGGACTAAGTGCCGCGGTGAGTTCAGGGGGGGGTCAAACAAGGGGAAATGCCCGAATCACAGTGGCCAATGGCATGTTTACACATTCCGGCATCACTTACCTGTCTGGCCAGTTGAAAAATGCCCAGCACAAATGGGACTCACGTGGAATCCCTCAACATTCGGGTCCTTTCGTCTTACACATCATCTCGATTCTGTGCAAATACTTGCCATTCAGCATTGCCTGCCCAGCAAAGACTTTCCAGATGTAGGAACAATTGGAAATAAGACAGCGAATGCAGTGCCTTCAACAGGCTTTTCAAAAGCCCTGTTTCCAAAATACATTTTACAGTCCGCGGATGTGGCGAGCAATAAAAGAAGCTTTATGTAAGCATTTCTTTAGTTGAAACAGAAAACTTTTTTCGATAATTAGGATTGCATCTACCCTGAAATTTAGATTACAATATAGTGCTCAGATGCTTGGACACATCTGCACGTCATAGGTGGTCAGACAGAAAATTGTTTTGTTAGACAATAAAAATGTTATTTGGAGCACACTTGCTTGATCTGGCACTAATGATGCTTCTAGAGTAAATTCTCAAGCTTTGGTTATCTTAGACATAGCCTTTAGGAATTAGAATTAGAATTGAAGCTGGTGTATGTTATAATTTTGATTTGAAATAGTTCTGGAGATAGGACCAAAGTAAGGTTTGGGTTGCAGGTATGTCACCTGTCCAGTTGACCAAAAAAAGTTGCTTATTTAGTTGTTAAAAAATCAAGGCAGCTGAGATTCTTTTTGTCCTAAACAGATGAAATGTGAATAAAGTATGTTTGGCTGCCTAGACACAGGGCTACTCTGTGCGAAAACACTAACGGAAGAAAGTTCATGTGGAACATGCATTTATGTTCAAATGTTGAAAGCCAACTCATCTGGGCTATAACAATAGGTGACAGATGCCACAGCTTGCTTTGTGTCGCTCCATTTCAGAGAACGAGCGAATTAGAAGGCGGACCATGGTTGTGGGGTGGGGTGCGAACAGGCGAGGTGAACCCAGTTGCCAGGTGGGGTTAAACAATCATGGCCTCAACTTCACAAACATTGCAGCCGTAGCGGATGAATATCTGGGACTTAATTAATAGATAAGTCAAATATTTAATGAGATGAAAAGATGCAAAGAAGCCAGGCATATGGCATCCAACAGCAGCTGCTCTGCAGGGGCCAAACGCATGTTAAGTTGACATATGGGGCTGGTTTTGCTTTTTTTTTCCTCTGAAACCACAGTGACATATATGATGTTCCTGGAATTATTATATACAGGCCAACGTGCGACTCATTCCCCGGTACATTAATGAATCCCAAAGTCTCCAACCCCTGGGTGCCCCTTATCAATCTTTTATCTGTGTGATTAATGGGCCTGTTTGGGGCAGACTGGCGCTTGCTCTCTAAGCAATGGGTGGTAGGATGCAAGGCTGTTTCTGACAAAAGAGTTTCTGTTCACGAGACAACCCTGCTGCAGTTGTCTGCCCTGCTTGGCCCTCGAAGTGCAGCTGTAGTGTGGAAGCAGGAGATGTGCACAGTAACTTGGACAGCTCGGCATTCCTTCTCTGTTGATCCATGGCCTGCTTTCCAATTTAGAAAGTATAGACTAAAAATTGCACTTAAACTGGGACTTGCAATCTTAGTTCTTTCTCACTGTCAGGGCTGTGCTTCTCTCGCTGCAGCCTTTCAGCTTTCCTGAACTCTTGGGCTTGGTAGCAATCGTGTGCAGGAAAGACAAGTTTAAGGTCTTTTTATTGATTTTTTTTTGTAAAAAGCAGATGAAATAAACCCAGCTTTACTACACAAAGTGCTGTTCCAGCAAGCCCTGTTCTTAGGTACATGCTCTTTTGAGGCACTGGAAAGTGTGACTTGTCTTTCAGTTACAATAAATGGTTTTCACTACTTACTGAAGTCTTTCACATCTGTACCTCCCCTGGCATTTCACAACTCAAGCTCATTTACAGTGTTTCATATTCCAGTACATATTCAAAGGACACTTCCAGCTGTGTTTGAGGTATAAGGTGGCCTCTGATGCCTTGATACCTTTATTGTGAAAATGTGACGTCTAGAAGTTGTGTGTCGAAAATATTTTAAAAAAAGTTTAAACCTCTCGAACGGTTTATTTCTGTTAAAGCAAAACAGACACTGACAGACACTTGATGAAGTTATGAAACAGGATTATTAAATATCTGGCCAGGAAATGTATTTAATTGTTGCAATCCACACCAGAAGCTCCCTCAGCAAACATGACTAAAGTGTCTGGGTGTAAAGCTTCTTCTGCTGGAACAGTTAGCATTTGAACTGTGTGAAAATGCAAATGAATTGTATTATTCAACCTTCTGGAATTTCTTAGATGCTGCAACATGACCACCCCTGCTGAATGTTGTAACCTTTTGTCCTTGTACTATATTATATAGCTGCAACTATTTGCAATTTCACACTACTGTGCATTGCTTCATTCTCTGTTGCTGTGACTCGCTCCTGTTCTGCTGCTGATTAATAAAAAAGTGGAACTTTAGCAGATCATTTCAAGCATTTAACGCATTTAACGCTAAAATAAGAAGCAAAAGAATGTCCGTTATGCTGTAGATGTCTTATCGAAATCTAATTTGAATGACCACCTTAAATAACACTAAAACTCATCTGACAATGTTAGCTTTTCATGAATAAACTGGAAAAAAGTTATATAAAATTTCCTTGTGCTGCCTCAGGTAGGGAACAATGGCCCTCTGGAAAGAAATAATAATATTCATTGTTTTAACCTTAATTTGTCCTTTTGATGGGCAAGCTCATAACTAAATATAGCGCACACAAGAATTCATTAAAATACAAATACAGCATATTTTTCACAAAGACAGTAGTCAGTCAATAGTATTATTATGCTGCTTTAATTTATAGGTTTAATTCAGGCAGTAATGCATAATATACTAATACAGACGTTGTATTTTGGACCTGCTTGCAGCATGCTGACATTGCTGTTAATCTTAGGTTTGTCCCTGTGGGGAGTCATAGTGCACCCAATATAATTAATGTACTTTCAACATGACATACTGTAATTCTGCAGTTTAGTAGCTGTCACAATGATTCGGAAAAGGGGAAAGACACCTGAAACAATAATAGTATTCAGTGGTTTTGTCTGCATAAGCATTAAATATACATCAGTAGATTTGAGCTCAGGTAAAGGAAACATACAGAAAATTATCTGTACTAAGGCAAATGAAATATTCAGGCTAATATTCCTGAGTGAAAAAAATGAGCCAAAGATGTATTGCAATGACACTGAGTGATCCTTGTTTTACACCAAAGAATTTCTTCAAATGTGAATTTATGCAGCATAAAGCCCGTGTCCCTCATGAACTTCAGGCCTCTGGCCGTAGTTGTGTGGATTCTGAGATGAGTCATTGCCAGTATATCTTTTGCAGGGACTGTCGGGAGTCAGTCTGCGCTCACTGATGCATTGTGGCCACACACACATGCCCTGGAGCACATGGTAACTGGGCGATGGTTCCCTGTGGAGGAACTTCAGAACCACCCCTCCACTGAAACCCCCCCCGCTGCTGAAGTCAGTGCGATGTCTCAACAGAATGCCTGCTGCCTCTCTCAAATGGCTAAGAAAAGAAAACGAAACAAGAGGGTTTTTTGTCCTTCCTCGAGCATGTTTAGCCACAGCGAGAAGGGCTCTTGGCAAACAGAGGTGCTGTTGAGGAAGCAGAGCAACTCAAGAGTGTGGCTGGGTCACTGTTCCTCTGTCAGAGGTCGCTCTGTCTTGCTTGTGTACAGTGATGGATGTGTAAAAAAGGACACCCTGGAACCATTTGTCATGTCCAACAAGTGATGCAGTTTTCTGCAGGCCTGTATTTTCTACCACAAGCCAACATTAAATTATCTCTGCAAGCAAATTCTACAAATTCCATGAAAGACTTTGCAGGGCTGCCGAAGTTTATAACCTTCTGACGTGTCCATCTTAATTTGTTCCTTTGTAATTGATAAATTTGGTTCAGCCTTGTAGTTCCTTATGACTAAGTTTCTGAAAGGCAAAATTGTACATATTTTTACCAGAGCCTATTGTTAACATGTGAACTCATTTACTGTATTGATCTAAGGTGAGACAGCGTGTGGTCAGTACTGCTTCCCACCAGGTCTAAATGCTGGCTAACTGTATGGGTACATGGAAGCTTTTAAAAACTCGCCTGCTCATTGAGTCTCAGGGGAAACAAATGCTTCTGAGAAGCTCCCCTTTACCTTTGTTTGAGTTGTAGTAATTTTGAATCGTTCACTTCATAAATCTGGCACCCAGTACACCTCTTCTTGAGTACCTCTTTCCTTAGGTTTCAATCAGTTGTTTGGAGCTGAGCACATCTGTGTATTTTTCAGAATATGGTAAAACCGATAAAATAATAAACTGATGATAAAACAGGATTAAGTTGGGACACGAATAGTATGGTAAAGACTGACTTGTATCACTGCGCCCATCACAAAGGGAGCTTTGGAAGGGATCTAGCAACTGATAAGTATTTGATGTTAACTGGAAGGTAACAGTGATATACTGACATAACAAAGGACACATTCACTATGCAACATTTCTGCAAGACCAGCATGTCTAAAACAACGAAACTCTTAAAAACTCTGTAAATTACACTAACTGCAATGGATGGAGTGACTGCCACAAACAACGGCGTCAAGCGCTAGACCTCAATGTTAATGGTTGTGACTTTGCCAGTTATCCTTGAGGGGTTTTTTTCCTGCAAGGAACTAAAACAGTTCTGCTTGCAATTCAGATGGAATAAACACAACATTTCCAGGAATAGTAAAGGAGTCACTGGCTTTTGGGGCACTTATCTATATAGTAAATAGACAGACTGCAACACAGGTTTCTACCACAGTGGGGGATGGTAAAACCGTTCCAGCAGGCACCTGTAGATGGCAGTATATCTTTGAACTTACTAGCCATGTGCTGAGCTAAGCAGTGTCTGGTTTCTTGTAGATTGTCTGGTTCTTTGACCCTGAAATGAGGTCTTGCTTGTGCACCGTAGCAAATATTTTGAAGTATAAAGCCAAACAAATATGCCACAAAATCAAGGCTTTTTAGGTTGGGGCATTTATCTGTGAAATGCAACATACAGTAATACACATATTTATTTCACCTACTGACCTAAATATCATTAATGACACAAAAGCATATTCAGCATGCTCACATAAAATGACAAAAGTGATAAAGCAATATAAATGTAACTTGAATTGGAAAAAAAATCAAATAATTCCCATATAATAATCTAAATTGTCATTTGACTGCCTGAAACCCATGATCTGCAGGTCAGGTTCTCTATCTATCTATCTATCTATCTATCTATCTATCTATCTATCTATCTATCTATCTATCTATCTATCTATTTATGTATGTGGTGTGGTTACAGTTTGCATAGTAGTGGACACTGTCTGCCTCTGTACACCAATTGCAGCCACATGCCTTAGATCCAGGAGACTGTGTCAGTGTGTGTTTGAGTTATTTGGGAATGGTTAGGGGTGGGGGTGCTTGGATGGGGAAAGTCCCAGCGGCTGGGTGCGTGGGTGTCTGGCCCCCTGGAGCAGGAAGGAACCCGGCTGAGGTCAGTGTCCAGAAGTGTTCCCAGCCCAGTAGTGCTGTTCCATAGCCCGGTCCCCTCCTCCACTCATCTGTACTGACAGCCAAGGCTGAGGCCTGCGAAACACATTGAACTCAGGCCTGGGCTCCTTGGCAGGCCTGCTAGATAAACAGAAAGCGCAGAAGTGAGGCTTTTGCAATGGAAATGGAGCAAAAGAGTACATGCTGGGCTTTTCTTTGCCAGTGTCTCATACACTTTGATGCAGGAGCTTGTGGAGGTGCTTTCTTCTCAAACTCAGAGTCAGGTCAGAATGAGTGCACAGATTTCTTTGCTGACCACACTTCCTGCACAGCCGCCAGACTGAATATGAAGGCAGAGTGAATTTATTCTGAAGGAACCAGAGTGACGATTGCAGGGAAATGGTTTTGGAAAAATTCAATTAGTTCACTTGCTTTGGACTTCAAAAGTATTCCATCAAGTCAGACACGCTCTGTTGATGAGGCAACAGCTGGGCGTTCCACCATCTGCCATTTACTCGTCCAGATGTTCCCGCGTCTCTGCAGTCTGTTCGCTGAAAATCTCAGGTTCAGGCAAGACGGTGCAGATTGGTTTGCTGTTTTCTTCAAAGTATCTTTTCTCCTTCTTGGCCTGTCCATAATGGTACTCCCATCCAGTTCAAAGCCATGTGAGATCCTCCTGGTGAACCACAACTCAGTAAACATGACTCTACTTCATACACAATGCTGGGAAAACCCCCTGGCTGGCCACCAGTCATAAGGGACAACACACAACAATCAAGTAGTGCTGCTGTTGTGATAACAGTGTCTATACAACACAGCTTAAATACTTTGTCCATATATTGCTCCCAGTAAAAGGCCCAGTGAGCCTCACTACTGTCCAAGGGATTTAAAGAAAATTCTTAAATAAGGAGTTCATTGACTGATGTTTCAGTGACACTTCTTTCATCTGAGTAGGTGGTGTCACACTGGAATGAAGACCTCAATACAGATAGACTTTTTATTATGTAATACTTATATGCTTGTCTGATATTTGTCTTTTTTGTGCTTCTCATTACTTCTTTATAGCAATATTAAGATATCGCAGTGCTGTGTGTTGAGCTGCTGATGAACAGTACATCAAGACAGCACTTTTGGGTTTTTATTTTTTTCTAAAATGCAACAGCAATATAAGCCCTGTTACAGAGAGTAACCGCTTCTATCCTCAGACACCAGAAATGATTAAATTCGCTCCAAATATGTGTATTTGACTTTTTATCCAAGAAAGGATATGGTTTCAAATTGAGAAAGAAATTTTGTGTACACCAGCATTAAAGCAACATGGAAAAGGAGTACAGTATTGTCTGTTCTACAGCAATGAGAGGCTGTTTAGTTAGAGAATTTTTTGATGTGATCTAAGAAGTGGTGAGGACATGGGCATTGAGGGACATCAGGCTACCCCCCCCCCCCCCCCCCCCCC